>JAYDZK010000070.1:3281889-3299632 GCA_034509185.1 Euphonia xanthogaster | reverse complement strand
GTCTGTCCCAGTCTGTCTGTCCCTGTCCCTCCCTGTGTGCCCCAGGCCCAGCCATGGCCCCAGAGCCCCGGGCAGGGGCTGAGCCCAGCCCAGTCTGTCCCAGTCTGTCCCTGTCTGTCTGTCCCAGTCTGTCCCAGTCTGTCTGTCCCTGTCTGTCCCAGTCTGTCCCAGTCTGTCCCAGTCTGTCTGTCCCTGTCCCTCCCTGTGTGCCCCAGGCCCAGCCATGGCCCCAGAGCCCCGGGCAGGGTCTGAGCCCAGCAATTCCCCTGCCCAGGAGGCAGAGCCAGCCCTGAGCAGAGCCCAGAGGGGCTCTGGGGGTTCCTCCCTGGGATATTCCAGAGCCACATGGACACTCTGCTGTGCCCTGGGCTCTGGGATGGCCCTGCCTGAGCAGGAGGTGCCACCACATGACCCCACCATGGTCCCTTCCCACCTGACCCACCCTGGGATTTATTAAAGAATGCAATTAAAAGTTCAGAAGAATAAATCATAATAGATAAAAGAAAATAAATCCAAAATTACTGGAAAGCACTGCAGAGAAAAGGAATAGAAAGGATGAAAAATTCCTCTGTACATCACAGACAAGGTAGGAAAACACTCAGCAGAGGGATCTTGGCTAGCAGCAGCCTGCATTCTGCCTGTGTCTAATGGAAGCACTAGCCCTTGGCTTTCATTGTACTTCCCAAAAGAACACAAAAATAGAAACACAGTGCCAAGCTTTCAACACTCAATTAAGATTTAGGATGTCACTGAAAGGAGGCAGAAAGCTGTTTTTGTCTGGTGATACCAGTGAGTAGATGTGCCTCATTCATTGTTTGTGTTCCCAATCAGGGCACACGATCTGTATTAAAGAGAACAAGACACTGAATGGAAACCTCCCAGCCTGGGGAAGTGTGAGGTACCAGTGTGCTCATCAAAATAAATTCTCCTGTGAGAGCAGTTTATCGATTCGTGTATTTGACTCTCTTTGGGATTATTGTTCAATTACTTTCATCCTTTGAGATGAAAGCAGCTGAATGTAACATCAAAAGCAGATAAAAAGTGGCGTGTTTCAAATTTTCTTTCAAATCTCCATAACATCCATTACAGATACCATTTTCAAGAGGGTCCTCTGAGAGGGTAACTCCATCAGACATACAGCTCTCATCTGTATTTCCCCTAATTATTCTGTCTGAAGCATATTCCCTGTAAAACACATTATTTATCCTTGAGAAGTGACAGTCTGCAGAAACAGTGTCCTCTTTATCAGGTGAGCTGCTTGCTAATTTTTGATATGATTAGTGATTTATCACCACTTAAAATTGCAAACACACAATTTCCACCTCTAGCCCTGTTGAGGTTAAAACATGGTGGTGGTAGTGGTGGTGAAGAGATGGTGAAAGTCTCATTTTGCTGGTCTGCATTCATTCCTCACTACGGGTTTTTCATGCTCTGCTTGCAAGGAAAAAACCAAACAAAACCCCCAAAGAAACCAAACCAAACAACCAAACAAAAAACATAACAAAACAAAACAAAATATTTTTGATTGCCAACCCTCTGTTTTCACTTTGGGACACGGAGTCACATAATTTTAGTTTGCTGCATGTCTCAAGAAGTGCAGCACCTGAACCAGGCTCTTGCTCCCCTTTTGAGAGGCAGGTTCAGCCAGCAGTTGCCTGGGGCTCCTCTCATTCACAAGGTGAGCTTTGCTGTGCAGTCACCAGGCAAAACTGGCCTCAGCTCCTCAAACATGAAAAGGCACACTACTGCAAGCTTAATATGCCAGCTGGGTAATAGTATAATGTATAAATGGCAAAAATTATAAATTATATAAAAGTATAAGTTATAAACTGGGGTAATGGTTCCTGTGCTCTGTGTGGCAGGGACATTCAGACCACAGTTCAGCACAGCCCTCAGTGTAAAAACTCATCAGAGGTGACCTCAGTCACAGCCATAGCCCCACTACCAGCATGAACATGAGCTTTGTTAAAGCTCAGCACGAAGTAAAATGATGAATTTAAATAAATAACTGCACTCCCAATTTGCATTTTTGACCAGTTGCTGTTTGCTCAGCTCTAAGAGGAACTATCCTGACACAAACAGGTCAGGGGGGGTCAATCCAGCTGCTCTCTGCACTCTGAGGGCAGCCCTGCACAGATGTGAGCAAGGCTGGGCTTTGAACTCTCAGGGACATCAGGGTTAGCCAGAGATGGGACCAGAAAGCCACCAGGCAGAGATGGAGCACAGGAGTTCCAGCCCGTTGCAGCTGGATCTTTACTGCATTACAGCCATTCATCTGCTCTGGAATTTTGTCTCTTGTCACAGAGTCTTGTAAAAATCTTTGCAAAGCTGTTCCCAGCCAGCCTGTAAAGCACATTGGTTTTCTTTCAGTGATGCAATTACAAGGGGAAGGCAGTCATGAATATTAGTGAACTTTGAAATATTGTTTCTAGGGGCAATAGATTTTACCCAAAGGGATATTAGTGCTCCACCTCAACATTACAAAAAATCACTTTAAAACTTACAGCAACACATTTCAAGTCCATTACCATGCGTTTTCAAATGTCATGCCTCGAATGTGACAATCAAATTCCTGAATCAATCAGCCAAATGGAATTATTTCACTCAGAAATTATGTGAAGAGAAAGTAGCAAAAAGCAGTAAAAATGTAGAATAACTTTATGCTGTAACTTAAGCAACTGAACAGGCTTCTTGGTGAAATAATGAGCAACACACTCTTTGTGTCTGCTTTACAGGATGATGAATTGCAGAACACACTGGGGATTTTTTTCTGTAGTAGAACAAGGTTTGGGGTTTGGATTTGTGACCTGTCCCATGAGTAGTGCCTGGGAATTTGCAGGGTCCAGCAGGTGCCTGGGCACAGCTCACTAGCTGGGTACCACCACACACACACAAGGGGCAAATCCAGCCTGTGCCAGCTGCAGTGTGTCTGCAGGCTTAGCCTGCATCTCCATTTGTGCTGCTGTGTTCTTCCTCAGCTAAATTTTCCAATATCTTCATGAATCCCTATGGAAAACAGACCAAGTCCTGCTACTCCAGTCAGAAATCCTGCTCTGGAGCATCCTTGTACACCAGTTTAACTCACATCAATGGCACGGCATATTCTGCCCTGTGCACTGAAGAAAATTAGAGCTTTGGAACCCTTTCTGTCCTGCTGACATCCCATTATCCCAACAAGGCATATTTCACATATTTCACATATTTCATATAGTCACAAGATGCATGGCACTGGTGGCTTTCAGGCACAAGAGTGTCTGAATTCAGCAAATCTCACTGCCCTTCATCTCTGCTCAGGTGTTCATGTTCATGCCTTCTGTTTGTTTTACCTCCAGCACTTCCAGAAAGGAAAGAGTTTTTTCCTGGAGCCACAGACTAGTGGTGGTACTTTCCACGTGGAAGACAGGCAGTGTATAAGATCAATCAAGAATCATAAATTTCATTTCTTCCCCCAATGGTCTCACAATTTCAGCTGGGTGAGAGGTAATTAATTCACATCAGCCAGTGCTGGTGAAGCACCTTGTCTAAAAGCAAACATGATATAGTGCAGTGATCAGATCCTGGAGGAAAATGGCTGATGGATGGAGAAAGAGCTGTCTACCTTTATTTTCTTATTTCCATTGGAAAATGAAGGCCAAATAACATCCAATAAAGAATAAAAATACACTCTTGTATTTCCAAATGCCAGCAAAAAATAATCTTCTAAGTGTAGCTAAAAAAAAGTCTCTTTAGTTTTCAAAATCAACCTAAGTAGGTGTATGAAAAGATTGTATGTAATGATGGGTAGCAATATGAGGCAATGAGACTTGATAGTGTCAGAGAGAGTTTCCAATTGCATGAATTGTCATGTAAATGTTAAAAAACCCCTGAGAAAACAGCTTGAAGTAAGTTCCAATTCATAGCAGGCGCATCAGGCACAGCTCAGACACTGAGTGAACTAAGTTCTGATGAACTTTTTTCTGGCTTCTTGTTCCACATTAGAGCCCTCCATTTTTTAGGTTTGCAGTGATTTGTGATGCTGCAGGGGGAAAGCCAGAGGTTCCCATCCCCAAATATACCAGAAAGGAAACCATGGGGCCCAAGACACTCATTTTAAATGAGAACCAAAATTTATATATTTGGCTCAAAAAGATGACCTTTGTCATTACAGTGACACAGAAGAGACTCATGCTAAATAACCATGCTGAGCATCAACTCGTTGGAAATTAAAACAAAAGAGAAAGAGTGGTTCTTTCTCACACTGGGACTATGATGGGATGTCAGAGTTTGATTTTCACACTTTGTACTCATGACTGTGCTGCCTGGGCATGAGAAAGGTGATCCCAGGGATGTGTATTTAACTGGGCACATTAGAGTTAATGAAGGAGTTAAAAATCCTGAGAACAGTTCTAAGTTATAGATTACCCACAGAGCAGAAATCTCTTCATACACTCCCACAGCAACTCCTGCCCAAGTTAATGTTATTATACAGGGAGCAGCATGAGGAGATTTCTGTACCAACTCAGAGCACTTTAACTTCAATTTTTGTCAACGGTATTACTGCAACAAGGCTTGCAGTTGGCTGGGATAAATTCATCAGAGTCAGTTTGAATAAGCCATGCCTTCACAGGCTGCCTCATCAGAGGAATGTGATCAACATGCAGAGAGCAAAACAACCCTGGAACCATGCAAGGTCTCCCATCTTACTGAATTCCTTCAAACCATTGGTATTAGGGGCTACAGATCAATAAATAATAATACTGGGAGCACCCTAGTGCTGACCCCACAAACAAAGGTGGCCCTATGTCAGATGTGGCACAAGAAATGTTGCTGTAGCATCTTAGAATCACAGAATCTCCAAGGTTGGAAAAGCCCTCTAAGATCATTGAGTCCAAGTGTTGAGCCAGCACAGCCAAGCCCACCACTAAAACATGCCCCAGGTGCCACATCTAAGCTCAGGTTCATGCAGAATTTCAAGGTTTAGATGGCCTGACATCCTAGCAGTCTAGTCTCAGAAAGTGTGAAATCCTGTTTTACAAGCCCATGCATAAATATATCGATTGACATTATTGTTTAATCCATTTATGTCTAAGCAAAGTGGCACAAAAATCTGGAACTGGAACCACAAGAGACTTTGGGGATAATTTGGTGAAACTACAAAGCCATGAAGAGTTTCTCCACTGTCAAAGCAAACACACACCTGATCACTTACTGAAAGGGATTCCTTCTTTTCTGTTCCTTCCTAAGGGAAGTTTTTAATCTCGAGGAATGAGGGTGCAAAGCAACGTGCTTGTCACCTCTCCAGTCTGCTTTATTCTTATACCAGCCTAGCTCTCAAATGCAGGGACTGTGCATCCTTAGCAGTGCAGCCAATGAAACTCCATAAATGCTGCAAATGGCACTGAATAAATTCATTAAATACTGGGATTTTTTTTCCTGTTGGATCCCGTTCTCCTTTGGGATATGCTTCCAACAGGCAGTTTAAAGCTAGCTTGAGCATGTCTTCACAAACAGGAGGCAATAGCATCAAACAGCTAAAAACCAGAGTGTGCTGTGTGTGTGCAGTCCATCAGCCAGAAGATAAGGAAGGTATGAAGAAAGAAGAAACAGAAATTAAGAACCAGAAATTTTCAGCTGCAGGGGTAATACTCTTGTGAGGATAATCCTCCTGTCCAGGATGTGACAAATCCAACTTGCTAGGAGATGGCTTTGAGACATAAAATAAAGCTGCATTCAGCTGCACTGGACAGCACATGTCTGGTGCTTCTATTATAAGCACAAATTAATACCCAGGTAGAAATAAGCCTAAATCAGACTTATTTAGTTCATCAGCTGAAATGCCAGCCTTCACATGAGAATGCATTTTTGGCATTTTCAATCTTACACTTCTTTGTGATAAAAAGCCAGACTTGTCACTTAATCCTGGACTGCTGATGGGGCAGGGAGGGAAGCTGAGAGTGGAGCTTGCATCCAACTGCTCAGCGTCTCCTCTGCCAGCACAAGGGGACATGTTCTGCCCAGCACAGGGATATTTCTGGCCAGCTCAGGTGCTGGGAAGGAGAAGGAGCACTCTGTGAGCACTGCATCCAGCTCAGAGGCTCCCAGCACAAGGAAAACTTGGGCCTCTTGTAACAAGTCCAGAGGAGGCCACAGAGGTGCCCCAAGGACTGGAGCCAGGCTGGGAGACCTAGAAGTGTTCACTGGAGAAGGCTCCAGGGAGACCTCAGAGCCCCTGCCAGTGCCTAAAGAAATGAGGGTGAGGGTGCTGAGGCCCTGGCACAGGGTGCCCAGAGCAGCTGTGGCTGCCCCTGGATCCCTGGAAGTGTCCCAGGCCAGGCTGGACAGGGCTCGGAGCAACCTGGTATGGTGGAAGGTGTCCCTGCCCATGGCAGGGGTGGCACTGGATGGGCTTTAAGGTCCCATCCAACCCAAACCATTCCATGATTCTGTGTCTGATGATAGAAACCTGGGGATGTGCAGTGAGATCCAGCAGGGAGATTACAGGTATTAAGAACAGTGTGGTATTGGTTTGTATTGAGACACTTTCTGAGGAGACAATTAATCCAGCTGCATTTAAACAATAATAATTAAAAAAAAAAAGACTGCTGTATTTAAAGAGTTATTCATGGACTGAGAAAACAGCTTGGATTTCAATAAGATTTTAAAAAATGTCTGCTGGGGGGTATTAACCAGGCTGCTGTAATCCTGACACTGCTGTATGTTCAGATTACACTGAGAGCCCTGGCTGGGTTAGCAGCTACACTTTTTATAGGCTTGACAATGTGTCTGAAGAGCTGTTTTATTTGTATTTTCTCCCACATAATGCCTCTATTAAAATCCTTTAAGGGTCTTTTCTTAGTGTCAGGCTGATCAGATAAAAATGGTCTTAAAGGAGGGCTGACCCTGCCCCTCCCACTGTGCTCTGCTCATACTTCCCTCGGGCATAAAATTGTTTTGCTTTTGTTTGAGCTAAAATGCAAACACATCCTGGAAAAGGGCAATTATTGGGCTAAATGCAGGACATTGATTTTGTTCAGAGCAAACTCTTATCTGTCCTCCACTACCCCAACAAGTGTCTCTAGCATTTGGAAATGCACATTTGTTCAAATATGTACATTCCCATAAGAGCTAACCATCCATGGCTTTAATGGCACTGCACTGCTGACTTCAACACCCTGGTGGAAGGAGGACATGAGCATAAAATTAGAATTAAACAGCTGCTCATAAATTCTATCTAGACCCTTCATAAACACATGTTGCTGGAGTGCATTGCAGCCATAGTTCAGCTGCAGGAATTTCAATATCTCTTGGTCTGGTTAAGGAACTGGGGAAAGGAACCAGTTGGCATCTCTGTCCTCTTCTCCCCCAGCTCAATTTCCAACCACATTCCTGAGGACTCCCCATTTGCCTAACCTTATCATAATTATAGTTGTGGCATCTTCTACGTTGCTCTAAGCAATTTTCCAGCCTTAGAAATTGGAGATTTTGGGATTGTTGTTACTCGGTTTTCATTATTTTTGCTGCTTTTTTTTTCTCCTGTGATTATTGTTATTGTTTTCTGCCAATATGAAATGGTGTAGAGAGCAAATCCCTCCAGATGGCCAGGGAATCAGATCATCCCCATCCTACAGAGATTCCTTCTGAGTATCCACAGCTGGTGACACAGGAGTAGCTGCTACTCCTGAATCCTGAGAAAAATGGACAGTCCTCCCAGAATGGTTCTGAGTGTCTTCACTCTAACCAGACCCATTTCACTTTGCAGCTCTCAAGTTTTAAATTTCACAGGAGATTTTCTGAAGACGAGGAGGGAAGAGAAAGTGGTTGTATCTGTAAATCTTGAGTGGAAATGAATGGATGCCACTTGGAGATCCAGGATATTTCTAATCTTCTCAGGATAAGTTATAACCACCTAGGGAGCAAATGCTAACACATCTCCGGTAGGAATATTGTTATTTTAACAGCCAAGCAGTAATTATTTTTTTTCTCTGCCCTTCTTTCTTGCCCTTTACTCTGAGCAGGAGGAAATCATTAACAGCTGGAAAACAACCAACAGTCCAACTGACTTTTTCAGCACTTGTTGTAGGTAGGAGTATTAGAGGAAAATGAGGTTAGGAATAAGATATGCTCTTTAAATAAATTCAGTGGCATAGTAAATGAAAAAAAAAGAAGTGTGTCTCACCATAAATGTTGTTACAACTTGCAGACCTGTGGTGCCAAGCTGTGGCAGTAGTTATTGGAATGTTTCAGTAACCTATTAACAGACCTTTTCTTAAAACCCTTAGCTTTCTTTAACACACTTCCAGCAAATGGATTTCCAATAAGCATTTAGCTCCTTTCTCTTCTTTCCATTTCCAAATAAACTCTTTCAGGGCACAGTGGTGTGTTTGTGTGGAAATGGCTTTGCTGAGAAATTGAAAGGTAGGATCTGGATCAGTTCCCTGCATGAGCTTTGCAATATCCCTGAAAAGTGTCATGATCTGTATTTGGTGCCCAGAGCATTGCTTAAGCTACTGAGGAGAAAACTAATCTCTTGCACTTTCATTGGCAGCACTGTCTCATAGAGTGATCCTAATGGGGTGGAAATGAGCTCAGCTGCCTAATTCTGTTAAAAACATAGGCTTTTTCTCACACATGAATGCCCATCTACTTCCTTCTAGCCTTGCTGAAGCCATGGCAGCAAAGAATCGAGTCATAGCTGCCGAAAACAGAACACACTGCTTTTTTTTCCACTTCAGCTCTTTTCAGTTATTTATTTATTTTTACACAGTAAGAAACAGCCAGTGGAAGAAACTCTATTCATGCAGAAAAAAACCCCATTCTAAAGTAAAAAAGATCTTGATGTGGACAAATGAGCATTTCTCTAACTTTTAGGGCATGACTAACTTCCTCATTAGCAGCGTAATTTTTAGTAGCGCTGTAAACCTCTGTTTCCTGAGCCACGGGTGAGGGCAGTGCAGCCACAGAACCAGAGGAGCCTCTTGTCAATCCAGCTTCATCCAGCTGTGATCCATGTGCTTGCAGGTAATCCAAGCCCTTCCATGAGCTGCTGTGGTTGTGTGTTGGAGTTGTTGGCTGCAGTAACACAGAGCTCTGTGCCTATGGTGATCCAAATTTCCAGATCCAAATCCAAATTTCCCAGCTGATGGACAACCACCTCCCTGCTCCTGCCTATGGGATATGGTGGAAGCAGGCAGGGCTATAAATAAACCTCTTCATTCCCATCTGTCTGTAAATGAGGACATCAGCAGTCGTGGGGCTCCCTGATGTGATTTAGTGGACATGGTGGTGTTCAGTCAAAGGTTGGGCTTCAGGATCTTAGAGGGCTTTTCTAACCTCAGAGATTTTATGACTGCTTTCTGCTATATAAACTATCCTCTGGGTGTACTTTTAGGTCCATTAGGGTTGATCTTCCTGTCTGTGCTCATTAACACCAAGACCCAAATTTGTTAAGGGCTCTGGATAAGACGAGACTGAGGTCAGACCTCGTTGGTGGCTGCAGCTCCTCCCGAGGGGCAGGTTGGAGCTCAGGGAAAGGTTCATCCCCAGAGGGTGCTGGCACTGCCCAGGCTGCCCAGGGAATGGGCACGGCCCCGAGGCTGCCAGAGCTCCAGGAGCACGTGGTGGGATCCTTGGGATTGTCTTGTGTGGAGCCAGGAGTTGGTCTGGATGGTCCTTTTTGGTCCTTTCTACTCAGGATATTCTGTGATCCTATGAATTTGTTAGTTCCAAGAAGAATGTATCCATGTAGGACTTTGGGGGAAAGCTTAGAAATGGAACAGCAACACACTTTGCAGGGATAATGATCTTTATCACATCCTTCATCATTTTCCCTTTGGAAGACTGCAGGGAATGTGCTGATGGCACTCCAGACCATGCTCTGAGGGAGCTGTGGGTGTTCCTCAGGCAGAGGTGGCTGTGTGAGGAGGACCTGGGCAGTCTGTGGGGGTACACACAACTCATGTCCCTTGTGAGAGACTTCCACGACTTCATTAAATCCCACTATTCCTCTGGTGAGGCTGTAGCTGGGTGCTGATTGCTTGCTTTGCTATGCAAATGAGCTGAAAAGGGTGCTGAAAAGAATGTGTCCAAGCTGCCACAGCAAACAGGGATTAGGGAATAGGAAGTTACAGCTTTCTTTCATAAAATAGAGCTGAACAGCAGGGCAATAACTTGATATTCTTTGGTGAACAATTCTAATTCTTGGGAATTTGTTTGCTTGCTTGTTTTAACCCAGAAGTTCCTCAAAGTTTAAGAAGCAAGTGGTCTCAAGTTGTCCTGGGGAATTGTTGTAGATAAAATCCATTCTGCGCTCTGCAGTGAGAATGTTCATCAGCTCCTCAGCCTTCCTGGTGGTACAGTGTCATGACCTTTGCAGAGTCCTTCTTTCTGCAGTGTGGGGCATGAGCCAACAAACAAACCCCATGTTTGAAACTACAAGAGCAGAGATTTCAGTTGGATATTGGGGAGAAATTCTTCCCTATGAGGGTGGGGAGGCCCTGGCACAGGGTGCCCAGAGCAGCTGGGGCTGCCCCTGGATCCCTGGCAGTGTCCAAGTCCAGGCTGGACAGGGCTTGGAGCAACCTGGGACAGTGGAAGGTGTCCCTGCCCATGGCAGGGGTGGGATGGGATGAGCTTTAAGGTTCCTTCCAATCCAAACTATTCTGGTATTCCATGTTCTGAATTAAACTGGAAAGTGCCAGGCTCCTGAGATGCCAGCTCCAAAATCAAACATATCAACAGCGAGGAACTTGATGGTGAAGCAGATCAAGTGCAGCACTCAGCAGCTGAAGCCTGATTCAAGAATGCTATGGATTTTCTTATGCAAGTAATCCTTACCTGTGCATAAAGATGCACAGGATTCAGACAGAAAACAGATCAGAACTGCTTCAATAGGTTAATATGATAAGAGCCTCCCATGGAAGATTGCTGCAATTATAACTGTACTTTTCCTACAAAACACTGTTGCAAAAGGAACTAAGAAAATTGATGTCTTTGCTTTGAATAAAGGCACAAATCTAAACATATTAGATAAAAAGTCTGTAACTGTCTTTTTTCCACATTTTGTGCCTAATGCTTCAAAAGAATAAAAAACCACACCAAATAAGTTGTACAGAGTAAAGAGACAGAGATGAAGGCTGCACACTCAGAAGCTGATGCTGTGGAGAGAAATTTTTTTTTCCTCAGAAGAGAGAGCAAAGTAAAAATCCTCATCCTGTTGGGTTTTTTTTTTTGTTTGGGTTTTATTTGTTTATTTTGTGGGGTTTTTTGTTTGTTTGCTTGGTTTTTTTTTTGGGTTTTTTTTTTTTGTGGTTTTGGTTTTGTTGGTGGGGGAGTGTTTTGATTTTTTTACTAGAACTTTAAAACAGAGTACTGCTAAATACTAAAATCCTAAGTCTGCTGTCCATCAATAGCACCAAGTGAGATTGGCATGTGAAATGGGAAGACCTAAATGGCCTCAGATTTCCATTTCTACCTGTATCCAGTAGGGAAAATGCTCCTCAGGTTGATCGGGAAATAAAGGGTTGCCTTTGATACAATAAATATTGCAATCATTGCATTAGAGACAGCCACCCTGCTTCATGCTTGGAAGCTTCCAACTTACACCACAAGTGCTGTAACTTCAAGTGTTTCTCTTTCATCTACAATTCCTGTGAAAGGTCAGGGAATTGTCAAAATCCCACTGCTGAGTAAGAAGCAGTAGGAATACACTCTGGATTTCTGGGGGGATCTGCTCCCCTTCCAGGCCCTGAACCATGCCAGAGCTGACTCAGGGACTGGAATAACCCCAATTTTACCAAAATCTCTGGGGTCAGCTCATGGATGTTACTAAAATTGTTACCCAGCAACAGCAGGAATGAAGTGGCCCCTCTGCAGGAGGCACCCCCAAGAACTCATGCCCCAGAAAGCTGAGTTCAGGAACATGAAGTGACACAACAAGCCTGGCCCATGGATTGAATTTGTCATCAGTGCTCACAGAGATCTGTCTCCAGCTAGCCAGAAATAGAGGGAAACAACTCTCAGTCACTGCTGACAGTCTGCTTTTATCTCTGTGCTTGCTTTTCCTAGTCCAAAACTGTAACAGAAATCAAATGGGAATAAAAGAAGTTTTCTTTGATGAGCATGTCACGCTGATGAAAGGCAGCAGAAGTTCTCTGTGTAGACAAGAGCCACAAACCTTAACAGACACTGGCATTTGGAGCATTTCTTTCTGTCAGTCCTCAAAGGGGTGTTCTTATGAATGGAATCCTGCATAGGAAGGGAAGTTGTTGCTTAATTTCTGCCAGAGCTCCCAGCTCATCCACCCTCATGGAGCAGCCCCCTGTTGCAAATCCCTGAATATTTCTGTATTTGCCATTGAATTCTGAGATTAAGGCAAGCCTTTATATTAATAAAACAGTAGTCTTATCATTCAGCACTTCCATATTGCTTTTTGTTGCCTTTGAATTTTTAGCAAATGTTTGTTTAGTTTGCTCCTTTAATAGGAAGGTCTGAACTTCAGATGTTATTTTGTCCAAAGCAGGCAAAGCTTTTGTCAGCTGATAATCACAGATGTTGATGTATTTATATTGACCTATTTAAAATCTCAAACGGTTTTAATAGGATAGGAGGATTTTTAAAAGGCTGTTTTCAGAAGCATTATTCAAAAAGCATAATGGTCCCATTTGTCAAAAACACAAGTGTGCCCTTTAGCAGAGACCTAGGACACAAAGAAGACTTCAGACAAACTCCTTCCAAAATAGCTGCTCTCCAATTTTTCAATAGCTGACTGTGAAAACATATTTTACCCCCAGCTCAGAGGACAACCATTCTGTTCCAGCCTGCTCAAGAAGAAATTTAAAGTTGAGTATCTTCAGCCCTTCGGATTTGAATGTGCCCATTGTAAGGTGTCTTCAATCTTTATGGATTTTCATATGCAGTGAGGAAGGGCAGGGCAGGGAATCCTGAGGAAGGAAATGCCTGTGCCTGATGGAGCACATGCTGTGCTCCAAAGGGAGAGCCACTGTCAGCTTTCTGAGGTTTTCACACCATTTACAAAATATTTTAGCCTGTGTTTGACTCTGCCTGTGGCACAGGGTGGGAAAACCTTGGAGATAAATTCTTCATGAGTCAGGAAATACCTGCACGTGTTCTTAAGATTTTCTGAAGTGTGATATTTACATCCTTCTATCATCCTGAGAGGAAACAGGAGGCAGTTCAGTGTACCTGTGGCTCTTCAGTTACATGCTCAGGCTCCTGGCACAGGGCTCAGGGCTGGGTGGCTGCTGTGCAATTGCCCTGCTCTGGCAGCCAGCTACAAAAGCACTGGAATCTCCCTTTCCAACTGGATTGCTTGTGTGCAAACTGCAGCATGGAATTTGTCTTGAATACTTTGCATCTGAATGCACACTGAAGACATTTTTTCTCTCTACTTTCACAGGTTGCTTTACATTCAAGTTATATGAATTTGTAGGTACATGATGCTACAGACTGATCATTACAAGCAGGTGCATGTTGGAACACACAGAGCAACTAAAGCAAGGATTGCATCTAAAGGTCTCACTTTTCTCCCAAGGCAGCAGAAAACTCTGTAGCCCAGATGTGCACTCTGAGGAGAGTACCAGGATTGTTACAGCAGAAACACAGTGAAGAACAAAAAACCTCAGAGAGAGGAAGCAACACATTCAAAATTGTTTTTTTAGAGGGCCTTGCAGAGTCCATGCAAGCAGTTACCCAAGGAAGGTTTGGTGGCACTGACGTGGCTGTTTTCCAATGGTCCCTGGACAATGCCTCGGATATTTGTCAGTGCAGTCACTAATGACACTCGGGTTTCTCATTAGTGGGGCAGCAGTTCTGGAGGCTGAAAGCACATCTGTAAATTAGCAGCTACTGATCTGTGATCGACCTTTACTATGTGATCAATAGCACAGATAGCACCAGAAGAGATAAGACTAAAGATGGAAATTCCTGGAAAAGGTACCAGTGGGATCAATCACATCAAGCTCTGAAGTCCTCAAACCACAGGTTACAGCACATATACCTTTAAATAGAGCTTTTCCTGAGAATTTTTGTTGGCCACCTCTTAACCAAAGACTTTTAACTCAAAAATTGCTCTGACCTAAAGCAGCTCAAGGGGATGGTAGAGCTACTCAATGAACAAAGGCAGCTGCCACCACACACAGCTCAAATTATGTGTCCCGTCCATTACACCTCCATGCAAGAGGTTCAGAAGCACAATTCCTAAAGGAACATCTAATGGGATCCTATCCAACACAAATACTCGTATTGCTATGGGGCCTTGAACAGCAACAAACAGCAGCAAAGGAGATGGAAAAATAATATCATTCAACTTCTCCCAAGCATTATGTTTACATGAACCAAGAAGTTGAGCTCAGAAACGCCTCAGGCCCACAGATCATTAGAAAAATCCCCCCTGCCTTTGGATAGCACACTGCAGGAAATGATCTGGCACTGCAATTTCCATGCTAGGCTAGAACGCCTGAGGCAAAGAGGAGACTCATTCTTATACATTTCCCAGGACTGAGCTTTAATAGAATTAGTTCACTTTTTTCCTTTTCTAATTCCCATTCAGCTATTCATAGTTATATTTGCTATATCAGCCTGCATTCTTCCCCCTAAGTGTTTACAAGTGCCTGTATTACAATCCTTATTTTGTGCTCTCTGCCCAGATGCTGCCCAGTAGAGGCACAATTTGTATGTCTCATTATCTCTCTAAACCCACAGCATCTCCTGTTATTTCCCTGAGCATTTTGAGTGCTATTATTTTAAAGCCTTCCACTTTTTCATCATCAAAGATAATTACTGATGATGATGATGATTATTATATACTCAGGAACATTTCTCCTTCTCCCCTTCTCCATGCTTTGAATCAGAGCATTAAATAATCCTCCTAAGTTATAAGATAGGTAGGTCCAGAAGTTGTATTTGTGAAATAAATGTGAAAAAAATATTCTAAAAGTAGCACAAGAAAAATATCAGCTGGCAAAAAATGCATTGTTCCTGATTACCAGCATTGTATTTGGATCTGCAGCATTCCCTAAATCCTGCAGTACAACAAATGCAACAGATAAAATCATCGTAATAAGTTATAAAACAACTTAAGTGAGATTATGCAAATTGTGGGAAAAACTCAATTCCCATCAAGCAGAGGTTTTGCTGTCTTTTGGGAAATTTTTACACACAGGAGATGAGTGTGTGAGAAATATTTCTCTGTTTTCCAAAGGAAGGTAGCAGGTACTCCATTATATTGAGAAGCAGACATTTGCCCTAATTTTCAACTCAGTATCACAATATTCTCTGAAAAAAAGTATTTGAAGATGAATTTTAGTGCACAAGTTTAGGCATCACATCATAGGAATATGAGTAAGCACAGAAAAATGTCACAAATAAATCATTAGGAAATAAATTTAGAAATCCAACACAGAGGGAGATGAGATGAGTGCCAGGCAGAACATTTGCAGAGCCACAAGAGAAAGGGGAATGTTTCAGACACTGCAGAAGTGCAGAGAGCCTGGAATATATTCCTTTTCTCAAATGGGAAGGAAAATCCAATCTCTCCCTTTCAATCACTTCCCCCCAAGCCCTTCCAAAGTTTGTTTATTCAAATGAAACAGAACTTGGGCCAAAATGTAACCAAAGACATTTAGTGCATCCCAAATCTCAGTTCTAATTCTGGAACTGCAAACACATCTCTGCTGAGATTTGTCAGTTTTGCATTTAAAAAAAAAGTGGAACAGAGATTTCTGAATAAATTTGACTCAATTCAAAAGTTCCTGTGATATTGTACATAATATCTTAGTTTCAGGTTTAAAGTAATATTTAGAATTTAAAAATAAGCACATATCCTATCCTGAGAGCATGAATTGAGAGAGAATTGATAGTTTCTTGTTGATGTTACTTCACTAAACACCAAGGAGCATGAGATCCTTCTTTACTCCATTTTATAGGGTCTAATTCTCACATCATTGCAAGAAGCTAATACTCTCCTTTCTCCTGATATTTGTTTCATAGTCAAGAATCAGCACATGATACATGTCACTCATTGAAGCAATCAGAAGAATACACTCCAGTCAACACCATTTATTAATGTCAACCAGAAGAGCAATTATATCTCATCCAACCAAAAATAAGCAGACAGTCATCACATCTCTGATGACAGCTAAAACTATCATCTCCACAGCTCTCATCAAGTCCCCACTGACATAAAATTGTACAAGGGTATGTGTGCTAGTTCTAGGAATCCATTACCTTGCAGTAATCAGAAAACAAAATTTTAGAGAGATATTCCGGGCATGTGCATGGAAACAGAGGGAAATGAAGAACATAAATCTTGAATGAATCAAAGGAGGAAAAAAAAAAACAAAAACACCAAAATGTATAATGGTTTCATTTGTCAAAATATACTCCAATGGCTTGGGTTTTTTTAGATTCCTTACATGCCTGTAAATCCAGTGTAAATCCATTACCAGCAGAGCTCTGCTAAAGGCTGGATGCCAGAGAAAAGACTCGAGTTGGTTGTTTGATGAAATGAACCCCGAGAATCACAAAAGCATTAAACATTCAGCACTGTGCTCTGCTCAGTGCCAGCCCAGGGTGCTGCACTGCCCAAAGCTTGTCTCCAAGTGAGCCCAGTCCTGGTGAGCACCAACATGTGCACAGAGCTGGGTGATGCTCCAGGGATAAATCCCTCACTTGGGGTATGTTGAGAGAAGTTTTTTTAGAGATAAAAACTGGAATAAAATACATGTGCACTCGCCTAGATTTTGCTGCTATATATGAGAAGCATCTTATTGGGTGGATTATACACATTGGTCTTTGGGTTTTGGAAAAAAAAAAGTGAAGGGAAATACAAGAAAGAAACAAATGGAACAAGGTGAAGTGGAGAAGTATTATTGTACTCAGTATTGTTCCCATGCCCTTAAAAACATCACTGTCCCTTTAGACTGTCCTGCTAAATTAGTACACTAGAGCCTGAAATGATCCTGTGACAGCACTTGATATAGCCACTGCTGAAGAATCCTAAAGCTTTCAGCCCCATCGGGTGAAATTCCCAGTAACACCATCCATTTTCCTCCCTTTTATGCACAAGACTGGTTCCCAGTGGCAACAAAACACTGCAGGCAGCAAATTTCTAGGAATTAATGAATTTCTCAGGTGGTTTAAGCCACTTAATCCTTGGCCTCATGCCTTATAGCACCACCCAAGTCAGGTTATAAGCACCCAGAAATACATTCTGATGTGTCTTTATTGCTTAATTATCAAGGTGAGATGCTCATATTAAATTGGGCATTTAATTACAGGCACACACATCTCCGAGCATTAGCACCAAAAGATTTCCCTAGGTAAAGAACATAATTTATCTTTTTTCCCCATTGATGTTATTTAATTCTTGCATGACAGTAAATTATATTTCAGAGCATAGTTTTAAAAGTGCCAAATGGGTGTTGCAGCAGAAATTACAGACCAAGCTTTGCCTTTCGTGTGTTATTACCAGGCCTAATTGCAGAGCTCTCCTCCATGAGTTTTTCTTCTGAAGTCGACTTATATCAAAGCAAGGTGATCACAGCCCTGCCCAGTAGGGCTAAATCCAAACCTCTTTGGGTGTGAGAAGGAAACCCTTTCCCCTAAACCCCTGCTGTGTGTTGAGCCCCTCAGCTTGGGAAGGGCATTGAGGGGCTGGAGACCATCCAGAGGAGGCTGGAGAGGGGCTGGGAACACAAACCCTGAGAGGAGCCCCTGAGGGAGCTGGGGGTGCTCAGCCTGGAGAAAA
>JAYDZK010000070.1:3265630-3281809 GCA_034509185.1 Euphonia xanthogaster | reverse complement strand
AAAAGGGAAAGGAAAAACAGTCCAGGGAAAATTCGGACTGCTTGGCTAAACTGACTAATGAGCAGAAGCAAAAAGCAGGAGCAAAGCAGGAGCAAGAGCAAAGCAAAAAGCCAAAGCAGCGCTGTGCCCTGCCCCGTCTGTGTGTCCCACCAGCCATGGGGGAGCAGCTGATAACAAAACAGAACAAAACAAAACTTTCACTCTTCAGAGCCAGTCTTGAAGGCACAGAACATAACATCCAGCATGAGCAGAGCAATGACTGGGGATACAAGCATCACAGCCTCACCCTAGGACAGTCATGAGGTGTTTTAGCAGATCTGTACTCAGCTTCTCACAGCACAGCACTGGACACTGAGCACTGACTCTTCTTGTATAAACTGGGAGAAAACAGGCAAAGAAAGAGCAGGCAGCCTGAGGGAACCCTCAATATCAGTGTCCTGACACTGCTGGGAGCACCAGCCAGGGACTGACTCCTGCTCACAAGCTGATAACTTTGAGGGCCTTGATTAATGTGCAGAACTCAGGCAGATGAATTCAAACGTGCCCAGAAACTTCTGTGATCTGGATGAACCTGATAAATTCAGATAGGAATCTTCACACCTGTTAATGCACATGGAAAAAAGGCCTTTTTTAACAGTAAAATCTAAATCAGATGTGCCACAGCTGAGCTTGTCTCCCTAAGGACATGGGACATGGTCTGAGGACATGGGACATGGTCTGAGGACATGGGGCATGGTCTGAGGACATGGGGCATGGTCTTTCAGCCACCCTGATGGCAAAAGACGACAGTTCCAATACAGAACCTACTTTTCAAAATCCACACCCCATCTCCTGGGTGAAGTATGGGGACCCGAGCATCACCAGCAGAGCTTATATTACCCCATGATGGCAAGGGGGCAATATTTGGCAATATTTTACTCCATGTGTCCATTTTAGTGAGCACAGTTGGCATGAATATCTCAGGGTATAGAACTATCTGTGTATCAGGCATGAAAATATTAAAAAAAAAACCAAAAAACTGAAACCAATACAGAAAATACTTAAAGGGTCTTTTTCACATTCATCACATCTCTCCATAACAGCTCTGTAGGAAGTGAAAACTTTGGAGTTGGTGAGTGTCCTCTATGATTACATGGAACTATCTCTTCATCCCAGGAACACATTCCAGAGTGCTTTACACACCAGTGAATCACACACTTCTATACCCACACTGAACTTTAGGTTTGCAAGGAAATCAGTGGAGAGCCTGATGTGACATTTCTGGAGCCAGCTCCAGCCCAGGATCAGCCTCAGCTCAAGAGCAAAGATGTTTTCATTTCTTATGATTTTAAAGCTGCAGAAAATTCTTTCTCCTAGTAGGATTTCCTGCTGTTGAATATTTAAATGAAACTATCCTGGAGTCAGTTCTAATAATAAATACTGAGACAGCAAAATACCTGTAGAGCTTTTCCTTGATGATTCTGTCTTAGAACTGTAAATCTGAAATTTTCACCATGTATTTATACTGGAGAAGCTTCCCTATATGGATTTATTTTAAAAGGAAATTATTTATCATGTTTTTCACACCTGAGTATCTCACCTCCAACAACTTGACAAGTTTTTTTGATTTATTTTATTGTTTAGTGCTTTTATCTATGTTGTTTTCCTTTGTTTTGTGGTTTGGGGCTAGTTTTATTTTGTAAATTCTGGTGTCTGCTTTTAGGAAGAGACTCAATCACTGGAGCAGATTTCAGTGTGTACCTGGTGAGTTAATAAACAGATGGTGGAATTACAGTGATGAGCATCACACCAGAAGAGACCCAGAGAGAGAATGATAAACAACTCTGACAGGGAGCCCACCTCTCCCTCTGGTGTCACTCAAGGCATCAGCTCCTCCTGTGACTGATAAAAGCCTGATAAAAGCAGAAGTGAGCTGTCCCAAACACCACAGTGATGACAGAAAGCCTCTCAGGTAAGAGACAGGTTATTTTTCCAGCCAAACACTTTGAAAATCCACTAAGACAAAACTGAAGCGAGCCAGAACATCCCCTTGGAGGTCTGTGGAGAGGCTGGGCTGAGGCTCAGCAGGCTCCTCCTACCCCTGTAGTAGCAGAACAGACCCTACAAACATGCCAGGAGCCTTAAAAGGATGTTAAGGTAGCAACAGGTAGCAGGAAACTCATTTTGAGAGGCTTCTGGAGAGTGAAAACCTCAGAAAAACTGGCTCATAAAAACAGGATATAGATGCTGTAATATTCCCTGTTTATCAGCCCTGCTCAGATTCCTATCATATATTGAGTGAATAATTTGGGCATCCAGAGTACCTGAAAGGGATCAAGGAATAAAAAAAACTAGCTGCAAACAGTCTTCCATACACCCCCACAGAGTTTAAAATGTTACCCACAGCCTTACCTAATGTGACAAGCATCCTGGAAGGACACCAGCATTAATACAGACCTTAAATGATAAAATTCTAGCCAATTTCCACAGTATTTTAAACAATCTTTATACAAGCAAGGCCTACATTTTGCTCAGAATATGAGGAACTGCCACACAGCTTTTACTTCAAAGAAAATTACAGGCAGGAAATGTTCTATTCAGGTGTGAGCAGTGTAGTGAGACACAGAATCTCTGGGTTATTTTTTTTTTAACTGCCACGTACAAAATTGCATTAAATTACTGTATGTGCACCAGTGAGAGAGAAGAAATAGAGAAGAGCTATTTCCACTGGAGCACCAAAGGATGGCAAGGGGGGCAGATGGAAATGATAGGTTTTTCTGGCCTGGCTATTATGATTGGAGAGTGCAAAGAGAAGAATAAATGTATTGTCATTTATTCAAGTCAGAAGACAGAGAAGCATTAGCACATACAGCAAATAGCTGCCTAGAGAACAGCATTTTCACAGGATTACAAATGTATCTCCTGCCACTAAACATACTGGAATAATTTGGAACTAATACTGTTATATTCTTTTGTATAAAATTGCCAGTAATTTCTTTTCAATAATATATTGCTCTTAGTGAAGGTGCCCAGAGACAATCAAGGTGGTGTGTTTAATTTCATTGATCATTCTGTTTGCTGAAACAGGTATTTACTGTCCAATTTGGGCTTTAGGAGTATGCACATTTCAAAGTAAAACCTTTCTTCTGATATCTACTGAACTTTTTCATTCAACATTGAGAAATGTAAACTACTTTCTGTTCTAAATGCTCCAATAAAACTTCTTATGCATAGGGAAGCAAACACATCTTTCAATTAAAAAGATTACATAGACACACTTTTAAATCTTAATCTTTGTGGAAGAAACACCCTGTGATTTCATGTTCTCCTGATCAAGAGAAAGCACATGAGAAGAAGAGATTTAGCTTGGATTTAGCAGGTTTAGGAGCAGGACTATCAACTGAGCAAAACCTCAATTACAGGCTAATTGAATGTATGCTCAAGTACATTATTACAATTCAATAATCATCTCTTCAGAATTAAACAATTCCAATTTGCTTTCGTTTCTGCCTGTGCACATGCATTACAAATTTGCTATTATTCACACGAAAATTAGTCAGGCTGGTTGGAAGCCCAGTGTGTCACAGGGTGGCACCAAACTGACCTCAAATGAGCCACTTAACCTCCCCTGCTTCCTAATCAGGGATGAGGAGCAGGATGGGACCTTCTCACAACAATTTGATCCTTTTAAAGTTCCTTCGAGGTGGGTGCATTGCTGAGCAACCCAGCAAGGAAGCCATCAGCATCTTTCCTGCTGGACATCCAGCCATTCATGATTTTAATTTATTCTTTAATTTTTTTTTCCCTGTTTGTATCAACAAACATGAAGTTCTCAAGCTGTACCAAGGGAAATAGAGGTTGGATATTAGGAAAAAGTTATTTACAGAAAGGGTGCTAAAGTTCTGGAATGGCTGCCCGGGGAGGTGGTGGAGTCCCCATCCCTGGGTGTGTTTAACAAAGCCTGGATGTGGCACTGGGGGCCAGGGTTTAGTGAGGGGTTGGGGCTGGGTTGGACTCGATGATCTTGGAGGTCTCTCCCAACCTGGTCATTCTGGGAATTCTGTCCTGCACCAGCTGGGCTGTCACTGCTCAAGCACTGGGAAATGTGGGTCTGTCCTGCAGCTCTGAGCAGGTGAGATGTGCCCCCCTCAAGCCCTCCCCTCCCAGGGCTTATCAGCTCCTATAAACAGCCCACTTGGCAAAAGTACTGCCACTTCATTAATCAACAGGCTCCTGCTGCCTGTGAGCACAGTGAGAAGAGACACAGAGACAACAGATGGGAACCAGCCCTTGTGTGTTACATGCGCTGTAATTATCTGTAGCTGTGTCACTCCTGGCAGGTGACTGCCTCAGCTCTCCTTCAGTGATGTGGCACAACCTCCTCAAACAATCCAGCTGGGTGCTTCACTAGTCCTAATGTTAAAAAACTTTTTTTTTTCCTTAAAGTCTAAACTGAATCTTTCTTGCTGCTATTTAACCCCATTAATTTCTATTCCTGTCCACTACAGACAGAAGGAAGAGATTACTCTCTTCTTTCCTTTTATGTTCTTAAAGAAAATTATGTTATTTAAGTGCTGTCATCCCAACAAAACTGTTGTAATGACTAAATCTTGCCTTCCATGTTGCTCTTACTGTTTTCCTTCAGGCTTTTTCTGTTGCTTTCCACATGTAACTCTGCAGTGTCCAAAACTGGATTAGCTTCTTCATTTGAAGCATCAGTAAAATCTTATTATAGCCAAGAATAACTGTGTTAAGAAAAACTCTCCTCAACAGCTTTGTATCCCAAAGAAAACCAGAAACAATGCAAAAATCCCTGTCAGAGGACAGGATAACCAAGCATACAGGTGTCTGGGAGCTCTTCAGCAGCACCTCCTCCAGAACACCAGGAAACACTTTTTATTGGGTGAAAAGGGTGATGACAAAGGCAGTTTCTCTTCCAGCACATTCCAGACAGATTAAACCCAAGGCTCCTTGTACTGCAACACTTCCAGAGCCTCTTAAACAGCAATTGGAACATCTCCAGCTTGCCTTGGAGCACGAGCTGACAGCAACAGTGACAAGGAGAAAACCTTGGGAGAATACTTAGTCAATTTTAGAGTTTTGTGTTGTTCCCAAAATACCTGCTGGCCAGGTTTGCACAGAGCATTCCAAAGATGGTCTACAGTGGGCAATGCCACCTCTCCAGGGTCTAACTCAGCCATAGATCCAGGCAGGGCAGGGAACTGCTGGAGGAGCTCAAAGAGTTTGCTGTAAGAAATCTGTATAAAGCACACACAGCCAGAAATGTACCCAGTGGGTGTGGAGTTCTTTGTTTTTGGGGCTTTTCACTTTGCTCATTCCCTTCCTTCCTTGTCAATGGATCTCTCTCCTGAAAGAGAGCTCAGGTTGGTAATTTCAGACTTTCAGGTACAGAATACAGAACACATTCCAAGGGCAGGGCTGCCCAGGTAACACGGCACTGAAATAAGATTTTCATTTATTTAATGTCTCATTAACATATTTAACCAAAGCCAGAGCAAGGCAGTCCCACAACACAGAATGAGTCAGAAGGGACTGCTGTTTCTGTGGAATATCAGGAAATCAGCAGGAAGAGAAAAGCCTCAGCCCTTAGTCTGTGGTGTCATGATCCACTCTGGCATATTTGCAAGATTCATGATAGACTTAGTGAAAAAGGAGCAGTGACTTTGTAATAAAAGAGAAACACAAATGTTTTACTGCTCAAAAATATGGGAAGTTGACACATTTGGAAGGAAAATAACCTAAATATCTGACAGCACTGTATGAGAGAAACAATGCCAAGCATTTTTTCCACATGCTGGATGAAGCAGGAACATTTTTCAGAGGAGATAAATCATGGTGGGTTTATCCAAGCCCTGAAGGATGTGACCAATCCACTCCTGACATCAATTCAGTTCCTTTGTACTGCCCCTTCATCTCCTCCTACATCCCTTTAGCCACCACAGGTACAGATGACACCAGGAAACATCAAATTCCTCCTGTTCAAGATGCCACATCTCTACTAGACCCAGCAAAGCAAAACAGGGCACTTCCATGCCACACAGAACCTTATGCAAGCCCCATCCAACAGATCACCTGAGGTCATTAAAAAGAATCCTCTTCCCCATCTACACTTCAAATTTCTAACTTGACACTGGACCAAACTTTCTAAAGCCTACAAAAACATTTTAATTCCTTTCTTCATTTCTCCAGATAATTCAGGGCCTGCACTTGCTGAGAAAACAAAGAGTGATTTTCTCTTCAAAGTTTATGGCAAGTTGAACTAGAGAGCTGCAAATGAGGCTGTTACCTTGGAGGCAACAATTTTCATCTCAAACCAGGGGCTGTGACATCTATAGATTCCCCTTTTCTGTTTGTGTGTGGGGTTTTTTTGCCAATTACACCAAGAACATTTACATTTGTGGAGGGGAGAAAAACAGTTGTATTAATTATTATTGTATTAATTATCTGACCACCTGGATTTTGCATGGAATGACCTCTGAACTTGCACCAGTGATCAAAGACGGTCCCTAAATCCAAAGGTATTGCCTGAAGTAGTGGCATCACATGTATGTCTGCACTGATATGGCAGAGTAATTGCAAAAGCAGATTGCAGAGACTGTGAGGGCACAGCAGAAATTCACTGAACTTCAGTGAACCCCACCAGCCCTGGACTTGCTCATGTAGTGGAGTTTTCAAATATTTTCCAGTGAAACAGGCATAAGGTCCTCAAGATCTTTGAGACATGAGGTTCAATTATGGCACCTCCTGAATTGCATATAAAATGTGTTTTGCCTTTAAAATAACAGTGCCCTTTCTAATTCCACACTTCTCTCTTCCCAAAACACACAGTACACACATTTTTAACACGCAACAGTGAAACAAATGCAATCTTGGGAAAGACTTTTCAAAAGAGGTTTTTGTTCAAAGCCCTGCAGTCAGCATGGGTGATAAAAAAGGAACCCTTTGAACAGGTTAGGTGTTTCCCTTTGCCATAGAGGACAGTGAGTTTGATCTGCCAGCAATCACACATGTAATCCTTGCACTGCTTTAGGATGTGTGATCCCTTGTTTCTGACCCAGTGGACAGTCTTTGAAACAGGCCTTGAACAAACTCTGTATTCTCCCCAAGAAGCATCTGAATTTCACTGGGTGCTGTTGTGAGCATTAGCAGGGACACTCACATCTCTGCAGATTCATTTGTGAATGCACATTCCACCTCATGGAAGAAAGAGAAGAACAAAAAGAGGAACCTGGCAATAAACAGGTTCAGAGACAGGTCAGAGACAAAACACAGGAATGTTCAAAAAAGAAAAAACAAAAAGAAATTCTTACTGCGTCCTGCTGTATTTTGCCCACTTCAAAAGCAGACCAGCTGCTATCTATATAAAGACCTCTCCTGTACAGAGACACCACAAACAATAAAAAGAAATATTTTTTCCTTGTTTTTCCCCCTTATATGAAAATGCATTCTTCAATCCTGTCAAGCCATGAGGTGTAAAATTAGAGTCTGGAAGATTTTTAATTGTCATTTAACAATTATGGAATCTTCCACGAACTTTTCCCATCCTCAGGCACAAAAATGCAGAGATATCCTTGGACATGAAGCTATGGAAAAGGTCAGGATGCCTGTAATGCCAGGTTAACACAGCACTTATGAGGAGTTCATGGATGCATGCCATTAAAAAAAGTTGATGCTTCCTAAGCTATTTAAGATTTTACTCATGTTTTAGTCATGCTCTAGCAGCAGCTTAAGCCAAGCACTGCTGTCTCTGTGAGTGTCCCCACTGTGACTGAGCCACCAGAGCTGACCCCAATTCAGCCTCCAGTGACCCCTCAGCACAGCAAACACAGGTGTGGGGAAAAAAGAGTGAGAAAGCAAAGCACCACTGCTGTAGGACAAAATCAGAGAAATCTTCACTGAATGTGACAAAGCAGAAGGATGCAGAGCCCCCAGGCAGGTGCAAAGGAGAGCCCTTTATTGCAAAAATCAGGCCTTTTTAAGAAGTTACATCCCATTTAAGCACAACAAATGTAATTCAACCCAGCCCAATAAACCATGAAGAGAGCACGTGATGGTTCCTTAACTTGCTTTTCACAGCCCTTTTCTGCTTAGCCAAAGTAGCAGGCCTGAGCCATGAAGGGTAACAAGGCCCTTATTTTAGAAGGTTTTACCTACACACAACAACTAAACAACCTCTGATACAAAATTAACCTGCTGAACACCCTGAACCCTCCACTGCAGACTCCTGAGAGGCCTGGAGGCAGATTTTGGTTCATTTGGCTCCTCTGCACCCATGTGCACATCCACCCCCATGGTTCAAGGCTCTCTGGCTCTAAGACCTCTCACTTCTCTGTCTTATTTCTTGCACCAGGACAAAAAAAAAGTGCACACTTTTTTTTTTCCTAGCAAAGCAAAGTGTTTTTCTCAAGTTCTGTCCATAAACCTATAATGTGCATGCCCCACTGGCATCAATCAATCAATCAATCAATTAATCCCTGAGTGCCCTGATTCAGGAGTAAATCTGTGGGAGACAAAGACTGAGATACAGGACCCAGTGGTGGATTTTTATGTCATTGACAACCATATCCAGCTCAAGGCTGGATATTCCTCTTTCCTTCTCCCCCCTCAGCATAGCCATGCTCACATCTCCTGCACATGAACAGAAATCAGGAGCCCAGAGGACTCAGCACCACTACTGTGCATTTAATCCTGAACTATTTATTATATATCACACACCCTCTATGTAAGAATAGTGCCATTTAATATTTGATAACAAAAATGCTGTAGTACCAAGACCAATAAATGTAATTCAACCAACCAAACCCATTTGGTTTTCAAATGATCATCACCCAATACCAGTTTTGGGATGACAGCAACTGCTTTCTTCATTTTTCAGCAGGAAGGTTGCTGCCTGTGCCCCCAGACTTTTAAAAATGGGCTCTTTAAGGGAAAAAGTTTGACAGTTCAGTAAAACTGCTGTTTTAGAATGGAGAGGTAGAATTCCACAGAAAAAGTAGATTTTTAGTACTGCAAATCCTTTTATCTTTGGGTGGCATCAAAATCAACAGTAAGGTGCCCACTATGGAGGATACATCCAGGAGTTGAAAAATTTCAATTTATGGGCAAGCTGATATACTGAAAGAAATGCTTTGATTTTCCTTGGGCTGATCTTTGAAGTTTATGCCACTGCAGGCTCCATTTGCTGTTCTTACATCTTCAAAGGCATCTAAAAAACATCTTCTCCAGCCACACTTTCTTCTAGCAAGTTATTTGTAGAAGGAAAAGAAAAAAACCCCAGACAATGAAGGTTGCATGAGCAACCAAGTTGCATTCAAAAATATTTTTCCCAGTCTTTGAGGAAGGAAAAAGGAAAACAAAGCAAAAAATCTTGGTTTTCAAGCTGTGGCCACCTTCCCACATCTGAGCACCACTAGGCTGATGTGTTATTCCTGCCTGGATTCTCTGCAGCAATACTTTCATTTCAACCTTGCTGTCACATAAGAGATCCAACAATATCAAACAGAATTTATAGACACAAACACTGCTCTTGCCAGCAGCTACAGCCATAAAATACAGATATTCTGCTTGCTCCTCATTGTTTAATTTTAAACACACGGGGAGCGAAACCAAAGTTCGAGTCCATTCATTCTAACAATATTAGGACAAGAGCAGGAAGCTCAATTAGATTTTGGGCTGAGCAGACAGATATCTAATGTTGTCTGCAGCAGCACAGCATAAAGGTAAAACATGAACCAGCCCAAGTCAATAAGGAATATGTCTTTGCTGTGCTCCTGGCCAGTGGTGTTTGAAGGCACTGGGGCAGCAGAAAGCTCAGCTATCTCCTAATTAGTCACAATGGGTAAACTGAATATTTACCTGTTGGCTAGCCTTGGCTTTATAAAATATTTACAGCTACACACAAAGCCCAAAGAATAAAATAGTTTCTTTTCTTTTGCCATTTTCTACTTCACAGTACTGACCTTAATGTTAAAAACTTGTGGATTTTGCTCAGAAGTCACTTTAAATGTAAAAGAACTACTTGAAACCATGCTACTGGCTCCTTCTGAAACACTGGCTACTGAATCCTTCTGCTTTCATATTCCAAGGAAAAAATGTCTTGCAGGTACACAGCAATCTCATTTCTGATATGGGGGAGGGAGAGGGTGCAGGGAGAAATGATTTATGTGACTTTAATGTGATGTGAGGCAAGCCTGAGATATTATTAAGATATGGTCAATAGCACAAGGACATTTGAGAGCCCTTATGTTTGAACACCTTTGTGGTGTTTCAATGCATCAGCTTCAAAAATTAGTTTTTAAAACAGGATCAAGTGATTTGAGATATCTTGGAGTAAAATACATCTCATCTAACACATTCCTGATGAAGTACAAGCAAAACAGAACACCAAAATATATCAGTATGGCTGTGCTACAATGACATGTGCAGATAAGAGGCCCCTTTCCAAGTGCCCACTTTCCCATTAAATCATCTCTTTTCTCCCCTTTATTTCTTCCTTTCTTATATATCTCCTTTAAAGCACCAAATCAGCTGTAAGATGCCATTGACATTTCTTTTTATTGTAACTCTAAAAGAAACTCGAACATTAGCTGCATTTATGGTAAAGAGAACTGGAAAAGGTCAGATGGCTGAAAAAAAAAAATTCTTTTTGTACTAAATGCCCAAAAGAGAGGAGGGTTTTTTTGATCATTTCAGAAAGCAGCTGAAGAAACCAACCATCTGATGGTTAATATTTCACCGAAAATATCACTGAAAATGCAATTCCGTCCACACAACTCAGATCATGAACTTGGATGGTGTTTCTAACACATTTTCTGGGGTTTATGCAGTAACAGATAAAATAACACCTCATGGACTGAGGTAACTAAGAACCCAGGCAGGTACAGTTTGTGGCCTCCAAAAATAACCAGTGTTCTTCTCCACAAAAAAAACCCTTAAATGTGTGCTTCAATGGGATCTTCCACCTCTGCAGTCAGAGCCTTGCTGAGATTTGAATTATTACCTGTCCCCAGCTCTGCCTGGCTGCAGTCACCTAGAATTCCAGTCACTGCTCTACAGCTGGGTAAAGAACACAGGTAAAATTACTGAGGCTATTCACAAAAAAAGAGATGAAGTCACCTCTGTGTGACACTCCAGAGCCTGCAGCCTGCCCTTCCCTCATTTCCATTCTGTATCCTCGATGACTTCAGTCTCTCCATGAAACACAGGAGCACTGTGACAGCAGCTCTTCCCTGGTGTGCAAATACCACTCAGGGGACATTTTCCCCTGTCATTTTCTGCTGCTGAAACATTTCTGCTCTACTTCAGAACTGCTTATGCTCCCAGGACTGTGATATATTGTGATTTTCTTTTTGCAGGAAAGTTGTCACCACTTTTATTCCCTTTTCAAATTGAATTTTGTATTGATTAAAGGTGCAGGCAGACTGTTTAGTTATCCCTTATGAGAAAGTATCCTACAAAACACTTAATTTTCTATTACATTCTATATGCAGTGTTTTCATACCATTGTATAGAACCTAATACTTAATTTTATTCTTGCTATAGAATTTTATAGGGAGGCCTTAAAAATCTTTAGGAGTAGACATAATTCTTTATTAATTTCTACTGGTTTTTAAAGTAATTCCTGCAGGACCTCTTTGCTTTCTTTCTTCATAAATTCTTCAGATATAGTTCACAGAGGTTGTCTAAGCACGTGCAGAGGATACAGAGCTTGGCTTTTGTTTCCACTCTGAGGTGGAACAATTTGAGTTCAGCTGCCAGGGGTCACTCAATTATTTCTCTATTTACAAACTGGAGCCAATGCTGGTGTTCAGCTCCAGCTCCTTCACCCAGCACAAAAATATATGAAATGAGCTTTTTTTCTCAGAACAAATATTATCCCTCCACCAAGAGACTTGAGATGCTGCTTCCCATCAACAATGGTTGAATACATATTAATGACTCCACAAAAAAAAAGTGACCAGGCCCTGGGACAGGGTGCCCAGAGCAGCTGTGGCTGCCCCTGGATCCCTGGAAGTGCCCAAGGCCAGGCTGGACAGGGCTTGGGGCACCCTGGGACAGTGGAAGGTGTCCCTGCCATGGCAGGGGTGGCACTGGATGATCTCTAAGGTCCCTTCCAAGCCAAACCATTCTGTGGTTCTGTGACCTGTTCATGCCAGTTATTTTACCCCATGCTCAGAAAGAGTTCAGTTGTTCTTGTACATGATGCATTGAATTGTGTCCTTTTGGAGTCCTCTAAGAAACTGTGTTTGTCACCCTGCATCTTGTTTCCAACAATATCCAAGTTCATGATCTGCACCATGTGGAAGGAATTGCATTTTCAGTGGTCTTGCTTTCATGAATACTGTGATCACAAGGGATCACAAACTATCAACTTTCATGACAAATAACAGTTTTAAACCAGGATTACTGGGGGCAAAGGAAAACAAGGGGCCAGTGAATGGAGCTCATCTTAGCATTTAAAATTTCCAAATCCAATAACCAGATTTCCAAACATTCAAAAAATATACAAAGTGCACAGTTTATGTCTAGGAAGCAGAAGACTCTTCAGCCAAAACAAATAATTTACTATTTATGGCATTTGTTGAGGGGCCACAAGGACAGCAAGGAAGGGCCAGAACTGTCAAACAATGAATTTACATCAAATTCTATTCCCACCCAATGCCAATTCCTTTGATGTGACCCTTTCCGTTATGAATGGTTTGAAATGCAACTGCCAGAAGAAACCTAATACTTGGTATGAAGATAGACCACAATGGGCCACATAATTCAATATACAGCACTAGGGCAGAAGGGACACCTTGCTGAAAATCCAGCAATCACTTCAAGGGATGGATGGGGAACATTAGCAGTAACACTGACCCACAGGGACAATTAAATACCTATTAAATTATACATGATATTAAATTAAATACCTGTTATTAAATTAAATAAATGCTTAATGAAGGATTTTTAAAGAGCAGTCCAGTTGGAGTCCTGCACCAAAACACAGTCAGCTTCAGCCACCCACAGAATGAAGGCAAATGCATTGCTAAATTTCATTTTACTAATGGTCTTCAGCTACAGAGACAGGATGGTGCTGAGAGGGAGGTGAGCACCCACCTCCCACCACCCACCCCCATCAGCAGCTCCCTGCCTGCACAGCCACTCCTCACACATCTTTGTCATGGGTGGCAGGTTGATTTTCTGTACAGGACTGGCCTGGAACCCAGCACACAGAAAGAGGAGAGGCTGACAGTACAGGAGAGAAGAAGGAAGCCCAGCATTGCAGCAGTGCCCTGGGGGCAGACCCAGGGTGTTTTCAGGCACTTCTCCAAAATATTTCTCAATTACCTCATGCTTCCAGAAGCCTCTATAAAATGCAGGCAATGCTTTCACTATATTGTTGTGGTCAGTGACATAAAATGTGGTCTGGAAACCCCTGAGAGTGTTTTATTGTATGCCCTTAATAGAGACTAGCCTGAAGGTTCATGGGTTTAATAGTGAAAAAGACCCCTGCTGTTTCCCAGACTTGTTTCTCTGTGGATTCCCATCACCATCAGCCCCATCCCTGCACTACATAAATGCTGCAGAGTTGTACATTTGCCTGTACTGACACATACATTTTGTCCTTCTGCCACCTTTTTTCATCCTCTTTCACCTACCTACATATCATCTACCACTGTATTTGTTTCCCATTTAAATCCCCAGGCTGGATCTCAAAGAGCAGCCATGGATTCAGGGTCACTGATCCAGGATCATTCAGGATTTTCTTTTTAAGAAAGATAATTAGCTGCTATTCTGTGTCTGGTTATGACAAAACAGATGCTGTTTTGTTGTTAAATATTGCTGTTAAAAGGATTTCTATATTCTGCTCTGCATCCTCTGTGGCCTGAGATGCAAATATGGCCTAATTCTTTAAGCTGTGTGCCTATGGGGACTTAAAAAAAAGGCAAAGTGCTGTTCCTGGAATTATGTGCACAAGTGCTAAAAAGCAGGGGGAAAAGGTTTCTGCAGGTCCATGCAGACAGGCAGGGCATGATGTGGGAGGAAGGAGAGCCAAGAGCACAACTCCTCACCACCAGAGCTGCCTGGCTGTGTGCTCATGCTGTTTGCCTGGTGCCCAAGGCTCCCTGAAAGCTCTGGAAATTCATACTTTAAATACAGAACACACACACACCCCCACTCCCATCAACAGAGCATCCACAGAAATTAATCAAAATTCAAAATAGATGAATGTCAAATTATCTGCACCTTTATATTACCCAAGTCTCTTCCAGGAACTGAACATTGTCTTTATGAGATTCCTTTTACCACTTTGCTGGCAAAATTCCCTGAGCCAGTCCAAGAGTCAGGTTTGCTCTGCCAGGATCATCCACATTTAAAATTTCCACATTTTAGAACATGGAACACCAGCAACTCACAAAGTTATTTAAAGTGTGTCAGGTCCCATTTACTCCATGCCATTCGTGTCCATAAAACCAAATCCTAAAGCCACATGGGTGCCCTGTCTGTGCCTGTGTCTGCCTGGTTTCTCTCCCCTGTGATCCATGCTCCATAAGAATCCTGATTCCTTAGGTTGGGTGTCTTATTGCACATTAAATAAATCTTCAGACATCACCCAAGCACTTAAATTTTTGTTTGGTTTAAAAGAAAAAAAAAAAGAGAGCAAGCTTGTTCCTGTCATGTTTGCTCTAGGCTGAGCTACAAAAATCAAACCAAGGGTTGTGGTTGCCTCAGATTTTACTTTCTTCTGCTCTGCAGGGGTGACAGGAGAGGCTTCAGTTCTCACTCTTGTAGAAAATGGTGTCAGCAAAGCAACAATCCTGGCAAAAAAACCCTCCTCTGCCCTGTGGGCCTTGGTGGGATGCTCCAGCTTTCCTTGGATGCAGCTCTGGAAAGCACCTGGGATTTCAGCCTCAGGAACCTGTTCCTCAGGGACCTTCTGCCAGTAAGTTCACACACAATCAGGGGTCTTAAACATAAATACTATCAAAATCCTGAAACCCTTTTTATGTGGGAGGTAATTTTTCTCAGTATCTGCAAACTTGGATTGTTTATTGTTTTCTTCTTTGAGTCCCAAACCGGTTTGTTTGGGTTTTTTTTTTAATATTTTAACACTTTGGGGCACTTAGCTTTCTTTGGGCTAAGTTTAAATACATTTTCTTGCAGACAGTTTAGTATTTCAAGCAGTAGATATTTGTTACATTTTAAACAAACTCAAATTTATGATCAGGAACTTGTTGGTCTGAAACTTTTGGAAAGAATATCCTGCATCCACTATTGCAGGGGCCAAGGTGTTGCAGCCTTGTCACTTAGCTGGACAGATTACTCTAAGTTATGTACCTAGGTATTGAAAATAGGAGGAAAAAAAAATCTTTCTCATAGTTTTGTTTGTCTTACTGCAGCTCCAGGCACTGGATAAAACAAGCTCTTTCTGAACTGTAGCATCTCCCAAACCAGATAAATATTGCTTACTACAGCCAACAATCCCTCAAAAATCAGCCTTAAATGCAAACCTGGTATTTGTCCTGTAGCCAATTCAGTTATTTTTAACTTCAGTCTGAAAATTAACCTCCCCCAACTCTAAGTTTTTGATCTTTATAAGTTTCAGTTAAAAGTACCAGAATCCATCTAAAAGCATGCTCACATAAATTATAAATTCTAAAAATTAACCTCATAAATTAGGAATGGAACTCATTCTTTTCTCAATCTCAGACCATAAAAATTGAAGGAGTTCAATAAAGCAAAATTCACCTTTTCACCATGGCCTGATTCACAGTGTCTTCACTGAACATGGTTCAGGGAAATTATTTATTCTTAGAAACAGGCACCTTCCCCCAGCCCAGGGTGTGCTGCAGACTCGTCCCTACAAATGGGACCTGCTGGTCACAGCTCCTTGTGTTCAGCTGCCTTTGACTGTGGAACTTTTAAATCAAAGATGGGCAATGTCACTCTTTAAATTGTTGCTGCTACCACCAGAAGGGGGCTGAGAAGTATCACAGGATGGCCTGGGTTCAAAGGGACCTTAAAGATCATTTTGTTCCACCTCTGCCATGGGCAGGGACACCTTTCACTATCCCAGGGTGCTCCAACCCCTGTCCAACCTGGGCTTGGACACTCCCAGGGATGGGGCAGCCCCAGCTGGAAGGCTTGGTAATGGTATTTGGAGAAGAAGAGAGGCTTAAGTGGAGAATCTTGCAA
>JAYDZK010000070.1:3235476-3262608 GCA_034509185.1 Euphonia xanthogaster | reverse complement strand
CACGGCCCCGAGGCTGCCGGAGCTCCAGGAGCGTTGGGACAGCGCTGCCAGGGATGCCCAGGGTGGGGCTGTTGGGGTGTCTGTGCAGGGACAGGAGCTGCCCTGGGTGATCCTGTGGGTCCCTCCCAGCTCAGGACATTCTCTGACTCTAAGATTAGCTCCTGCAAAGGCTGCAGAGGGGCAGCTCTGACTGCCACTGTGAACTTCCACCCAGTGTAATAGAGCCTCGACAGAGGCTTGGATGTGAAAACACAACAGCTGAAGGCTTTGTGTTCACCTGGGACAACACTCCAAATGATCAGATTCTGTAAATTTGGCCTTTTCAGATGCAAAACTCTGATTCTGGACCAATTTAAATAAATTGGTTGAATGAGCAGACATACTTGTATATCCAGCAATCCCCAATAAACCTCTCTACCAATGCCAGACCACATTTTTCCAACTGGAAAAGGGACAGACAAAGAATTAGCCAGAAATTGTTCCCCACAGTATAAACACCTCAGCTTGCTCATTTGTCCAGTTTATTAGGAATTTTAAAGAAAAGCACATTGCTGTTTTGGCAGTTTCCACTAAACAGTTTTCAGGGGTGTTTCCAAGGCTATTTTCATTAAATGTTGCAGTTTCAGAGAATGGAAAGCAGGTTTTCATTAACAATAGCAATTCTTTCCTCCCTAACTCTGCTTCTCACAGGGAAAGGTTCATATTGCTGCAGGTCAGAATTGTTTTCACACACATCTAATTGTAACTGGGAAAATATTTTAATGAAAGAACCCAGAAAAGAGAAAATAAGTTAAAAATATATCTCAGTGGGTGCTAGACATACACCACAGCTAAATAAATTTAGGTTAAAAATGTAATTTTTAGAAGAACAGCCGTGATGAGAGCATTGTCACTGAATATAAAATCATTTTTATATAATGCCAACCACATGTCTCACCAACTTAAGCCTTTTTCCCAGTAGTATTTTTAATTTTTATGATTAGATAAGCCAATTCCTTGATTTAAGCTAGATTTGAAAATGCTAGTTTTAAATTTTATTAAAATGCCTGAAGTCAATTATAAAATTGGATAAAGTCTGGAAATTATTTGACTACAAAGGCCCTTCCTGTCTGTCAGATGTTACAACTATGGGGTGATCAAACCCTCTGACACATCATCCCAAGCTGAGAATAAAACTTTCGGACAGACTTGTGTTCTCCAAATTATGTTGGCCTTGTGTACATGCAACAAGAATCCTCTTGACCTGTTTAGGAGTTAAACATTTAGGAATTCAAGGATTTTAAAAGCTTCTGGAATGGTAATGCTGGGAGTCCATATATCAGAGAAATTCAAGGGGCAGGAGAAATTATTGTGTCCTTCACTGGGACACACGCCCCATGTGCTGATGTTGGGGTTGATGTCTAATTCTAATCAATTCCCAAGGGTTTTGCTGCAGCCACCAGAAAAGCAGAACCCAGACAAGTTTGATCAGTAGGCTGCAAGTAAAACCTCCAGGGAGGGGATGTTTTGGTCTTTCAGTGAGTGACTAAAAGGAACAAGAGCAAATCTGCTGTCAACGCAGCCAAGGGAAACTGGGAGCAAGAAGAGCTGGGTGCAAACTGGGTTTGCCCGTTTTACCCACCCAGGTAAGTAATTTCAGACCTTGGAGATTTCCTTCTTAACAATTATCCCTGACTCCAGGCTGAGAACATTTTTAGGGTGAAAGTAGATGGCATAATAAAGCAGAAGAGAACTGTTCCACTTCCTCTCTCTTCTGCTACATGGCTGAGTTTACAGGAACATAGGCATTTGTTTCAAACCAGAATTTCACTGTCACTGGCCATTTTTTCCTTTTTCTGTCTCCTAATTCCATACTTTGTCACCTCAACTCTCACCTATAAGCGATTTACCTCAGCTCTTCAAAGGAGCTTGATGAGAAGATTTTGCTTCACCACCCAATCTTTCTGTAACTATTTATTTCACTTGCAAAAGCAAAGAAAGCCCCAGACTGACCACAAAAAGTCATTGCTTTACCTGGAGCCAGAGCTTGTCGTGCTGTGACCACTTTCCCCCGGCGATGCACTGGAAGGTGGCGTTCTGCCCCACGTTCACCTCCACGTTCTGCAGCCGCAGGAAATGGGGGGCTTTTCCTGACAAAAGAGGAAGAGGATGGCAAGGGTAGAGCCAGGCAGGAACCACCCCTGCTGCACCCACCCAAACACCCAGCAAAGCCTTTGCAATAGTGGCTTTGCAAAACAAAGCTGCCCTTGGGTGTTTAACTGCTCCTTGCAGGGAGAAGTGGTGATGGAGATGGGAAAAGGTGGTCTGAGAGATCTTAGAGAGCCCTGGCACCTCTGAAAATACAGATTTGGATCAAATCACAAGTTCATGGCCACTGGCACAATTTCTTATTGCCTGCTATAAAGAGTAATTGAGTCATCTCTTCTTTTCAGAAAACTATGTTTCTAAAAAGGTCAAAAAAAGTCAAATGCTTTTGTGCTTGTCAAGCATGACTGACCCAAACCCCATTTTCACAAGGGTCTTTTATTCTTTTTCTTTTCTTGGCTATCAAATATGTCCTAGACCTTTAGAATAATGCATCATCAATATCAAATCAGATATAAAATGAAATATTCATTTAACTGACAGTATGGTATCACTGGCTTAGTTTAAGATCACTGATATCAATGTTTTGCTGACACTAAATTCAGCATTAGTTCAAAATTAAACCAGTGATATTAAAAATGCAGACATCTTCTTTTTTTTTTCATAAAGAAACAAGATGAGAGGATTATCTTTTTGATTAAATATCAGACTGAGTTAGGTCTCTATTTAACTAAAAGTATAAACAAGATTACAGCAGCAAATGCAGCATCTTTAAGTGAACTATTTTCTTGCAGAAAAAGGTTTGTACATCATTTGAAAAATTTTAGTATGATACTCTGAAAAAACACCTAAAATGGTCAGTGTTTTTCAACAATATCTGCACATTTTCTAGTATGATTAGTCACTGAAATACATCATTTCAGAGGACAATATAACCTCTCTTCTGTTGGAGGAAACAGCTTTAAAGGGAAGTGGGCATCTGTGGCCCTGCATGGCTGAAACTTGATGTACAAGTGTTTGACACATGAACAGAGAACACATGCTCATACACCATGTCAGATGTTTCTATCTGCTCCTGTGCCCCATCCAGCACAGCTCACTGACAGCTCCTGAAGGACAGGGACCCTGCATCCTCCTGCTTTCTGGGCAGCAGGGGTTTGCATCAAGGTTTACTGGCAAACTCCCTCTGGGTGACAGCCAGAACGTTCTACAGGGTATTTCAGGATAATTTTAATATTTGTGCCTGCAGTCTAAAGTGTGCAGCTGTAATTCAGCTCAAAGTTGTAGAGTCCCTCCAATACCAACATCCTGGTCCTTGGGTCTGCCCAGCTTCTGGAGCATGGGCAGTGCTGTGATGGCAAGGGCTCATGCATGCAGAGCCAACAAGCTTTCAGCATAAGAAAAATGGATATTCCAGTGTATTGCTTCACAGGACAAAGGAAAACAAGAGGCAGCACCAGCAATACATTAATTTTTCCATATTACTGTGTCATTAGGGGCATTTCACTGCTTTTTGCTGGCTTTGGTTTGCTTGCCTTTGTCATCTGTGAAGGTAAAGCAGAAATGAAGAAATAAGACCAATGATTTCAGGAACCTCCAGGGTCACCAGGAGCTTCACAGTCCCCCTGTTTTGATTTACAACAATTGTAGAAGGAATCTGAGGGGCAAAGGCTGTACAAGGGAAGGGAACACGTGGGTGATGCTCACCCTGGTGACTGACACAGCTGCACAACAAAAGCAGCACTGGGAACCAGACAGGAGCAGCATTTACAGAGACTGCAGAGAACTTCAGCTTGCAATGAGCTCTGTATGCTGGGGGTTGCTAACAGATTGAGAAAAAAACCCCAACCAACCAACTCTGTCTCAAACATTTTGTTGCTGAGTCACCAAGAATGCATTTCATTTTGACAAGGGCCTGTATATACTTGAAGAAATGGATTCAAAATCAGTTTACTTAATTAAGCAGGGATACAACACAGCATCCTGCCTAACTGCTTTAAATCCCATCATTTTCTTGTTGAGGCTCTGCCCCAGGGTTTGTTTAGTGGCCTCTATCCCAGTGAAGGGACCAGCAATCACCCAACACACTGTGGAAGGCACAGACCATTTGGGGATTTGTCTGGATGCTGCCAGATATCAGCAACATCTGGTTAATACAGACTGTAAGTATTCCTTAATGAAGTAAATGCACCCAAAGGCCTGAGCAATGAGCACATGGTAAATACAAATATAATTTACTTAAGCAGCAATTAAGCATGCTGCAGTTATCAGAAATGTACTGTTAAACTTGAGCAGAACCATGTCTGTCACATTGAATGGCAGATGTTCTTTGACATTCTGATCACAGCAAAAACAGTTGATTTCACTCCATCTATAAGATCCATCATTTTTTTTGTGAGCAGCTGTCCCTGACTTACTGAAACCATGAGCCAGAAGGAAGGGCAGTTAAAAAAGATCTTTACATGTAACTGTACATTACATCCTTAAAATACACAAAGTCCTCAAGCCCCACTGAAGGTGGGTAAAGGAACCAAACAAGTTTAGGCTCAAAGACTGAGGCACAATGTATCTATAAATCTCAGCTTATTGTTGTGTCTGCAATAGCAGAAATGCAGCACTAACATTTTTGAACAGTGTAATGAACCTGCATTAGTTTCTACTCCTGTATAAGTGCAGCATCTGAATAAGATTAATTTTTAATCTCTGCACAGCTTTCTGAGCAGATCTAATATGTTGAAACCAACCTTTGGGACAGACCTCTTACCAAGGAAACCCTGAAACAATTTGTTTGGTTGCTCTTTTCAGAAGCTAACCACACTAGTAATTATGAGAAGCTTTTTAGATTGTTTTCTACAGCAATAAGATTAAGAAACAATAAAACCATCCGTTTATTAGCAAGTAAAGAAGAGAGAATTCCACTAGCTATAAACTGAGAGCAGCTTTGCCTTTTGTACAACGTGCAAAGTAGGTAATTAAGCAAGGCTGACTGTCCTTAAGGGTCCTGGAGGGAGACAAGACATTTTAGTGCTGACCCAACTGGGTAAATCTCTCCTTTAGACACAAACTGTGGCCTACACCACACTGGTACAGTCAGAAAATAAAGAGTGCTCACTGCAGGGATGGGCGAGGACTCTGACTTCATCCACAGCTATGTACCCAGGGTGTCCTTTCAAAGAGACAGATTCAAATATCACCTGAAATATACAAAAGAAAAAAAATCCTGAGAAAGAACATTTGCATCAGTAATTTCAGCAGTCACCACATTCTGCTGTTATTCCAAGTCTGAGTCATTCAAGGCATTTTATTAACAATGAAGGGATACCAAGGCAATTCAGTGTGTGAGTGCAACACCAAATCTGTTGGGGAAGCAAAACAAAAGATTAGAGCAACGTTCAATAGGATTGAAGACAACTCTGTGCATCTCTGATTTGGAAAAGCAAAAAGTGCCCAGGGTACATGCACACACCTATATTCACTTCAGCACCACTCCAAGAACATGAAGTGGAAAATAATTTGATATCTTGTTCTCAGTATGCCTTGGAAAATTGGAGAAAGCACTACATGAGATGGAATTCTCTTCCTGAATCAGTGACCATGCATTCCAGTCATTTGTAACTTCTAAAATTCACTACTAGGACACAGAGTTAACTATACAAAACCAGTTTTCAACAGTTCTTGTTGTTCTAAATAAGAGCTGAGATTCCCAGCCTGTCACTGTTCAGCCTCTTCTTTATCTCCTTCTTCAAAAGATTTAATACAGTAAAATGTTCAACTGTCCAAATATTGCTGTGGATAAGGCAAAAATATCCTTTCTAACTACAGGATTGATGACGTTTATTTTTCTTTGCATTTGGGCTTCCAGAACATGGTTTCTTATGTTTTCATGACTTCCTAAGATCTCTTTCCCCAATTCAAAACACAGTCAGATGTGAGATCTCCTGAAATACATCCATAAGGAAAAAAGGCACAAAACCAGGCAAAGACAAGCTAAGAAAAGCTCAGGAGCTAATAATATGCAGAAACAAAGTTCTCCTCCAGAGGGGACTGGACAACAACTAGGCTGCCCAGGAAATACTAGGAAGAAGCAAGCCACTGGAAGATAAAATCATCCAAAAACCATTAGCAAGTGTTTTGTGTTATCAAGGTCCTTGATAGGCTTTTTAGAGACTGTATAAACTAAGAGTATAAAATAGGAGTCTTTAGCGTGGAAATTATAATTACTTTAGCAATTAAATATCATTCATGATAAAAATTACATTTACTGGGAAGGTCATGCAAGGCTCTACTGCAACTCCCTTCAGACCTGAATTCAAGTGCAACATTTCAGCTACAAAATCTTATTTTAGTTTTACATTTGTGAAAAGTCATAAGCCACAACAAAGTAATTCTCAATTATCTGCAAGTCAAGAACTTGATAAGTTCTCCAAGGCACTGGCATCAGATATGAGTGGATGGCAAAAGTAAGCACCAACACACAGAGAATTGGCTTTGGTTAATTACCAACATGTGCAGGGTCTTTAATACAGCACAGTCTAACTTAAAAATAACCAACTCAGCCTCTAAAAAAATCCCTGTCCACTGGTGCAGAATCCACTGAGCAGAGGACTCCTCTCAATATTGCTTGACTATTTTATTCTGTTCTGCTTTACACTCAGATATTCCCAGTCCTTTCCCAGTTCAAACTTACACATTATTGTCTTTTTGTGTATTTTGAAGCATCTCATCCCTATCAAAGTGAGAAGCATGGAAGCAGCCAGGCGTTCCTGAAAACTGGGAACTGAGACTCAACATGGGACAAAGGCAGGAATAAATGTTTATGGTGCCCATTTGTGCAAATCTCATGGTCAGTGTCCCTCATGTCCTTTTCAATTCAGTTGGAAATGCAGCAGGATGGTTGAGACAGGCAATGCTTTGCAATTAATAATGCTTTGCATTTAAAGAACTCCACAGAAATTAATACAGTCGACAAAACACAAACCTTCACTCTTAAAAAAGCATTCTTAAATGCTCCTGAGCTCTGCAAACACCAAGTCATTTCATGTTTCCTTCCCACTGAACAAGCCCCCGTTGCAGCTGTGATTTACCAACAATGTCTGTGTTAGCAGCCTTGCCCAGCTCATCTGTTGTGCTACAACACTTTTCTCCAGGCATGGATCAATAACATTCCTTGCTATACATCAAAAAAACACCTTCCTGGCAGGCTCTAGTGCTGCCCTTGGTGCATTCTGGGACTGAGTTCATCCTTATGGCAAGCAGTAATTCAAGATTACACGTATTACCTTTCTCCAAGAACCATTAGAGCTTTTTCTCGCTACGCTGGAAAACATTTGCAGGCTGAGAATCCAAGTACAAGTAACTCCAGGGTAGACATGATAAATCTCCCCACGTTTTTCTGTCTCAGCTAAGTGCTTCTGCAGCCAGATGGCTCCTATGACCCTTGCACAGACCTAAAACACAACGACTGGCAGCTGCTTTGGATACCAGTTTTCCACTAGCCACATCCCCAAAGTTCAAAGTACCTGACAAAGCCCCAGACCAGGGCAGAGAGCTTCAGACTGTTCTGCCTGGCTGAATTTTTGGTGCACATCCCAGTCCAGGATGGTGTGGTTTCTGTGCATTAGGGGGATAATCGACATTTTGCCTGATGCAGAGTTCAGTATTTAGGGAAAATGTTGGTTTTGTTATGGTCTTTTCAAAACACAGAACAGGCTGTCAGGCTTCTTGTGTGCAGAGAGTTCTCCAGGAATGCAATTTTGATTTAAAGCTGACAAAGAAATGGCAAGTGTGAGGGTGGGTAGGCCCTGGCACAGGGTGCCCAGAGCAGCTGTGGCTGCCCCTGAATCCCTGGGAGTGTCCAAGGCCAGGTTGGACAGGGCTGGGAGCAACCTGGGACAGTGGAAGGTGTCCCTGCCATGGCAGTGGCAGAATGAGATGATCTTTGGGGTCCCTTCCAATCCAAGCCCTGCCAGGATTTTATTAAATAACACTGCAATGGCACATTCTAGATCATGAGTGTGAAAAACAAGACACTTCTCAGGCAGCAACACACCCAAGTTTTGTCATCCTCCCACCTCTGGATTTATTTAGGCAGAAGTGTTACTTTAGGCTGGCAAATACCAATAATTTTCCTCTTCAAATTTTTGAGCTTCAAGTTCTCTTTTTTTCTTTTTACTTTTTCTTAAACCTTGTTTAAAGAAAAAGTAAAAAGAAAAAAAAGAGAACTTGAAGCTCAAAAAATTGAAGAGGAAAATTAGTAGAAACTCACAGGACTACAGACCACTGACAAGATGACTTATAAAGCCAGAGGCTGACATCTAGACTAGACTCCCATAATATCCAGGACAGATCTCAGATTTTAAAAGCCATGCTTAAGGAACAAAAATACAAGGATGACCAGAAGGAAACATCACTCTCACTCATCACAAATTTAAAAAGAAGCCCCTTGCATTTTCTAGGAAAGAGCTACTCCTGGGCAGGTACTGCTGCCTTCCAATCCATTCAGTTTTGTGCTTCAGTAGAAAATTCTTGTTTGATTTAAAGGATTCTTTTGCTCAAGAAAAGCAAACTTGACCTGCCAAAGTACTTGTAAAAGACCTAAGTGAGGCTCAGGAAGCCTCCTATTGATATATCTGAGAGCAAGATCCCTCTTAGTGTGAGATCAGACTGCCTTTTTCAGGTTTTTCAAGCACCGATTTTCTGGGTGAAAGATCATTCCTGTTATCTCTGTGGAGCACCAAGGATGAAGCAAATTCTGCTTCATGCCCAGGATCATGTTAATATGAATGGAGTAGGAGCACTCCAGTGTGCCTTCAGAACAGTCACAAGTTGTGCACTGCCCTTAAAACACCATTTTCCACACATTTGCATCTCTTTATCCTTCCCTCTCGCCCGCCTGGTGCACTCTGTGGATTCTGCTGGTATCCACAACTCTTTCAGAGGCAGAACATTAAAGCATCTTCCTCCAGCTCAGATTTTACAGACCTCCTAGCCAGTTATTAGAAGCAAAAAAAAGAGGCTTTTCTACCTGCTGGTTTTTATACACAGACTGTTTGCTGCCTTTTCATAGTTCATTCTATCCCAGTGCCTGTCTTAACTCATGGCTTTTATTAGTATCACATGGACATCAAATCTCCTGCAAGGTTTAGGATGCAATTACCTCCCAGGCTTTTTTTTTCTTTTTTTGGAGTGTGTCTTGAATATAAAAAAAGAAAAAAGTGCCCCTTCAACCAGTAAAAAGCAGTATGTGAGTCCATCAAGTGTGAATTATCTAACTGAAATTAGAACAATGGCTGCAAAGTGGCCACATGAAGTTTGAAGCAGACAACTAATAAGTTGGTGTAAAACTAATATAACCAAAAAATAGCACAGCCATTACATTCTTTGTCTGGCTTTGTCCTTGTCTAAAAAAAATTATCTTCTAACAGAATAAATAAAGCTGTGCTAGAAAGAGGAGGAGCTGAGGATCTAGTGAAGAATATCCACGTATGATACCGTGGTACAAGAATTTGTTAGTGCCTTATGTCCTTTTACCCTTTGTATGGGCACAAGATGCAGAGTCAAATAAAAAAACGTTCCTTCTTATGGAACCAACCAAGATCCAAAAAGAATCCAGGGAGATTTATGCAGAGTACAGATACACATCCAGAAACTGTTCTGTTTGCAGTTACACAGTGCCACGGAAAGTGCCAATACAAGTGGCAATTTCACCATGAACAAGTGGGTCTTGTCAATAATTGCCTCCCATCCATCAGGCTGTGGCTTGCCAACAACTAAAGAAAAAAGCGAGGAGGAAAGAAATATGTCAAGCTGCTTATAGATCCACTAGAGGTGAATTTATTCTGAGAGGAAAATTCAGGGAGGGAGGTGACGATTTTCAAAACTAACAATACACATCCAAAGGGGAGAGAGGGAAAAATATTACAAACCCCTACCTGATAGAAATGTGGCCAGAAGGTGCTGATGGCCAGCTCTGCCTTCACCCAGCCTTCAGTCACCACTCCTGACACGTTCCAGATGGGGTTGCCCTGGGGGCCCCCGTTGACCTTGACGTAGACGTTGAGGGAGCCAGGGCTGGAGCGGTCGCGGCTGGACAGGTAATAGTGGAAGTCGATGCAGTGGGTGTCATTCTCCTTCAGAGTGGGCAGCAGCAGGTGAGCTTTCTGCCCTGATGCTCTCCCAGAGCTGTTCACCATCATGAAGGAGCCTGCAGGGCAAAGGAAAAAGAGAACAAAGAGTGGGTTTGCTTGGATTTTTGGTGTAAACAGCTCAGTTCAAAAAGCCAGCGGGTCCCTCGCAAGCCACAATCCAAAGCTTCCTCTGAAGGAAGCAGCTGTTTGGTGCCAGTTGTTAGGGAGAGAGAGGATATTAAAATTGAGGGTATATACACCAGTAGATTCAGGGCTAGCTAGAACCACGTTAATGAAATAACTTGCAAATCAAAATAGAAAAGCTGGCTTGCTTGTATTGTTTTATCACCTTGTGATCACACAGTCACTCTAAACAAAAGCACATTCCCACTTCAAGCAACAGCCAGGTTCTCCTGCTGCACACTGTGCCCCCAAGGCACACTCAATACCAGGTAACAAGTGACAAGATGAGAGGAAACAGCCTCAAGTTGCAGCAGAGGAGGTTTAGATTGGATATTAGGGAAAAAAAAATCTTCATAGGAAGTGTTGGAAAGGACTGAGGTGCAACCATCCCTAGAAGTTTTCAAGAAATGTGTGTATGTGGTGCTTGAGGGTGTGGTTTAGTGGTGTTGGGTTAATGGTTGGATTTAATGATCTACAGAAGTAATTTCCAACCTTAACAATTCTATGATTCAACACAAAAACTACAACAGAGCAAGCTGTCAGCTGATATTTGCCTGCATCAACCAACACCCTAAATTACAGTCCATATTTGTGAACCGTGGCATCTGAATATCTGAAGGTCATGTTAAGAAAACCCCAATTTTCAGAGCCCAACCAAGTGAGGGGTGTCGACAGAACAGCAACATCTTTACTTGTAATAATGCAACAGGACAATAATTCTTGTGGGAGGGAAGGGTAGGCTGAATTTAGGGAGGGAAATGTATACTGAGGCAATTTATGAGTTTGTTAACCTGGAAGTCAGCATCATATTAAGCAGTGGCACTCAACGTTGAACTCGCATTTGGATTCATCAAGCAGTTATTTTATAGCACATTGTGTCTCCACTCATCTCCTCACAGATGCATCAAGGTGACAAATGTCAGCAATAAGGGAGAACGTGATGAGAGTTATTTGATTCAATTCTGGTTACAGGATCTCCTTTATGTGGGTGCAGACAGTCAGAAAGAGCTAAAGAAAACACTGGGATGGGGCAGGGGGAATCTGTGTGTCAGCAGCCAGGCATGATAATTTTTAATCAAACACAGCCCTCTTGACACTCCTGGCTCTGACGCTGCTGCCAAGCCACACTGCAGATGTGTTTGTCTGCTGGCCTCTTGCAGTTCACAGAAGATTGAGTTTGAAGAGCCCTGCCTCACTTCTGACCTATTGACTTTCCCTTTTCCTCGCCATAGCAGGTGATTCAGGTGAACCAAGCAAATATCTGAAACAATTCTGTGCTGTGAACAGTCATATATTATGAATTTATAACAGCTACAAGCAACTTTCACTCAGAAGACTTTTTTCCCCCTTGTGTTTATATGATATATATTCATTTTGTAAAGGATCAACAGGAGGGAGTCAATCTTAAAAAAAAAAAAAAAATTAAAATTACACACTCTAAAGACCTTGGAAAATTCCAGTGCAATGCAAGCACAGCTGGGGGAGAGGAAGAGACTCTAAGAAAATTTATAGGCAAGATGGTCTCTGGCAATGCCGCCTTTCAGGAAATGAAGGAAAAGCAAAAACAAAATGGCCCCAAGTCAAGAAATTCCAGATTTTCAGAGAGAACTTGGAGAAATGTTAGAGCTGAATCCAAACTTTCTGGTTTCGGTCTAAAAATTAGGATCCTGACAAATGCCCATTGCTGATGTGACTCTGCTCCCAGTCAGCCATAAAATCCTCTTCTTCAGCATGTAATGTACACACATCACTCTTAAAAATCTACTCATATAAACTCAACTTTCGATAAACTGAAATTTGGGTTCAGTTCCTGTGAGCTGAGAACATTTATAATCAGCACATACAGGTGCCAGCAGGCCTGGAGAGGCAGCACAGGCTGAGGGAGCAGCCTGGGAGCCTGACCCAGCCAGGCTTGGGCAGGCTGGGTGTGACACCCAGATCCGCCAGGGCTGGAGCCCCTCTGCTCTGAGCCAGGCTGGGAGAGCTGGGGGGGTTCACCTGGAGAAGAGAAGGTTCCAGAGAGACCTTAGAGCACCTTCCAGTGTCTAAAGGGGCTCCAGGAGAGCTGGAGAGAGACTTGGGGCAAGGGATGGAGGGACAGGACACAGGGAATGGCTTCACACTGCCAGAGGCTGGGGTTATGTTGGATATTAGGGAGGAAACTCTTCCCTGTGAGGGTGCTGAGGCCCTGGCACAGGGTGCCCAGAGCACCCTGGACACTGGGGCTGGGAGCAGCCTGGGACAGTGGAATGTGTCCCTGACAGGGCAGGGGTGGCACTGAATTGGCTTTAAGGTCCCTCCCAAGCCAACCCATTGTGGGATTCCAGGATCTCTGTCAGCACAGAGTTGCAAGAACCACTCTTCTGCAGTGAATTTGGGAGGGAAGACACTGTAAAACTGCTGAGTGAGGGTGGCAGGGTCTGCAGGAGTCCAGCAGCTGCTGTGAAATGCTCTGCCTGAGGCAGTTCAGAGCCACTGGAGCACAGTGCAGACGAGTTCTCCATGTGCCAGATCCCACCCTGGAGGAGGCAGGTGCAGCCCAGAATCACTCCAAGAACAGCAGAGCTCCTGTGCATTCACAAGGATTTTGACCGAGTGCCTCCCACACTGGGGAGGCACCCAGGAGAAGGGATTTTTACCCCATAATTGATTGCACCTGGCACAGCATTCCACTTCTGGGCATGCCTCTCAACTTTTCTCTTTTTAATTTGGACAGTATGGAGATTATCCTGCCCTAAAGGACTGCTCTGATCTGTGCTGTGTCTAACACAATGCAGCCCTGAACTGCAGTGGGGGAGGTAAGTGCTTCAATGACAGCAAAAGTTAGGGAGTATTTCACTTTTACAGATCCATATACAAAAATAACGAGCTTTCCTCTGGGAGAAAAAACAGCAGCTTTTATAAAAAAGTTCCAAGCAATAATTACAATTTTATTTTTTGCCACCCACAAAATAATGAATCACAAGCTATTCATGGCCTTTTGTGCAAGTGCTGACAGTTCTGGGGAGAGTGGGGAACCTGAATCCAGCAACTGACAACACCAACAAGAAGAATACCTATCCACCAAAAAGCACTTATCAAAATAATATGTCTTAATTACTAAAAAAATAACCTTGCAAACAATTGTGATGGATAAATTATTACCAGCTTCCTATTTACAACATCTGATTTTGTTTAATACAATGTGTGTAGAGATACAGGAGGAAATCCTATAAGAAACACAACTTTCTCAAGAAAAGTCCTGATAAGAGGTATTATTTTATGAAAATGGAAAAGATTAAAAATATCCACTTACAGAGGCATCTCTGCCAGAGAAAAGAACTCACACCTTGTTTAAAGGGATTTATTCCCTAGGAACTCTACCACAGTCCTTTCTTTCTGCAGAGCCTTGGAGTGGCATCTTCCCCCACAAACTTTCCCTGGGGTACCCCAGGCACAGCTCACCCCACAGGATCCAGAGAAAAACCTCAAGCCTGGCCATCCCAGAGGCTGAAAACTTTTAATTCCATCAAGGTAATCACTGACATAAATAATACATGAATATTATATATATATATGTATAATTTTATACATTATAAATATAATACTATTTAATATAAAATTCAACTGTGAATAAATGATACCCTATATCCTATAAATTGACCCCAAATAGACTTTTTAAAATTTATTTTATTTTTACAGTGTGAACTTGGACAGGTATCCCATCCTCCAAGGCCTTCACAAAGTTGCTCTGCATGCTCCAAGATCAACAGGTGAGACCCACTGTCCTATTTACAAATTTCCAAATTTGTCTACGGAACTTGTGTGGGCAAGATCCATCACTTAGGAGCAGGTGAGAGATCATGAAAACAGCTCCCACCAGGAGAAAACAAATAAAAGACAAGCCAGCCTTTTAAAGACAAATGTGGTTTTCCTCATTATCCTTAATGAAAACTGACATATTGTGATTTAAGGTCTGACAGGCTTCTTTAGGCTGAGCACAGAGCTGAAGCTGATGGGACTTATTCTCAATTTATAGGCCTATATGTACAAATAAAAGAGATACAATCTGCTCTGGCACCAACAAATCACTTGTCACACTTTCCACTCATACAAAGGACTAAGGAAAATGAATTAACATGTCACAAATGGAAATTATTGACTAATAGATGACTGAAAGCCTCCTGAATGTCCCCAGGCAAGAATATGAATAAAAGAAAAGGTACCTTGGAGAAACTCTTGTTTAGACAGTTGCATATCCAATTGGGAAAAAAAAAAAAAAAAGATCATTGAGTTTCATTGTTTTGTTTACTTTCTTACAAAAGTTCAAGTTTCCAACACTACGCTAAACTGAAAAAAAATTAAATTTGGAGGAAAAAATTATCTGTGCTGGATAAAAGTTCTTTTTTATGCTTATTTGACAGAAAAGTATAAGCTTATTCAAGCAAATTGAGCATAAGGTCAATTAAACAGGGTATTCTTGGATCAACAGGTTAAATTAATTAATATCTTGCTGGTTTTATCCTGACTATGTGAAAATGAATGTGTTATGCTCAGATCAGTCAGAAGCAAGGAGGACGGGGAGACTGTAAATAAATTCATTTTCAAAAATCCTTTCCAACGGCAGGAACATAAAACGCCACTCTCTCCTAGTTATTAAACATACCACTGAAAATTGGGGAATTAAACCATGAAGTGCTCTCTAGCTGGCCGTAAATTTCAATTTTTCCCCTGCTTGGTGGATAATGATGCCTTGATAAGCGTCCTATTATTGATGCATCTGCAGCCCAGCTCCTGTTTGTGGAGCCCAAACGCCGCTCTGCAGCAGATGGTGGCTATTGTGTTTACACATCAGCACTTTATGTTCGCCTTCTCTCACGTCTGCAGTAAAGAGAAGGCCGTAATTGAGTTTTTAATGGCTTTGCACATTGTTCATTAAGTTTACACGAGTGTGCTCTGACAAATGACAGCTGAAGGAGCGAGGAGCCGCCGGCAGCGCCCGGCAGACCTTGGCTGGTGCTGTCTCACTGCCGGCTTTGAAGAGCTGAGCTGCTTCAAAAGTCAAATTACAGCAAGCAGGAAAGACTTGAAAAAGAAGCTGTCAAAATGCTCCGCTGCAAAATGAGGCTTCTAAAAGCCTGAACGCCAAAGCCAGGTGTAGGGTGTTGCTTTAAAGAGCAGACTCTTCCTGACACAAAGATGCAGGTTTCCAGCAGGTGCACCAGCCTGTTTTCAGACACAGTTGTGTTTGTTGCCAAAGAACAACTCTATCTCCCAGAAAGTGAGTCTGACACCTGTCCTTGTTGTGGCAGAACAAAGCAACATGGGATAATCTGGGCTTAAGGGGCCTCAGGCCAAGCCCCTGCTCAAAGCACAATCAGCCCTGAGCTTACCACTGAGTCTTCCACACCTCCCCAGAGGACTGTCCATCCCCTCTGGAAAACCTCCTCCACTGCTTGACTAGCCTCATATTTTTTCCCTTTTATTCAGTCCAAAACCTCTCATTTCCAGTTAGATCCTTTGTCACTCATCCTCCAGGCACCTGCTGTGGTACAAACTAACTCATTACTCCTGATCCCCTCCTGGTAGGAAAGGATTTGTGAGGCCAGGCTTTACTTTGCAGGAGTGCTCTGACCCTTTCCCAGTATCCCATTCCCAGGGGACAAGACTAGGGTCACTTCACTACCTCATACACTGAGCCAGAGCATGGGATCCTTTCCCTTTATCCATCCCTTTATCACAGGGATGGCTGCAGGAGCACAGATCAGAGCAAGGGCTCTCTCTGAACTACCCTCAAGTCACTCTGAAGGCCACAGAACAGACACTGAACATTCCATATGTTAAATAAGACAAAACATGTTTGTGGACAGTATGACAAAAGTCCATCTATATGCACAGCTGGTTTCAACAGTGGCAAAGCAGCCACTTTAAGCAGAATATAAGAATTCTGCACAGGGTGCTGTGAAGCAGAATTTACCATTCCAATCTTCTGACAATCAGTAATATAAAGATTTTTAAGTCAAGAGCTGCATCAACCCCATTTATTAATTAGCCACGTAATGATCGTTCTCTCATCATTTTTGTTGAGTCAGAAATAAGACTCTGTCAATGAGCTCTGGAGTTTGATTATACATTATGCTGGGGAAGATAAATTAATATTTCCATGCACTTTAAGATTCTGTAACTTAATTTGTAGTTCTTATTTTATGAAATTTATGATTATCTACCGGCTGCACACTTCCCACATTTTTACATCTGCTTTTTCTGGAAAAAGGCTAAGAAATCTCTTCCCCTCACTGATGTACTACAGACAGCAGCGTTTGTACAAACCCAGAATTTCTAAATCTCATAAGCACATCCCTTTTCCAGGTATTAGGGCAAAATCAAACCCATGGGGTTTAATTCTTAAATGTGAGTCATACTGAATTAATTTAGCTATGAAATTGTTTGATTCGCTGATAAATATGAATATAAATGGCAAGTTGAGTTCAGTATCATTCATGAGGACAATTCATTCACTTGGGAAATTGTGGGATAATAGGAAAGAAATTTTTAAAGAGATAGTCTGCTATTTGTAAAAAGCTTTTCTTCTGGAAATGAATGTTATGAAAAGAATTATGATTTTGGGGGATTTCTGTAAGAAAAATCTCAGAATGAGACTGGTCTCGTATTACCTCAAATATTTGCTGTAGATATTTAAAATAAAGATTGTCACATAAACAGTTTCCCAGTCCTCCCTGAGACGAGTGCAGAAGTGGTTCTGCTTTGCCCATTTCCAAAAGGGAATGGGAGGGGAGCTGCTTGCAACGCCTTTGTTTTATACATAAAAGCAAAGAGTTGTGGGACCATGCTCAGAATTAGGAAAAGCAGGTTTCCCACAGGTCTATAAATGCCAGCTGCAGACTTTTCCACTGATTGCATGGCCTGAGCCATGGAATGCCTGAGCCATGGAATGCCTGAGCCATGCACGACTGCTGCATTTCAGTGTGCACCCAGACACTGCTGCCCTGAAACCCGAGTGCTTTGCTCTCAAACTACACTCCTCTTACAAATGCTGTCCAAAGCCTGAATCGTGGTGACCCACAGACACTGAAAGGTGCTCACAACCCAGAATTGATGCCTTATGAAGGCTACACGCAAGATGAACCCAAAATGCACAAAAAATGGACAAGCGGTCACAGGGTCTCTCACTTTTATAAGTTCTGCTCCATTTGCATCTTGCAGTTCATTGTCCCATTCCAGCTTTACAGTTCTTGTTTTTCTTTGTTCAGTCCACCACTGCTTATGCTCTTGGGCCTGAGATTTGGATCATTTGTCCTTGGTCCCCAGCTAGAGAAGGAATTGTTTTGTCTCCCTGCTCTGTGCAGAGAGCTCACCATCCCATAATATGAAGTTCAGACCCACACACTAAAGCAGCACAGAATGTGAAAAATATAAAAGCTAGAACCTAAAGCATCAGAACTGTCTCCAGCCAAGGGGCAGCTTCCCTTTATCTCCCCCTGAAGTTAATGCTGAAGAAAGGAGCATCTGCTGCAGAGGCTTCACCAACCTGGATGGGGAAGATTAAACTACCCCTGACAGAAGGAGCAAGGAAAACTAAATCATGGATTACAAAGAAAAAAAAAATAAAATCACATTTTAATGACTCTCTGGTGGTTCAGAGTCACCACACCCTCTTCAACGACAAAATCCATATGGGAGGTGATCAAGTGACAAATAAGCCAACAAATGCCTAATTAGCAGGGGGGTTTAAGGGGGATAATGGGATTCCTGCAAGAGGCTGTGAAGCAGGGACTTGGGAAGGACTCCATTTGTTAATGGGATGCTCTTTTAGCCTTGCAAGATTATTTAAATCAATAATAAAAATAGCTGCTTCTGTTGTTAAAAGCATTCTTCCAGCAGTGTAACATTTTGTGCAATTTTTGATAACATCATTCTGTAGCCTTGACAAGGACAGCCAATGACACAGACTGGGAGATTTGCAATAGAAAGATAAAGTTCAGGACTCAGGTTCTGACTTCATTATTTCCTCAGTGACACAGGTTTTTATTCTTTATTGGCCTGAAGAAAATTCAACTGAAACATGAAGACAGAATTCTTAAGAATAGCAATAAAAAGCAGCACTTGGGAGAGTGAGAGTGTCCAACACAGAAGAGACAAGGAAATTTTTAAGCACAGGAGGGACTTATTGCCTCAGTTTTTCACCATGGCATGATCTAGAAGTGCAAGAAAACTGACTGTAACATCTCAGAAGTGACAAGGCAGAAAAAAGAAGTGATAGCTCTTTCTCTATTGCCTGTTTCTGGCCTCAGCTACAGGCCAGAGTGGTCTCCAGTAGTCTGTACTCAATATAGAAACCTGTTGGATCCAGTGTGGAAAATCAGCTCAAAAAAATGAATTCTCATTGCTGTGGACACAAACACAGCAATGATACTTCACTGCACTTCCAGACATTTGTTCTAAAGACATTTGTTGAGTCAGTGAGCTCCTGAAGGCATTGACATCAAACATTTCTAGTCTATAACGAGCACTGCACAGTTTATCACAAAGATTCATGACAACATTTCTCACTCCAGTGGTGCAGGGTGATCCAGCATGGCTTTCCACCTGAATCTCCAAGAGCACAGTCCTTTCCTCCTTAAAAATCACCATGGAGAGCTGCAGCCAGAATAGCATCAGAACTCCAATCACATTTTCCTCTCCACCAACAAGCTCACATTTTTATTTACCACACAAATCATTGTCCATGAGAATTCAGGAGAACACCTTTGCTCTGCTCCACAGCTACAGCCATGTGGCAGCTCTTCTGTGTATCAGAGAATCCCAGAATAATTTGGGTTGGAAGGAACCTTAAAAAACCTTTAATTCCACCCCCTGCCATAGGAAGGGACCCCTTCCACTATCACAGGTTGCTCCAAGCCCCATCCAGCCTGGCCCTGGACACTTCCAGGGATGGGGTGCCCACATGCACAACATATCTCATGCTTCTTTCTGGACTCCACTGCTATTTCAAGAATTTTCCTCCCACATTCTATAAACTTTTCTTCAATAAAAGCCCAATTGCCACAGCTGAGAGCCTGGGTTCGCTGAGAAGCAAAAACTTAGGTGTGCTATAGAATCAGAAACAATTCTATAAATCTCAGCAGTGAAAAACCTTTTTAATAGACTCATTGCCAGCATTCACTATTGCTAAGGTCACTGCAGCAGTTTCCTTCAACAGTGTCCTTATTCTATTTTTTACAAACATGGTATAAATTTTTTGGCAGGGATATTTAGAAAAAGAGTCCATTAACAATGGAGTTACACCAGTCTATCAGGTAATGGCATTTGTAATAAAAACCAGACAATTCACTGTAAACAATAGTCAAGAATTCTCTGCAAATTTAATTTTGCTATGTGATTATCTTTCAAAACTCATGAAAATGCACACTAAACCTTGCAAACTGAAGAGGTTTATTTGCTTTTCATTTCCAGTAGTCTGACAACTACTTATCCTACCAATCACTAGCTCACCACTTTGGTAAAATATAGGCAATTCATTTAAACAGCTAATATTGTTCATGTAATTAAATGGGCAAATAAAAAATAGGGTTAATAGCCATTATCCAACATAATATCATCATTTAATGGCATCAAAATTCCTCTTCTTAACACCCAAGAGCTTTTATGGCAGCTGAACCTTGAAAGTGAAGTCCCAGAGACATTGTGGGGACAGGAGTCACAACCTCTGCTCAAAGGCTCTCCCACAGATGTTGCTCAAGAAGGCTCCAGATTCAGCAGAATTCACCATCCCTTCCTCATCTGATTTAACCTGAGGCATAACCTGCTGCCAAATGCGCCTCTCCCTCTCAATACTAACAGGAGAGGGGTTCAGAGGAAATGGTCAGTGCTTTTTGAACAAGTAATTGCTACTCATTCTGTGTGCCTCAGCTTTGTATTCAAACACAGTGCTTCTTTTAAAAATTAAATTCTGTATCCTGTCAAAACCCTATGGTTAAAAATAAATATCTCTCCAACCAGGTGGATACAGATGCAAAGAACACATGTTTTAGGTTGGTGACTACAAGCAACTGAATAATTAAATCACTGCATCTCAGCCACTGAAACATCAGCTCTCCTTGGAGGGGGCAGGGAGCCAAAAAAACTGTTGTTTCCCAATGTAAAACCTTTCTCCAGAAACAGGATCTGATATGCTTAAATGTACATGACATGCACAAAATTTGGATTAAAAAGTCAGGTTTCCAGTGCTCTCTATCCCATGAAGGTCTGATTTATGTAATGGTGAAAAGACACAGAAAACAACTTCTAACAACACGTGATCATCCTCATAGACTGCTCTGCATCACCCAGATCCAGTGGCTGATCAATTAAGCCATTACAAATTTAACAACAGTCCTTTGCCAGGGCAGCCTTTGTTCTCGACTTTTATTTTGTGTTGATCTTATTTTCCAACTCGTTTTTTTTCTCTGAACACATACTTTTATTTTTGCCTAATCCACTCCCCTAACAACACTTTAAAAGATGAAGGACAGACTACAAACTCCATTCTGCCTCCTTCTCCCTTCCCAAAGATGCAGCAGCTGTTGGCTGCAGCCTCATTTGTGAGAGGTGCATGGATGAATGGTTCCAGGTTCACAACAAGGAATTACAATTATAATAATAATTCCTAATTGAATTTATTTAATTTGGCTACTCTGAGGCCTGAGAATGCTCTCAGGTGGTTACCCTGGTGTTGTTCAAGGTTCTCAGGCTCCAGTCTACTGTGTCTAAAAAAAGCCTCTGTGTCTCCAAAGCCTCGCAAGACCATCAGCTGAGACAGCTCTACCCAGAGCTTCCTGCTCGTGGCAAGTTAATAAACTGTGCTTATCTTTGTGCTGCTGTGGTTAATTAAAACTGACATCAAATCTAAATTGCTGGGCCAGTTGGACCCTAAAGGTTGAACCAACAAGGGCTTTGTGGAAACCACTCTTGAATTGCCTTTGGCATCAGCCAGGCAGCTGCCAGAAGTATTTTGGTGCAAACATCACTTTTCTGGGCAGCACTGAGCTCCACAGCTCAGGCACATATTTATTTTCAATACACTGGGCTCTCTGTTTGCTTAATCATTAAAGACAAATAGCTAAATATATTTCATTACATAATTCTAGAGTATTAGGAGTGGTTTCCATGTCAGCCAGAATTAAATGTCTCATTAGCAGGCATGCAGCTCCATTGCCAGCCAACATTTATGTTCTCTGCAACTCAGCTAACATTTCCATATGTTTTGTGTATGTAACATTTTCTAGGAAACTGCAGAGGGATTATTACCTTTTCTATTTGTGACAGAAAGCACATATTAAATGTAATGCCAAAAGGCAACCAGAGCAAATGATTTCTGAAGAGGAATTTTGTCTTCAATTTTACATAACTCTGCTCTAACCATATGGTCACTTCTGTGTACATCTAAGAAATCAACACTACAGCTCCAAACTCAGGCTATGTTAAAGGTCAAAGGCTGAGCTATTTTTGCACCAAATATTCAACTTTGATGAGTTCAGTTTCTGAGCACTGGGTGCTGCTGAAGTCACTGCTGCTATTCTGGGAGCACTGCAACATAGCCAAGGATGGAATTCGGCAGAGTGGGCTCTTAATTATTTAAAAATAATTAAGGCCATCTCACAAGCCACCACAGAGGATGGCAGCACAACAACTTCTCAAAAGGAGCAGCTCCAAAGTGCCAGAGCAGAGGCTGGTGCAGGCCCCAGTGGGGTGTGCTGGCACAGGGGGAAGGAGCCATGGCCAGCCCATGGCTTTCCCAGCTGTGATCTCCAGCATTTGCTCATTCCCGTGGGAACGAAATCACGCCAGATTTTTCTTCTAAACTCAGTGTTTGTTTGCTTATCTAAACTCCTGTTAGAACTGCAGCAGCCTAAACAGGGGGCTGCTACCAGCACCCTCTTTTCCAGGGGATTGTACCATGCAGGGGGACATTGTCCAGCTGAATGTTTCTGAGTTATATTTCAAAAACAAAGAGAGAAAAGGAAAGGCCAGCTTGAGGCAGCTCAGTTGCCCACAGTGGCTGGTCCTGGTGTTCACAGAAGGTGCCTAAGTCTCTGTGATAACAGATTAATTTAATCCAAATAGCAGCTATTTCTGCATCAAATAATTAATTTGGTGACTGGTTCACACCACAGCATAGTATTTTTGCTGAAAGGAATCTGAAAACACACAGTTATAATTAAAGATTGTTAGACTATGTTCATCATTACACCAAGGTCTAATCATTATTTAAGGAAACATCTGATAGCACTGAAACTTGACAAGTATTTTTGCTCAAATAACTTGACACTTGTGTTTAGTAACAAAGCATTTTTTGAGTAGCTTGAGACATGCTGCCTTTGAGCCACTGTATACGTGCCCCTGTTTTAATTAAATAGCCTCAGTACACTAAAAGGACACATAATTTGCAATGTTTTATCATGTTTCGCTTCTTGGTCTTTTTGATATTGGGCAGAAACAGGATTACCAGTATCTACAAAGGCTGTTAGACCCATATGCTTTTTGAGCTGGATGCCTGTGAAAACATTTTTTACTAAATTGCCCAAAACTACAGAGAGATTTATTTCCTGTGGACTGCAGTTCATTCAATAAACAGTGTTATGTGCATGTTGTTAAATTTTTATTAGAAATTAATGGTATCTACTCAATCACATTTTCTGGTCCAGATTTTCCTGCTGACAAACCAACAGGGCAGGATACTACCAGAGCCATTCTGAGCTCTGCAGGCCACGGCAGATGGACTTGATAGCACTGCTTGGATGGGAGCTTCCAATATTGTAACTGCTGAGTTTCTTGACCCACATCTAAATCCACCTTTTTCCCGTGGTTCTTGCCACAGCAAAATGATTGGTTCAGATGGCCAGGAATACATTGAGTTTGTAGGGTAAGCAGAGTTCATGGTGTTCACCAAAAATCAGAAGTTCTTTATGAGAAACTGCCCCCAGCCTACCCCCAGCTGATGAGCTGTTAGCTTGTCTCAACTTCCTCACAGCTCCTCACACCTTTTTCTCTCTGTGCTACTTTAGTTATCCAATTGTTCATATTTTCTCACAGAATGGAATTTAATGCATTATTAGGAAGGACATTTGGGCCATCAGTTGTGAACCCTCTGACACTTTTGACTATTTGCTGTCTGCACTCACCTTCAAAACCCACAGGAAGTTTTGTTTCCCCCTGAGGATTGCTTTAGATAATAAACTCTGAAAGGTATTTCAAAAGCTCTGAAATACATTCAGTTTAAATCCACTGTTACACTGGCACAGTAATTTCTGCACAATAGAAAGTAAGAGTTTTCCTCTGCAAAGGTTCTGGTGGTGAGTCTGCCGTGCTGGACCCACCCTAAATGGATTAATCTTTTTTATTATTGTTTTGATCATTTTCTCTCCAACCTTCCTGGAATCATCCCCATTTTCTCTTCTTCAAAGAAAAAATTCCCACTGCTTTTCTATTTACTGCTCAATTAAACAGCTATGAAAGAAATACATCAGCAAAGCAGCCACTTCACTCCAAAATTTCCTCAGATGATCCAAGACTTGTTGTTCCTCACCAAAATGATAACCAGTCGTTTGCCCAACACTTCCTCGGTCTGACATCCACCAGAAAGGTCCATAAAAAGACACAGTAATTTCTAGAATTAGCACTAGTGCAAAGTAATCATTTGGAGCCTCTGAAGCGTGCAGTTTCTCCAAGTGAAGCAGCTAATTACTGCAATTCTCACTGACTCACCAGTTCCCATTTCCTGCAACTAGGAGATTTAAATAAACCTAGAGCCTCCTATTCTTATTCTGAGCTTCTCTTCTTCAACCCAGTTTCAAGTCCCTACACTACAGCTTGAAATTATTCTTAGTAGACTCCTTTTCATTTTGGAGAGTTAAATGCCATTTTATCCTCAAAGTTTACATTTATTTGAAAGGCTGAGAGATTCAGGGCTACTCTGCCTGGAGAAGAGAAGGTCCTGGGTAGACCTTAGAGCCCCTTCCAGAACATAAAAGGGGTCCAGGAGAGCTGGAAAGGGTCCTGTGAACAGGGGGAATAGTTTTAAACTGCCAGAAGGCAGGGTTAGATGGATTTTAGGAGGAAATTCCTCCCCATGAGGGTGCTGAATCCCTGGCACAGGGTGCCCAGAGTAGTTGAGGGTGCCCCTGGATCCCTGGCAGTGCCCAAGGCCAGGCTGGACAGGGCTTGGAGCAGCCTGGGATAGTGGAAGGTGTCCCTACTCCTGGTAAGGGGTGGAATGAGATCTCTGTGGTCTCTTCCAACCCAAACCAACCCAACTCCCACGATTCTGTGTTTGAAACACACTCAGATCCACACTACAGCTGGCAGCAGTTTCCTGTGTACAGACTCATCTTAATTCTTCCACTGGAAGCAATGGCAAGATCTGCAGACACTTCAGTAAAAAAGCAGCTCTCTGACACACTTTCAATTCACTAATTCTATTTATCAAAATTGCTGTAATTTAAGCAGGTGTAAAACATTTGGGGGGGATTACACATTTTGCTCATTAACAGACAAAGAATACCGAGAGATGTTCCTGGCATAAATAGGAATAAAAACTAAAATTCTAAATTAAACATCTTGGAACAATATAAAACATTGTGGCTTGATTGGATGTTAGGCAATTACAGCAGAGCATTTCAAATGGCCAAGAGGTAAAGTAGAAACTTCTGTCATGTTTTAGAAGCTGAATGCAGCTTCAGTCCTGGCAGGACTTCAAAAGGGAACAGAGATTTTTCCACAGGCAAGGCTTATCCTACAATTCCAACACTTTGCAGTTGAAACAGGTTGTAAACACCTTGAGTAGAAGGAACTCAAATTAAAACACACTTGAGCAGTTGTCTTGGGTTCTGATCCTGCTCTAAATGACCCAGACAAATGAACCTCCCCCAGAACTCAGCATGATCAGCATCAGTGCCAAATTATTAACAAGCATTTTCTCAGTAGGATTATCTATCCCTGAAAAATAATTACCCCTCAAGGCCTTGCAAACAAACAAGGCATTTATGCAGGATTTACACTGAGTTAGCTCACAAATTCCTACACACAGCCTGACCTTCTGAGCATGCACACACAGTTAAGCTTGCAGTTTTCTCATTAATCTCTGCTACACAAATCTAATCCAGGATCATATTCCTACTCCTCCCAGGTTAATACATCAAATTCTACCCTTACTGAAGAGTTGTGTTCTAGACAGTTCCAAGCATCAACATTGTTCTGATATGGATTTGGGAATGGAGATTTTCCCAACACCCACATCCTGCTCATTTTTAGAACCTGATTTAAACAGTTCTAGCAAACCAGGATGATTTTCATTCAGCTTTTCACTTGTAAACTCCAACTGAGTTGAAAGAATAGAATTTGGACACCATCCCCCACATACAGGCACACACCCCAGATTCCTGCCAGCCTCTGGACATGAGAGCTTTTAATCCATGGACAATAATAGTATTATTTGGGATGTACATTAGATTTACCCAAACCATACACAGTGTGACAGATATTCACTGTGCCTCTGCCACTAGAAATGCCACTTGGTGTCACTTATTCCTTTGGTTGTCTTGACAATACCACACCAAGCACTAAAGAGATCCCTGGCTTGTAAGGAAATTCAGCAATATCTCTTGATAAACATGTGTGTCTCTGCATGTCATAGTTACAAGTTGCTGATATTTCCCTGAAGTGATTAAAGCTCTCAGATCTCTTCATGCAAGAAAACTACCCTGCTAACTTTATCTTTTACAGATACATCCCCAAATCTTCAAAGTATTTGTCAAGTAAGTGCTCAGAACTCTTTTCTGATCTGTGCAGAACACAGGTAGCATGAGAATCAGCAGGATGCTTCAACCTAAACCATCTTGGCTTAAGAAGGCAGCTCCAAAAGAAAACTGAGTGCCCCTGTTGTCTTTCAGATTGCACTCAACCAGACAGATGTGGTGAAAAAAAATCACAGGAGAAATAAGAAAACATCTTCAAATGCATAAATGAATAACATTTCTTCCTCCAACAGTTCAACATAAAACAGATAATTACAAAATCTTCTTTATTAACATTACTTAAGCTTGCAACACAGTCCAAAAAATAGGCAGTTAAAAATGCAGCGGGGTTAACAGCAAAACCTGGGACAGATCTTTTACAGCTCCCATTCCAGAGGACAGATTGGCTGCTACTGGTGCTACACATCCTCCATGCCTCCATGCACAGGGCTAGAATGACACTCCACTCACAGATTAAACTCTAATAAAGACTAAATTAGGAAGTTTATACTCCTGAAAAACAACTGCTGAAATGACCTGCATGTTTATCACAGAATCACAGAACAGCTTGGGTTGGAAAGGACCTTAAGGATGATCTAATTCCAACCTCCTTGGCCACGACAGGTTGGCAACAGCAGCTTTTGCCTTGGAGGTTCTGCTGACACACCATCAGAGCAACCTGCAGAAGCTGCTCATGACTTTGTCATTCACAGAGACCACTGCCATCATAAACTCACTGTGAGGAGTAACCTCACGAAACCCAGGGCATTTCCCTTTAAATGGGAGTGCACATACATATAGCCAACTGTACTGCCAGGATAATCAATTTGTCAGGAGCAATGATATCAGATCTTGGACAACTGAGTAGTTCTCAAGCTACCAACATTTCTCAAAAAAAAAAAAAAAAAAAAAAGCGAGGGCATTTAGCCTGCTCCCTCTTGTTTTTTTTTTTTTGGGTTTTTTTTTTT
>JAYDZK010000070.1:3201534-3218766 GCA_034509185.1 Euphonia xanthogaster | reverse complement strand
AAAAGCCAACAGCACCCCAAGGGCAGGGACTGTGCCACAACCCGACCTGCTGGACAGATCTCAGCAGGGCAGAGAAAGAATGTGACAGATAAGAGAAAATAAACAACCTTGAAAAGCAGCGCAGAGGAATCTCGACTTCTTCTTCAGTGGTGGGGCTGGGAAAAAAGAGACTTTCTGATCCCTCGGGAGCCATTCCAGCAACACAAAACCTGAGACATTTGTGGGAGACTGAGTTTGGACAAGCCAGCAATATGAGGAGGTGGGCAGCGTCTGCAGCACCCTCTGGCACCTTAGTGAACTGATGTAAATCACTCTTTATTTGATGTTTCTGGAGCTGGAAACAGGAGACACAGCTACCAACAAGGTCCACAGCACCCTGCAAAGGAGGATTGTTCCAAAGTACAACTCTCTCTGCTGGAACACATTTTAACCTAAGCACAGGGGTCACAGGGTAAATGGCTGCACTTGCTACAAAGCACAGGAGACAAATGTAGTTCCCCATGAAGGAAAAACAAATTCACCACTAAAGAATTCCTCACAGTGTATTCATCCTCATCTCTCACCACAGAACAGCTTCCAGTGGCTGGAAGCAGATTGGTAAGAGATACCAACTGTCAGGAAAAAGTGAAAGGCAATTAGTAAATCACTATCTCTTTTGTTATCACTGATGAAATTTCCATTTTTTTTTTATCCCCCACTGCTCACTGGCCCAAACAAGCAAGACATCACCTTGAAAATGAATGCAATTAATTATATTAGCTGAACCTTTTTAAGAGGAATGGCTTCTCATTTACATTCCTGGCAGAAATTCAATGAGATTGCACTACTGCAAGGTTGATTGAACTGCTGCTGCAGTTAGACCAGTATCCTGAAATAAAAAAAAATCTCATGTTCATTATGAGATTTTTAGAGCTAAGTACTTTGAACTGTTAATATTCTCAAGTAAGTCTGCAGTGGAAAGGCTGGAAAAGGTAGTTTTAACCGTGTGTTAACTGAAGCTGAAATAATTTCCTTCCCTTCTGCACCATCCTCCACTTACTTTTAACTAATCAAAAATTAGCAGAATTATCTTACATGCCTGAACTAATTAGTAAAGGTGTTATCCAAACTTCAGCTTTCACCTATGCACCTGAGCCCTTGCCCTCTCTTAGCACAGCTGTAGCTCTGTGGACACGAAAGGACGCAGAAGTTATTTGTGTGCAGGGATTTCCTGATTTCACTGGAATGAAATCAGTGCAGAGGGCAGCACAACACTGCCCCAACAGTCCCAGTTAAGCAGGACAAACCCAGCAGAAATTGTTACACTGGCCTGGATAATGAAGTCTTTGCAGCAAACTTTCAGTTAGAGACAATCAGTGATTATGCATGTATTTGTAAAAGCATAATCAGTTTGTGAAAGCATAATTGGTTTGTGAAAGCATTATTAGTTACAGAGATGTAAATAAGCAAGGGGAAAATGCAGGTTGTGTGATTGGATCACAGGCTGGAGGATGAGATAATGAAAAAAACCTCCATTTAAAAGCAAATTGGGCACACATTTGACAGGCCCATCCCACTGCAGGAACACACCTGGACAGAGGTGGACAAGGTTCTCAGCCTTGCTCCAAGCACCCGGCAGAGAGAGGGACAGAGAGGAAGAGCTCCATCCCTCCACTCTAGCAAGGAGACACCTGCACAGTCAGCCAGTCTCCAGGAATACATCTACAAACAGAATGAAAATGTACTACCCAAAATCCCCTATTAAATAGAACATGGAATGGACTTTATTCTTTATAGAACTACAGAATGGTTTGGGTTGGAAGAGACCTTAAAATTCATCTTGTTCCATCCCCTGCTGTGGGCAGAGGCACCTTCCACTGTCCCAGGTTCTCCAAGCCCCATCCAACCTGAAGTTTGATGAGCTTTATCACGTTCTTTAAGTTCAAGTAGAGTTATGTGAATACACATATCAAATACACAGAATAATATTTGTGCTTGTAGAAATTATGCACAACCCACTGAGTCCTGTCCAGGCTGCTGCCATGTACATTCACAAGCCCAGGTTATGCTGCTCATGTTTTTTATCTGACCTCAGTTTAAGAAAGCTTTAAATATAACTATCATTGAGTGAGATAATGCTTACTGCCTTTGCTTTTGGAATAATGAAACAGTATTCAGGAAAAGCAGGTGGGAGTATTAAGTCTGCTATCTCATGAGCTAAAAAAAAAAGAAATATAAAGGCAGGCAGAGTTTTTAGGTTGCCTAAAAAAACCCTACTGTTGGTCACATTCCTGTAACTATAAGTAGTAAGGGAAAATCACTGGGTTTTCTGCAATTTGAGCAAAGAGTTAATTTCAAATAGAAATGTCACTATCTTCTCTTTTTCCACAAGAATATGGAGACTGAGTGAAGTCTTTATGAAGGACTTGAGATGAAGTCTTACCTTTAATAAGGAAGCTATGAACACCCTATTTCACAAGAAGGATGTTGGTGATCCATCTACTTCTTAAGTCTTTCTCAGACAAATTGAAAAATAAATCAAAAGAGATAGCTGATAGAACAAGAAAGCCAAAATAATTCCCAGTGTACTACCTGTGTTGGAAAGGCTCTCACAGAGCTGTGCCTGGATCCAAATGGATTTCTGAACAGTTCACATTTATCTTTGAGCCAAAAGTGAGATTTTAGCCAAATGTTTAGATTTCTTTGCTTAGATAGATGGCTGAGGGGTCTAAGCACAGCGTACAACCTGCAGGCATTTGGTGGATCAAGGGTAGCAACAGGCAAGCCTAACTGTGAAGCTGTAGGTTGGACCTGTGCTTGCTCACAAAAAATGATGAAAAAGTAAATTATTTCACTTAAACCACATGCATGCGGCAATTATATCATCTTTAAGATGATACAATGAAGAGAAAGTTAAGCTTTTTGTCCTGACAGACTGCAAATCTGTAAAAATGAGCATGCTGACAGGAGAACCCCTGGAATGCAGGGAGTGAGACAGGCTGGAGTCTCCAGCTTCAGACAGGCAGGACCTCCCAGGCTGTGTGAGCAGTCTTGGGGCTCTGTGTCACCTCACAGGGTGTTGGTTCTCAGCCCAGGTTATCCAGGCTGCAGTGAAGTCTCCCATGCACTGGAACCCTGACTTCTCTTGGAACAGTCATGGACTTCTGCTGTACCACCACGAAAGCCTGAAAATTAGGAAGCCCTGAAACTGAACCCCTGGTTAGTTTTATTTTCCTGAAGACAGGGATGGCTCTGTCAAACAGCCTGGGACAATACTGGGACGTACAGCATCAGAGTCAGGGCACTGCTAATTACCTTGATGAGCTCATCAGCAAGAAGAGCTAAGATGATAATCACAACAAAACTCCAATTTTTTCCAAAGCAGTTATGACTTCTCTATTACTGTACATGTCTAAAACACACCTGCCAGCACTCTGCTCCTTGTGATAGAGCCCTGTGGATTGCATGGGAATCCAGAGCTCATGCTGGGAATCTAGAGCAGGGGTGGCAGCAGTGGTGGCAATCCCCAGTCAGTGGAAGGTTTGGAGGGTCTGGGGCACTGCCAGCTGGTGGGAGGTATCAGGCTGTTGTAAAAGTGATGGGCATGAAAACACCTTAACCCCTTGGTAAATTTATCTTATCTAGAAACTAAAAGTTTAAGAATGCAACAAATCCACTTCAGAGACAGCATTGACTTGAAGAACCTTTAAATCACAGTGGATTTGCTTTTTGAAGGAGTTTGTCACCATCTAGACAATATGACCACAGAAGCTCTGAGATGCTTCCTTACCTTGGGTTTGAAAAGTTACAATGTATGGGGAGGAAAAGTCTTCCTCTTCAAGCACAGGATTGGAGACCATGCTTTTCCCTCTTGTAATAAATGAACAGCTTGATTAGATTATGTCTAAAGTGTCAAAAAGAAATCAAAACAGCAGCAGTACTGTGAGGACCTGGGCTTGGCCTGATTTTGAAATCATGGTCCATTCTGCCCAAACACTAAAGCATCAGGGAAAGGGAAAGCCTGATGTGTAACAGCTCCTTATTGTGCAGGGAGATACGGCTCATTCAGAGCAGCAAACTAATTAATACAATCAGAGGCAAAAGTTTCAGAACTCTCCCAACAGCACACATTAGCATATACTGCCAAGAGACTTGATAAAGTTCAAAGCTTATCTTGTAGCCTGCACGCTCCTGTTTGCTCAGAGCAGCAGCTGGCCAAGTGATCTCCCTTCTCCTCAAAGAGCAAAATTAAATTAGATTAGATCATCTTCTCTCCCTTGTAGAATTAAGATTGTGCTACGAAAACAAGCAAATTAGCTTTTGAAATCCTGTCTCTCACTTTAAGGCTACAAGGCTGAGAAATGCTCTCTGCACCAGTTCAGCTCAGCTGCAGGAGGGGGTTTGTGCTGTTTCCCTGGTGAGCTGAGAGTTTTGCAGATTTGCCTCTCCCTGGGCTTGAGGCTGCGAGTGGCAGATCCTGAGGGAGGAAGGCAAAGAAGGGAACAGAGGAGGAAAGGTAATGGACACAAAGTCTTGGGAATCAAGACATGCAGAAGTCACAGAATGGTTTGGGTTGGAAGGAACCTTAAAGCTCATCTTGTTCCACCCCCTGCCACGGACAGGGACGCCTTCCACCAGACCAGGTTGCTCCAAGCCCCATCCAACCTGGCCTTGGTGGCTTAAGAGCTGCAGTAGTGAGGCTTGAAAGCTTCTTGGTTTGTTGCTATGTAAGAACACTGAGTAAAAGAGTAAAACCTAATTTCTAGAAAAAGCAGGATTAGGAACATGAATGTTACATCAGAAGAAAGGCTTAGAGCATAAGGAAACAGAAGGAAAAATGTAGGGAGCAGGACTTTTTGGACTAGAAAGCGGGACTGAAGAACAGCAAATGTTTATGGCTGCATGGTGGAGGTTTAGCTCAGATCAGCAATTTCAGACGCAAAATTCAAACCAAACAAATACACAACAGCAAGTTAAGTTCAGAGGAGGAGATACAAATGAGATCCTAGACTGAAACCATAGTTTCTAGGGCTCATTCACTGCACACCAAGCTGGCAGGTCAGTTGGCACAGGCACACTTAAACAAGATAAAAGCCTCTGCCCATTAAGTCGCCAGGCTGCAGCAATCAGACACACTGCAGAAGTCCAACCTAGGCAATCTGTTCTAGATGAACAGCTAATGAGAACTAAGCTAAACCACTTCTCTCTGGTTATGATTCCTCCTTTGAATATTCCCATAACTGTACTGCTCAACAACTCAGACCTATAAAACTGAAACAGGGAAAGAGATTCTTCTGCTGTGGACAGATGGAGTAGTAAAACTGGCCATGAGAAAGCACAGCAATATCCATGGCACATCTTCACTCAGTCACCCTAGACCGCAACAAATTTAGCAAGAAGTTAATTTAGCCTAGAGCTTGTTTGTTTGTTTTTTAATACTTTGATTATCTCCTATTAGGCTGGAGTCGATGGAGAAGGTGATTTGGGGTTTATTGCCAGATTTCTTCACAGCTTGATCTTCGCTGCCGTAACTAGAGGAACTTATAAGATGAAGATGGTATTGCAGGAAAAAAAGAAACACAAGGAAAGTCTCATATGCATGGAAAACGAGAGGGATGGAGGGAAAGGAAGATTTTGAAGGGTTTATGCTTATGAATGGTGGGTTTATGGGGCAGACTGACTCTTGAGGAGGCATCAGGAACTGTTATCCCATGACAGTGTTCATCTCACTCCTTAAAGCTTTACAAACTTGGCTGTTAAACAAGAGTGGCACAGAAGTAAATTAGAAAGGGAAGTGCTGCATAAACTTTGAGGACATAAAACATTTGTTCTAAAGCATTTGAGATTAATCAGAAACAGCTCTGCTGTTTCATGGCTCTGAGGACACTGAGCCACTTGCTGCCTCCAAGTTGGTGCCTTCCTTGTGCTGCTACATCTGCTGTGTGTGCCAGGGTGGGAAGCTGGGACAAAACATCCTGACTCTGCCAGCACCCCTACAGGCATTTCCAAAGATCTAAGGGATGGGTTCTGATCTTCAGCATGAAGGATGGTCTTGTTTTAGAAGAATGAGATGAATCAAGGAGGTTCTTAGACACCTGAGCTGTGATGAGGGTTTCTTATTGTGTTTCCCTTACTGCATCCTTCTGATCAATACTGGTATTTCTTTCATATTACTCCCTCATGCATGCACTGTAAGTAAATCCAAAGTAGAAGACCTGAGGAAAAGCTTTTTCCACCCTTAGAAAGACAAACCCACGCAGCAAAGTGTCTTTGTTCTACCCATAAGAGGTTTGCCCAAAGGGCTTGACACCTTTCAATGTTTATAGACATTTTACTAAGGAAAAGCCAAGCGTTTCTCAGGGTAAATGAGGGCCCAAGTGGCTTATGTTGAAGCCTGAAACATCTCCATTTCCTGTGAATTCCCTGTGACTTGGCTGGTGCCATTTTTTACTGCAGCTGTTCATTCAATTGAGAGCTCACATCATGAAACATGTCAGGGAGAAAAAGAGCCGATGAGAATTCAGTGAATACAGCTTTTCATTTGAAAAGACCCTCAAACACACACAATTGCTTTCTGTTGCTTAATTTTCAACATTGATAAACATAATTGCATTTATTTATCTAGTCAATACTGAAAACAAGTGATAATTTGTAATATAACAACTTTACATCTCAAAGGAATACAAGCACAACAGACTCCAGTCCTTTCTAAAGGAGGTGAATGACATGGAGGAGGTTGGATTGCCTGTGTAGGAGAAGCTTACATTATTTTTTTTCCATGAGGATATATTAATATTGTTGCTATCAACTTGCTTTTGTACATATATAAATGACTTTTGGAAAAGACTTTTAAAAGCCAGCATTTTTCATGTGCCAAATTACACACACTAAATATCTGATACTGGCAATAGCAAATGCTAATATTTCCTAAGCATGAAAAATGAACCCTCTTTCCCCCACAAGTTCTCAATAGCAACAGTTCTCATTGGAACCAGTGATCAGAGGTTGTTATTATCATTCCATCAAACAATCTGTATCCTTCTAATTAAATAGTAAAACATCTGAAAATCTGCTCATTATGAGTCTCCATCCTGTTTATTTTGAAGCTGGCAGAAAGACTTACAGTTAGTTCACTGTACACTGAATAGGGCTTGTGGTAAAGAAACTGCATTAGTTAAATAATTGTTAACACTGCAATCTTGGATGTTCTTCCTTAGCTTTGTACTCAGGTGCTGGGAGTCTGTTAAGTGGTGTGATGGTTGGTGGCAGAAGTAAAAGAAAAAAGTAAGAAAGAAGAGAGTTCACTGGGCAAAAGAGACAAATGAGGGGGAAAAAGTGCATTAGCCAGACAGTGCACTGCAGCAGAGTCCCTCTAAGAGGTTACACCCAGCTCCCACTGAATTTAAGGGATGTCTGATTCCACTGACTCTATGTTAAACAATCCAAAAAGCTGAAAATTCACTCAGAGCTCCCAGGGCTTACAAGGGCTGAGCAACAGCCTTAGTGATACTCCCTACCCTTCTTGTATTTTGCTCACCCTCTGCCTTGAATGCCTGTTTAATGCCTCAGTTGCTTTCTTGGATCATGCTGCTGAGGAGTAATTTCACCTCTGATTTTCCCAAAATTTCCTTTTGTAAATCCTCCTCTGTCAGTATTTGTTCATTTATGGCCTTCCCCTTCCCTCTTTCAAATCTGGTCTGTCTGAACCTGCCCCATGCAGGTTCTCAGGCCACTCTTCTTTGGAACTTCTTTCCTGTTAGACCTGTCCATCTCTAGGCTGTTCACAAACCTCGCAGAAAAAAGGAAAAATACCCAATGCAGAGCAGGTTCACAGTTTGAGAGGAAGAAAAACCCAACAAGCAGAATTCTGTCTACTCAAAAATTCACTCTTCAAATGTTGTTAGAAATCTCAGCCCTCACTAGACCTGCAATATCCTTAATCAGTTCCTTCAAAAGCACTAGAATTTATCTCTTCCTCCTCAAACTTCTGCTCCTCACTGCTTTGCCTCTTCCTTAATATCCACTGACTTCACATTTATCAATTTTAGCATTTAATTTTTGTCAGAAAGACCTTTCCCATCCCTCATTCTACTTATGCATCTTGTTTACTCCTGCAACCACATTTATTTCAATAGAACTTGTATTAAATTTCATCTGTGTGGAAGAAACCTCTCTTTCTTCTATTTCCCATCTCCTGAAGATTTTGAAGGTGTTTATGAGAAATATTTTTCCACTGGCGTGGTTATAAAATTCCCTCAAACAAAAACCAGTTTTAACATGTTGGCAGCATGTCCTAACAGAGCTCAAAATAACACATTACAGAAAATACAGGCTGTGTGCTCAGATGCTGAGAGGCATCAGCTCCTGCTAGAGCCAACAGGTGCTGAGAGCAATTAATGTTTGTGTGCTGAAACCATGCAGGAGGAACGAGTTCACCAGCAGCTTGCTTGTCCTTCCTCCCAGGGTGATGCTGAGTGATGTTGTGGCAGTGCCATGATCTCACTAATGGTGATAATGGAAAGGTCCTGACACTCACAAACAGCTCTGTTTGGGGAAGATGTGGCAGGAAAGGGTCAGAAAGAGACTGACAACAGTTCAAATGTACCATTTAACACATCAAGGTGCAGAACTGTGTGTGCTCCCAGCAGACAGAAATCCCTCCAGGGTTATTAAAACACTTCCTAGAAGCCATTCTGGTCTTTGATATCATTTCTTTATACGCTGTGAGCTCACTGAAGGCTGCACATCCTTGCTGAGCTTGACTTCAGTACCAAAACTCCACCTCCCTCTAAGTGGAAGGATGGTTCTGCTGACCTCTGACAACAGAACATGAGGAGAAATTCTCTCTCACCTTTACAATGGGAATGACCCAGAATTAAAACCTGGGATGTAAGTTCCTCTCAGCAAAAATCTTCTTGAGAGGTAAATGTTCTTAATTAAATCTACTTTTCACATCATTAAAAGCAAGTCCTTACTTAGATAAGTGTGATAGACTTAGTTTAAAGGTCTGCAATTTCCCCACAGACTTAGGTCAAACAGTCCCCCACTGTTTCTATTTCATCCAAAACCAGTACACCCCATCCCCAAGGAAAGGTTTTACTGGGTGTTACAACACAGGAACACCAGACAGAGCAAATATTTGGTAAGAATCACTCCCAAAACTCATGGATTTAAATTTCTACCTGTATGAAATCAGTTCATGGTCTTCATTGCTGAATAAGCAAGATTTTCTACATATACACAGGTGGGATTTAGTTACTGACAGCCCAGACCTAACACAAGGTAGTAAAAACATATGGGTAACAACATATTCCTCCAAGAGACACCCAAATCCTGGTGCTGGGCCGTGAGCAGCATCACAGAATGAATTTGAGGGGAGGCTTAGGGCTTGGAGAGAGCAAAACAGAGCAATTGAAGGCTGGAAGGACAGAAAAAACTCTCTCTTATTGCTTGCAAGGTTACATTCTTCCCAAAGCTGCATTCATGAATAGGTTAAACATGTGCACTTTTCTGGAAATCTCAACATTGACATGCACATCCACTAAAATAAACCCAACACCTGCAATCAATCCTAAAAAAACTCCGGTTAGCATCAAGCAGGGATGGAATTCTGGAAAAGGGGAAGAATTATTTACAACTACAAGAAAAAAACCCAAAGCACAGACAGGAGGCTGCAGAGTAAATAGCAAAATAAGAACACATTGTGGAAACTTTCCAGAGATCCCTTTCTCTTTAGACCTTAACAGCTGAGAAATTACTTGGAGCTCATTAACAAGCCACAGACTAATCTATTTACTTATATGCAAGTGAAAGAGTGGGGAGAAACATATTTGACTCATTCTTAGTAATTTCCCCTGCATAAAATATTTTTGGAGGAAAAAAAATATACAGGCAGCTGAGCCAATTTTTTTTCTCCCTCTCAGACAAAACTGAATCATGATTCATCATATACACAGATGAATTTTAATTTATTCCTTGAACAAGTTTCTTTTTGTATTTTTTTGTAAGCAAGAATTAATACATTCAGACACGGGGAAATGTTAATTTTACTGCCTCGCCTTTCAAATTTACAGATGTTGAGTCTAACTCCTGCTGGCACCATTCTGGCCTGCAGGGAGGAGAGACAAATGCCTGACCTATGCACAGAGGGTCTCTGGCCTTTCTAGAGGTCAGCAGTAGCTTCCCATTTCCCATCTCCTGAACGGAATGAAAGCATCCTGCCCATCCAGCGTGGGTTATCAACTTCCAGAAGGAAAGCTGTTGGATAATTATCCATTCCTGCTGTAACTCCATGGTGCCACTCACAGAAAGACAAAGGTGACACAGGAAAGCATTTGGCCTGTTAGAATCCCATAAAACTTCACTCAGCTCAGAGCAGCCCAAGTGGAATTTGGCCATCTGGAATTCCTGGATATATCTCAATGCTTGCCTGCTAAATGAGTATTTTGCAGAGCAACACTAATGATGATGACCCTTCTGTTCTTCCAGTGAGAAGCTCAGAGACTCCTCCAGTTCCTGGAGCAAAGGAACAGACGTGGGAAGAGTCCCCCATCCCTCATCTCTGCTGCAAGAGCAAAGACAGAGATTCTGCTGTGATTTCTCAGTGAGGTGGTGCCGTGGTGGGAGATCCATCATATCCAGGGAAGGTGATGCCCTGCACACCCTGAACAGCTCTGAGCTGGGCTCACTCACTGGGACACAGGATGCAGGCTCTCTAAGGCCACACTCAGAACTCATTTGGGCCTGAAAATACCATCTCAAAACACCCACCACCTAGATGGAGGCTTAGATCAGTTCTCAGGAAACATTTCTTCACCAAAGGAGTGGTCAGATATTGGAACAGGCTGCCCAGGGCAGCAGTAGAACCATCATCCCTGGAAACATTCAAAAATATGTCATGGAATGCTTGGGACCGTGCTTTAGTGGTGGCCTTGGCAGTGCTGGGGTAAGGGTTGGACTTGATGATCTTAGAGGGCTTTTCCAATCTAAATTACTCCATGGGAGATAAAAATGCACCAATTTCTATCACAAAATTACCCTTCAACAATAACAGGTCCTGTTGCTCTTTGCAGTTTTGTGGAATCAGGATGCAAAGTGAGGCCATTTGCACTTGCTTGATAACCTACAAGTGATGTCACTCTGAATATTATCATTTATTCCAAACATTTTGCTAATCCATACATTCTTCATTCTTCATACCCACACATCTGTTTCCTACACAATGCCCAGCTGGAAAACAGTGGAGCAAGAAACAGCAGTGGTATGGAGCACTCAGAGATGCAGATCTATGTTTATATACACATGTACTCCATTTAGTTTGGAGGAATTATTGTTTATTTCTGTGAAAGCAAAGTAGCACTTGCTCTAAGTGCTACAGAGATGAAAGCAAGTGAGCATAGTCAGGCAGATGGGGCCAGAAATTCAGCCTCTGTGTGCTGATTATTTATTTGCTAAGCTGGAACAGGAAAACTTCACAAAGTAAACGTGGGATTAAAATCCAACAGCAAAGAATGCAGCTGCACAAATGCACAAGACACGATGCCTTGGCATTCAAATAGAATCATATTTAATACAATTAAAGTAATTACTTCAGTCTAGTCAGCCCTGGTTAAGTCTCCATTGGAGTTAATTAGCAAATGATAGTAAAATAGTTTGAACTTTAAATGTTAAATACTTTCGTTATTAATATTATTGCAATTGCTGCCAGAGCAGCCAGGTCCCAGCTCTTTGGAATGCTGCAAAGTGGTGACATAGTGAATAAGAGCAGCACTTTTGCCTAGCTGATTTAAGCATATTTCTTTGTTGTGCTAGCCAAGCATCTGCCTCAAAAAAGACCCACAAAAGAGCTCAAGTCCTACTCTCACAGGATCCCAGACTGGCTTGGTTGGTCTTGTGCCTTCCAGCACTGCCATGCAGAGTGCTGAATCCTTGCTTGGTAGCACAACTTCAGACAAATACCCCCCAAAAGGTGAGAAAATAATGACTGATGGCACAGGGAAGAAAACAAGAAAATTAACCAAGCTAAAAGGACTGGGTCACATTCCTGCAGAATAAAGATTTAACTGCATACTACTATATAGGAGAGCCTCTAAGAGAGCAACAACTGATTAATTTTCCCTATTCAAAAATGGAAAAAAAAAAACAAAAAAAGAGTTGAAGCCACAGAAAGGAAAATGAAAGTTTGAGAACCTCTGCAATTCAAGCAGTGGAACAAACAGCCCAAAAGCTGCAGAATACTCATCACTGAGGGTATTCAGGCTTAAGTAAACACCCATCTGTTAGAGAATATTTTGTTATAATCACTCCTGCTATTGTGCAAGGAGGTGGAACCCAAGTCCCACTGAAATCTGGGGGCTGGATACCTACGATTCATGTGTTCTGCCTTTTTGAAACATTTATTCAGAGCAACAAACATCTGGTTCTTAATCCCCCAATTAACACTGTTTCCAGCCCTAAGGAATTAATCACAGAATTCATGGGAAACACTTGATTTGCTGGCAACGGAGTAAAACAAATTGCCTACAAACTTCTACATTGCTAATGGAGCAGTTTAATTGGCTTTTTTTTTTCTTTTTGACATTTTAATTAAAAAAATAAAGACCAGAAAGACATCCCTGGGCAGAGACCTTTGCAGCAGTGTGTCAGCAGAGAATTACACAGCTCTGGGGACTCGGGCTCTCATTCATGGTACTGACCTCCTTTGAAGAGCACTGAGATCTAGCAGTGAAAAGGACTTTAAAAAGTGCTAGACAGCATCATTAGTATTCAGGAGAACACAGTTCTGTGGCTTGGTTGAATTCAAAGCGATCTGCTGGTACTCAGGAAAGCCAAAACGTTTTCCAGAGGAAAGGGCTGAGCAGCTGGGGGGTGGCCATGCTTCCAGCACTGCAGGCTGACTCAGTGTCACTGAACCAACCTAACTCCTGCTCCCTTTTTGTTCTCAAACTTCCACCATGTAGAATTTTAACCTATTTCCAGCTATAAGAGTAAGGCAGTGCTTAAAATAAGGTCCCAACATAAAAATCTGCATTACTGCCTCCCAGAGCCCTGTGGGCACCACTCCCTGTGCTCTGTCGTGCCCCTGCTTATTCCATGAGCACCTCTTTGTTACCACCTCTTACACCCTGCAGCTCAGTGGATTTGCACCCTGCTTCTCTCAGTTGCTGTGGAGAAATTCAATGGAATGAGAAGTCAATCATCACACGTTCTAGGACTCCAGCTTTAAAGATGTCCCTGCCTGTAGGAGTGGAACATGCTGTTCTTGAGTTCATTCACCTGGCTTTGCCTCTCCATGAATATTAAGTGAACAGCTTTTATTCCCACCAAACAGCTTTTCAAAGAGTAACCAACACAAACATCACCACTCTAGCCAGCAACAGACTCTCAAGAGCTCCAAAAGTCTCACCAGCTTCAGGGGGTCTGATTGAACACTGCAGTTTGCTCCAAGGTTAGCACGACATGGACAGCTCCTGAAAACACGGGGCTTGCTACACCAGGCCCTTCTGTACACATCTGCTGTGGTCCACGATCTTCCACCTGCTGATTCTGCCCTTTGTTCTGTGTGAACAGTCCTGTGACATCAATCAGTCACATCAGGAACTGACTCAATTCCCCCCATGCTCCTTCTTAGACAGTATTTCTTTATCAGCACATTCCCACTTGATGGCTGCTTTACCTTTGCCTTTTAACTTCAATGAAATTTTCTGCATTTTTTTGTTTCCTTTATTAAATTTGCAGCTGCTGGAGTATCTCTAGATTTTTTTTTTCATTATACCAGATATCAAGGAAAGGGGGAAACCACAGGTAGTTGGAGAAACTGCACTGTGATGTTCTGGGTTTGGCATGGGTTTTTTTATTTTGTGCATATGGAGTGGCTTGTTTGGGGTTGGGGTTTTTTGGGTAGGTTTGGTGCTTTGGGGGTTTTTTTTAATCATGCCATTCCAGGCTGTTGCTTGTCTTTTGTTGTTTAGATTAGACATTAGGAAATTTTTTTTTGTTGTTGGAAGGGTTGCCAAGCACTGGAAGAGCTGCCCAGGGAAGTGGTGGAGTCACCATCCCTAGAAGAACTCAAAATGAGGAGATGTGGCACATGTGGCCATAAAACACAGAGATGTGGGAGCATGGTTTGGGGATGGGATGATGGTTGGAGTCAATAACCTCAGAGGCCTTTTCCAGCTCTGGGATTTCTGCTGACCCCTCCATGGTCCCAGAGTATTTCAGGTGACAATACACCCCCATGAGGAGGCCAGGAAGGGTTTACTTTGACATTTGGACTTAACAAAGCATTGAACTCGTACAGTGCAAGCCATATAAACCTTCCCATCTGTTCCAGATTCTCAGCTGCATCAAAACTGTGTAAATTCCCACTCCTTCCCTCTGGGATTAGCTAACTCAAAGATTTGTCTCTCCAGTTTGGTCTTTACCAAGGACACAAAATAAGGACACAACAATGAACCAAAAGCTGAAGAGTCCCACAGATAAATTTGCCATCATTTAAAACACAACAACATCCAGAATCATGAATACACTCTTACAGGCAGGATTAAAAACCTGCAACCTCCACAATTCACTCCTTTGGGGATGCCACAGCCAAACCAAGCAGTACCAGGTGGGACACACTCTGAAGCCTCCTATTCTGAACAATTTCCAACGATAAAATGATTTAAGACCCAAAGAACTTAAACAGCTTTCAGTGCTGGAGGAAGCCCAGCCAGGCTGGTGTCTCCTGAGCTGTTTTTTCAGTGACAAGCCCCCAGGAATGGGGTCTGGGCTGTCTGTCAGTGGCTGTGGCAGGGAGCTATTGCTGTCTCAGCTCCTCACCGTGTCCTTCCAGGCAGCCAGCAATTACAAGTCTCTTATCCCACTAATTACAGGCATAAGAATATGTCTTGAACAACATTATATTCTGTTCTTCCACGTAGCTCATGCTCTCACAGTGCAATGCATTAATAAGAATGATATTTTTTTTTTTAGGAGTGAAATCAAAGTCTTAACTGGCTGATGAAGTCTTTTTGCCACTGTGTGCCTGAAAGAGACTTGTACTGCTATTTTAGGTAGTGACCAACATGGACAAAGTAGCATTTTTAGTGAACTTTAAAGGGTTTTCTTAAATCAATTCTTTTTCAATGTAAACAAAGCATTTAAGGCTAGAGAATTCATTCCCATATAAAGCATAATGGTAACTTCCAGTGGAAAACAAAACTTGGAAATTATCATCACTGTGAGCTCTGCTAAGAATATTCCAACTATCACATGGAAGTCTACACTATACTCAGTACATACTAGTAAATTAGAAACTCTGGTAACTCTCACTGCTGGAAATGTTTCTCTTGCATATGAAAATTCTCCTGTCTCAAGTCCCAGCCTAATCAAGCATTAGCTACCACAACTAATTCTCCAAGAACTTTATTGTCTTTCTCAAAATTGGAATTTAAAACCATCAGTTGAGAGCTAAATGGTAACTGCAATGTCCAATATTTCCACACATTTTAAGTCTTTACTTCTGGCCTGTCCAACATGAACCTCCCCAGATAACTCTCTCATCCAGAAACATGCCAAAAGCTGGCTGAACCTTAGAGTTTTAGAAGCCAAACATTTCCTCTCTGCTAAATGAGAAACAAAGTAAGAGTAAGAAATGTGAAACAATTCTGCAAAGATATCCAGTGGCAAATGTTGCAAAAAGCCACCTCACATCTATGAATTCTGCTGCCAGAATATTTTGAACACAAAATTAACATTTTATCACAGAGTAAAATCCTGCTCTGCTGTTGTGTGTACCCAGAGCCAGCACACACATACACAGCAGTAACATCTGATTCTCTCCAAGAATTGCATCTCATCATTGCTGATGAGGCTCCTCACTCACCAGTTGGGACAGCAGGATCCATTGTTGGCTTTTCCCAGGTGTTGATCTGCTCCCAGGTAAATCCATTGGTTCCCAAGGCGACACTATAGCCACAGTTACTGTAGTGCTCATCAAATGAACAACCACCTAAAACCAAGAAAAATGAAGACATTTCTGGGTTAATTTTCTCTCTGTGGTAGGCCATTCACTTAGATATTTTGTATCCAAGCTTAGACAGGAAGTAAAAATAAATAAAACTAATTTCCTAAACAATGTTTTTCATGCTTCAAAGATAATGTCCAAAAAATATCTTCGTAATTTCTATGTTTTATATCCACTGGAAGCCCTTGTTTTCTTCAATCCACACTACTGTTTCTAAGATCACTCCCCTTTATTTCAACCTGTTATTTTCAAGGACAATTCTACAGGATACCCCCCTGCAGGAATATTTGCATGAACCTCCAAGAAAAATAGTTTTTAAAAAAATCAAGAAAAGGAAGGAGGAATAGAAATGACAAACAAGCACAGCATCATTGTCCCTACAGCAAGGCCTCACTTCTTTTTGCTTTTAAGCCTTGATTACATTTAACCTGGCTTTAATCATCTCTGAAACTTAACAACACAAATTTCTGTGTAGTCCATGAACACACATAGCTTCCTGAAGGTCTTTCAAATCAATATTTTTGAGCATGGCCCTGTAGTTTCTGAGCAAGAGGATGAGAAGCAGCAGATGTCAACTGGCATTCACACCTTCCAGCCTGCTGACTGAAAGATCTTTGCTTCAATTCCTGAAATACTTGGAAGAAGTTAACTCTCATAAATACATTGGCAGCTGCCTGAATACCTGTGAATCAAGGGAAAGTCATGAACTGTGGAATGAAATGTTGTATTCCAGTGCAGATCTTTGAAACTTGGGTCACACAGAGGAACAGACGTCGTTTATTCCCTAGGATGTTCCTAAAGACACTGGAACACAATCTCATGAACTCTTCACTTCCACCCAACCCAGCCTGCCAAAGTATTTCACTTCTGGATCCACTGGATCAGGGATCTGGGTAAGTTTAGACTTGAATCATGCCCAAGGTGTGTCTATAAAGATTTGGTTTCCTCTTAGGGAAGAAAGGATCACTGTTCTCTGCAGATCCCAGTACTCCAAAGGAACTGGGCACATGTAACACACCAGGGCTGCACAGCACCCAGGGCAACGCTCCCTTGCTCTGCCAGCCAAGCACCAATGGCTCCTGATGATGCCTCAGGTTTTGGCTTTTATATTTTTCACTTTCTGTGCTGCTTTAGTGTCTGGGTCTGAGCTTCATATTATGGGATGCTCTGTGCACAGAGCAGGGAGACAAAACAATTCCTGCTCCAGCTGGGCACCAAGGACAAATGATCCCAATCTCAGCCCAGGA
>JAYDZK010000070.1:3173103-3197389 GCA_034509185.1 Euphonia xanthogaster | reverse complement strand
CACAGGCAGGGATCAGAGCTGCCCCTGGGGAGGAGCTGCAGCCCCCAGTGAGGGCTCCCCTCTGGCTCCTCTGCTCCAGGCTGAACACACCAAGTGCCCTCAGCTGCTCCTCATGTGGCTCCTCCAGACCCCTCACCCTTGGCAGAAGCCATGCTCCAAAGGAGAAGGTGGTTTAACAAATGCTTTGGTTCCACCAGTGACCCCTCACTGTCCTGGCTGCTCCAGAGCTGCCTGTCCCAGCACGTGGCAGGGCTGGGAGATGCAGTAATTTCTTGAATTCCAGTAAGTGATAAAAGGAATTGCTGTCACTTACTGGAGCTCCAGGAGCTGGAGCAGTTTACTGTAAGTTTGTGTGAGATGAGATGACAGCATTGTGCTGAGTGGTCTGAAAGGGAGAGTTTGGGAACCCGGGGTCAGGGAATGTATGGGGTATTTAACTGAGAAGTCAGGTACAAGTGAACGTTATAGCTTTGTTTGGTTTCCTTTAGCTTTATCTAAACAGACAGAATCAGCTGGTTCTGTGGTGCTGTGGTTGGGTGGCCCTTTCTCTTCCTCCTCTGCCATTTCCATCTGACACAGCCAAAACAAGAGTACAGCTCCCTGCTCCACCTCCTCTGAGGCTTTCCCAAGGGACACCCTCCAGCACTTTGCTGCCCTTCTGGATTAGTTTGTGCAGCACAGTGAGGAGGCCTTGGCAGCCATGTGCAGCAGTCCCACACCCCCGTCTTTGCAGCAACATCTCTGCTTCCCAAATTCCAGGGCCTTGAAGTCATAGTGCTGCTCTGGGGAATATGCTGAGCTCTGGCTCAGGGCAGTGTGCAGCACATGCTGCTGCAGTGATGCTATGGCCAGATGTGGCCCCAAGCACATAAAATTTCATATTCCTGTTGGGTTTTGCGTGTTTTTCCCTCATTCTGACAGGGAGAGGAGGGGCACGGCCCCTCTGCCTCCCCTCCTGGCTTGAGGCTGCAGAAGGGGCTGGATTGACACAATTCCCTTTCTCAGTGTGTGGAGGAAAGGAGAAGCCATTGGAAAAGGAGCAGAGCAGCTCCTCCTTGGATGTGCCTCCCAGAGCAGGTTATGCAGAGCTCAGGTAGGGCCTGGATGGAGAATCCAGAGCAGGCTGAGAGCATCCCCAGAGCCCCTGACAGAGAGCAGCTGAAACGCTGTGAATCTGCCCCATTCCAGTGCCTTACACTGATGGATGGGGCAGCCATGGGAGGATGGGATAGCGGGAAAGCAGAGCCCTGCCAGAGCAGCTGGGCTGGGAGCAGCAGGAGGGAGCTTCCCTCTGTCCATGGAGTGAACAGAGCAGGAGAGGGCTCCTCCAGAAGCAGTGTGCAGAGCTTAGGGCACCAGGAGAAGGCAGTTTCATCCCCCTGTGACCTGGGGGTGTTTTGGAGGATCACAAGGAACAAGTGCAGTGGGTTCTGGCATGTGAGGATGAATGGTTTGGAAAAGACTCTTGGCTTTCTCTGCATCAGCTTTAGCACTGCAGGCTCCAGTGGGATGCTGAGGGATTCTCTTAGTCCAGGCCCACAGTTTGGAAGCATCAAGCGACCACACTTGGAACAAATTGCCAGGAATTTCCTCTCTAGTCAGGGATAGCTTCAGCTCTCATTAAGAACACGCTGTGCACTGAGCAGATTGCTGCTGCCTGCCCACGGCTGCCTCTTGGGATGGGCTGGAATGCTGGAGCTCTAGGGAGCAGAGGATCCCACAGCACTGATGGGGACCTTCCTCTGGAGCTGCTGTAGTTGTGGACATCCCTCACCTGCTCCTGAAAAGGTCAAGATACACCCAAGTGACCAAAAGTGCAGGAGGGCTGAATTCTCTGGATCTTGGGGCACGGAGACCTTGACTTTTAGGTGGCTGATTTAAATCCAGAACAGATTGTACCAGCTGAAACTTGTTACCATCTGGTTCTGTGCCTGAAGTGAAGAGAGTTTTGTGGTCTCATTCTGCTCCTCAAAAATGTCACCATCGTTGAATTAGTGTTTGTAATAGCAGGGAGACATTCCTTAGTACCTTCAGGTCTGGGAATGTGTGCCAGGAAGCAAGTCTGCCTGCCATCTGTGGCATGTTTATTAGGCAATCCCCAAGCCCCTCTTTTATGATCTTGGATCCTTTCTACAGGAGCTGGAATAATCCTGTTAGAACCATGATGTTTATTCACTGCTTCCATCTTCTGCAGCCCAATTTGAGATGCTTTTAATTAAGGGATGTTTATTAAGGGATTGTAACAGAAGGAGGGATGTAATTTAATTGTAACCTCACGCATTGGTACCCTGGGGTCAGTCAGGTGCCCTGGGACGTGGGGAGTGTTACTCCTTGTTCTCTTCTTGTGTTGGAGGCAGCTGCCTTTGGAGTCTGGTTGCTACACATTGAACTCATCTTACCCCAAATTCTGGTGACCAGGGACAGGACCCAGGGAAGGGCTGGAGCTGTGTCAGGCTGGAGATGAGGAAAGGCTCTTCCCCAGAGGGTGCTGGCACTGCCCAGGCTCCCCAGGGAATGGTGCCAGCCCCAGGGCTGCCAGAGCTCCAGAGGGTTTGGGCAGGCTGGGATTGTTGGGGTGTCTGTGCAGGGCCAGGGGTTGAACTCTGGTCATGTGGGTCCCTTCCAGATGATTCCTCATTATTTGGGTCCACATGTGCTTTGCTAGAAGGAAATAGTCAGCATAGAATCAGGTAATAAACTTCTCTGCCCCTGGGGCATAAGGGGCTCCCAGTTTTATTGGCTCGTTCTGATGAAGTCCCTGTCCATCCTTTCCTGTGCTCAGGAGCATCACTGTGGATCCCTTGATCTGAGTTGATTTGCAGGGAGCTCTTCCCCCAGAGACCTTCCCTGTGTAGGAACCTCCTTGTTCTGTGTAAGGAGCCATTATCACCAATTCCCTGCTGGTTAAACCCACCCAGAATCCCAGAACTCTTATGGTTGTCAGTCAGGGAGTTTATTTGTGATGTAGACACAGAATGAATAATTAAACTCTCCTTGTATAAATGAAGAAGTTGGTGCTGGACCAGCTGAGGGAAAATGCTGCCTGCTCGTGCTGCTCTTCCAAGCAGCAAATTCCAGTTTCCTGGATCTGCTGTCCATTCCAGATAATGAGAATAAGGCAAATTTAAGCAACTCAACTCCTGATAGTGTGAACAGTAAACCTACCTAAATAACCAGATTATTATGTAGTAATGGATTTTTTTCTGACCAGTCAAGAGTTTGTCCTCTTTTTCTTCTCACTTCTTTCCTTGTGCTTCCTTCTGTACATCCGGGTCACGCTTCAGCCCAGCACATTTCCAATGCATTTTGCAAATTCCAGGCTTGCAGGAATATGTGACTGACTGCAGGTGGAGATTTGAAACTGTGAGTTATTTAATAGCTGATAAATCCAGAAGTGTAATCTTCTTTTGGCCTTTGTGTTCAAGACCTGCTGGAAGTGCAGCTGAACCCTCTGGTTTGTAATAGGATTAGGAGGTTTTTGATTGGGTTAATAATGCTGGGAATATTTCCTCCGAGAATGTATTTCATTATTTTTGGTTCATTACTGTGCTTTTAACTCATTAAGTCTGGGCAAATCTGGCTGGAAACATCAAACATGTCTTGTGTCTCGGTGCCTTTGCTCTTCAGGGGGCTTTTGTGTGGGGATGCTGGGCTTCATGGGTGTCTTCTAATTTGGGAGAGCATCTGGGGGTAAGAGCTGCAGGAAAGGAGAGTTGGGAAGGCATAATGTAGCTTCAGATGCAGATTAACTCTATTTATTTTAATTATTTAACCTTGGAAGCAGTTGGCTTTCGTAAGGTACAACATAGGAGGGATGTATGAATTAGTTTTGAAGGACAGAAAGAGCCTTTATTTTTTTTTTTCCTAGCAAGGAAAGGAAAGAAAGGAAGGCCCATTACAGTTTTATCATGTACATGTGCAAAGAAAAGATTAGAGCACAAATACTGAGTCTAGTTGGGACTAGGTCTGGCTTTAGACCCACCCCTCATCTGCCTCACAGGATCCTGTTATAGAATCCCAGGATGGTTTGAGTTGGAAAAGATTTGAATCTCATCCAGTCCCACACCTCCCACTGTCCCAGGCTGCTCCAAGCCCCAGTGTCCAGCCTGGCCTTGGACACCTCCAGGGATCCAGGGGCAGCCCCAGCTGCTCTGGGCACCCTGTGCCAGGGCCTGCCCACCCTCACAATAAAATATCCTTCCTTCTATCCAATCCTTGGTAAAGCCAGGTAGCCACAGTGACTTGGGTTCATATTTGCCAAGCAAGGACATGGGTGGTGGCCCCACTTTCTGCAGAAGTTGGCAGATGTGACATTGCAGCTTCCCTTCCAGGCAGCCAGGTTCAGAAAATTGAAGAGACTTTAGGAGTTCACTAAAGCAGGAATAGTAACAAGCAGAAGTGTTGCTTTCAGTGATGTCAGCATAAGCTTCATATTCAATATTCCAAAGACACCCCACCCATGCAGATACTTTTATATGAGCTACACCCAAATATGATGGAACACAGACAGGAACAGGGTAGATCCATCCCCAGAGAAAGTCATCCATGGCTGAAATCTGACTGCAGAACAGACCTATTCATTAACCTTGAAAAAATGATCCTCAAGTTGAAGGGAAAGGAAGACCAACCACTGGATGAATTTATTTACCAGATCATTTCAGTCACATATCACAGAGTAGCCCGAGGAAAATGACAACATTTACACAACCACAAAAGTGGGGTGCTGGGTATTCATAAATTGTTAGCAAGAATGAGGTTTTTGGAAAAGATACTGGGATGCTTGGACTCTTTTTCCTGCTTGGCTAAAAATTAAACAAACTCAGTTGCTCAGTGGGGCCGACAAGGGAATGGAGATGGCTTTGGATAACACAGGTGGTGTTAAACCCTTTTCACAAAATGAAATCTAAACAAGAAAGCTTTTCCCTTCCTGAACAGGGTCATATTGAAGCAAATACTGGCTCACATAAGAAGGATAAAATATCCCTTGTTTTACACTGCAGGCTTGTAACAATGCCACTGCTCATCTGAGTGATGCTAATTAATCTTGAGCAGACCTATCATCAGTTACTGAGACTTGCCCCTGGATTATATGTAAACCAGCCTTGCATAAATTGAATGGCTCCTTTGAATATATAATTGAATTTGCAGAAGTGTGCGCCAGGGGGGTGTTTAAATAAGTGCACAAATATGATAAAAAGAACTTCACGCCATAATATCTAATTCAGTAAGCAAAAATAATGGCAGGGCACATTCCAATTAGTGTTTGATTTATTTATTTTAACAAATCCAATTAGTTGAATGTTTTATAAAGTCATCCAATGTCAAACTCTCACAGACTCACCAGATAAAAAACACAATACTTCTAAACGGGGATAAAGAAACACAGTGATGTGAGAAGCCTCATTGATTATCCTGGGGTTCTAAACACACACAGGAAACAGAGCAGCAGATAGAATTTGATCAGGCATTTACAGCAATCCCAGAGTGGGAAAGGGATAGAGACAATGAGAACATCAGCCTCATTGATCCACTCCGCCATTCCTCCAAAAGAAGTAATGACATCTCTCATTTACTGAAAACAAAAACAAAAATAATAACCCCCAAACAGCAACAAAATGGGCAAAAGTTAAGAAAGCATGAACACTTTTTAGTAAGCATCCCTTTTGAAGCTTTCATGAGAGCTGAGATTTAGTCTATCAATTTTTATCTTAAACCCACAAAATGCAAAGCAAGTAAAGGAAGAAACAAATGCTCTTAGGATGAGGCAGTGCTTATGAACTATAAAACTCTACAAATTCAACCATCACTGTTTCTGATCATCCATTCTCATCTCTTCCAGAGGCATTCTTGTTTAGCAGGGTTGGAAAAGATGCATTTGGCTCATTAAAGTAACTCCTAGTGTGGGAATTATTGTATAAAAATCCATTTGTAACTTATCTTTCAGAGTGTAGAATTCATATAACAAATTCCTGAGAAGTCTTATTGTATATTCTTCTGGAAGTGGGAGAGAATGGAGAATGAAAATGTACATGTAAAGCTTGTGCTGAGTTGCTTTAAGATGGGATAAATCAAGGAACATTGGAATTTCCTTGCTCAGGAAGAGCAGTAAGTCCTTTATGTGTATTCTAGTCCTTCCAGAAAGACAAAGGCAGAAAACCTCAAACAAGTGAATATAAACCTGCTCTTGCAACTGGCCAGTTTCAATGAGTACTTTATTATCCTAGCCAAATGTTTCTTCTATAGCCCCAGATTTTCAAAGAACAGGTTTCTGCAGAGAAAAAAAGAGTCATCTTGACAGAGTCAGAGGGCACCATCTATTCAGAGTGTGTTTAAACTCAGACTCTACAGGGGAGACACAAAGATGCTCTGAGTCCTCAAACTGCAGGGAAAACTTGGATCATTTTTTATGCCTCATTAGCTAACAGAGGATCCACACCAGGAGAAACTGGGCACAGATTCTCCAGTGTGTAAGAAGGAATCAGCTCTGAAGTAAACCATTCATAACTTCTTTTTCTGATGTCTGCTCTTTAAGAATTGGGCTCAGACCTTGCACAGATTCAGGTGAGTCACTCAACCATTAAGCACAACTCCCAGGCTTCCCAGCTGCTGGTGCTCACACAAGTGCTTCTCTTGGGGCACCCAGATGTTTGGGGTTCACAAACAACCATCAGTGATTTCTCCAATACATCCCACCTGGTGGTTTCTGCTGCAAGTGTCAGTCCCCATGGTCGAGGAGTGATTCACCCACCACAAGACAGTTCTGTTCCTTGCCTTGACATCTCACTCTTGACATAGTCTTGCTAAATGTTCATGTAAGCAGAGACAGTTTTATCTCTGCTCTGGAAGGTGTCAGCTCTCTGAGATACCAGTAACAACTGCCTAGCCAAAGTTTGAAGCATTTTTGTTGGAGTTGACTAAATTTCATTCATTCTTTTTGCATGTTCTGAGCCCTGGCAATCCAGATTACAGGGGAAGCATGAAATAAAGACAGAAAGCTTGTCTTTATTTTTAAAAACAGCAATGAAAATTATTTATCCTCAGAATTAAAATATATATTTATAGGGCTTTGGGGTTTTTCCCTAAATCAATGTAATCCTTAAAAAAACTGAATGCAGTTTAGAAAATCTCTCCTTGGTTCAAAAGTGGAATTGTGATTCCAAGTGCTATCAAGCCATTAAGGAAGACACTCCTACTATCTGCATATATTTAAATCTTTCTAAGGCTTTTTGGAATTATACACTCTGTGACCTAGCTGTCTTTCAGGTTCAGTGTTACCTATCTATTCCCACATATTTTGAAGCAGCTTTGAGCACAGTTCCCATGCACACACATCCCCCACGCAGGAATAAAATCAATAGCTGGAGGTTCCTTGCATAGGAACTTTGCTACAACCAAAATATTGTTTAAGGGATCACATGTGGTGTGCATGAGGAACATCACCAGTAACAGACAGCTGCAGCTTTGTCATGTGAACACCTCAAGTGCCCTCCCAATAATAACAAGTTTTTCTCCCAGCACTTCTCTGCAGAAGTGTTGGTCCCAAATGTGCAGCAGAGCCCAAGAGAGTTCATAGTTCTGCTCCTAATCCCAGTGGAGCAGAGCAAGCCTCGTGGATCCTGACATGCATGGAACAGTGTTTAAGCTCCATGCCCTGAACTTGTCAGTTTAAGCTGAGTTCACTTCCTTGAATTCTTCATTACAGGTTTCTCTTTGCTGAATTTTTCCTCTGTGTCTCATCACTGAGCCCCAGACCTGCTCAAACACTCATTACTAATTCTGTACTTCATAATCCACCACGGATCAGTGAAACCACTTTGAAGTATCCCAGGACTAAAACTAACACTAAATGTCATTTGTTTCAATTTATATGTCCAAATCAAGGATGACTCATCTAACTTGCCTTGCAAAAATGTATGTCCTTTATTTAATACCAGGAATACATTTTTGCTACTGACAGCTGAGCTGTCACTATTCCCATAGCTCAATATTAACATTTTATTGCTTTAAGCATAAGTTAGAGATCTGTACGTATCCCTAATCTGATTGAATTATTTTTTTTCAAGCTGCTAAAAAAGTCAGTTAATACCATGAACCTTTTCAGAGAACCCTGACTTTCCAAGCTCAGTTAGTTCCAGTCTGCTGCATCACACCAAGATTTATGCTAAGAATGTTCAGAATTGCCTGTCCCAAGGAAATGAAACTTTTAAAATTAACACAGGTTATCAAACCCATAAAAGATGCTTAAACAGACATTCCCCACCAACTTTTCTCAAGATTCTAACTAATAATCTTTCCATCTATAAAGTTAATGGCTTTCCACCATTGAAGCAGACTCCTGCTTTAGTCAGAGTATGACAGAAAGAAGATTTCTTTTTAAAAACACAGATTTGCAGCACACACTTGCTGCTATACTTGTAGACTGAATATAAAAATAACCTTTACTTTGCTTCAATTCACTTATTTAGTCACAGGACTTTTTTTTTCCCTAAAATAATCCTGTTTTGTATTCCAAAAATTCACTTTAAATTGTTAGCCACAACTGTAGAAGGAAGATGTGCTTAGTTATTTTTGTCAGTAGAAGCTACCTGTGGGTGTGCATTGTTTCTTAAAAAAAAAAAAAAAAAAAAAAAGAAGAACATTGCTTTTCTTTTCTTCCAGTATCTGAAAATTCTCAGGGCTAATTATTCAGTGGATCCTAACAGGCTTGTCCAACATTGTATTTATAGTGCATTTCCACTAAATTCTACCTCAGCTGCTACACTGGAGAGTTGATCAGACAGAGCTCTCTATTGGCTTGCTTCATTCCAGCATTTATCTGTCACATGGATACCTGTTCAAGCTGCACACTTAAATTACACCCTTCTTTTACTCTACAAGGCAGAAAAACCTGTCTGCAAGTAGCTGTTTCTCACTTATTTTATATTCCATTAGCAAGCCTCTCATTCTCAATAAGCTTTTATACAAACTTCAAATTAATGTGTTTGAACTTCAAGCAAGAAGCAGCCATTGACTGACTCACATTGTCTTTGGTGAAGAATAAAATATTGTCTCAACAGACACCATTTCAGGAATTCCAACAGCAACTACAAAAACCTCCAATCCTTCTCCTTTCCCTGTTCTGCTGTCCAGGCTCCTGTTTTGGAGGAAGAGCTCCTTCCAACAGAGATGTTCCATTGGAAGTTCATGGTCATAAAACAAAAGGCTTGGCTTAAATAAGGGTAGGAAGTCTGGTTTCTTGCCACAGCACCAAACACAGAACAGAATTAATCACAATCTGGCTGCCATCAAATATAACTAGAACAGACATATCCATTTCAGAGAAGAATTTAAGTTTTTATTGGACTGGCATTTTTGTAATCATTCCATTAGCTTCCCAAATGAGGCCAAGGGAAGTAAATTAACTCAGTGCTGAACTTCCAAAATGCACCTTACTTTTGCACTCACAGAAAACTACCCACAGTCTTCATAAGGCCAGAAATGTCCATGTGCACACGCAGACACATCCCATCTTCCTAAACAGTTCCAAAAAAAACCTGTCAGTAGTTTAAATGTTTTCCTGGAGAAGATTCTCATGAAGTGGGTTGATTCTTGATGAACAGCACTGATGTTTTGTTTAAATTGCTTCTGAACATGTGCAATTAAAGAGGCAGCACTGCTCAGGAGTCCAAAAGCTCCCTGATATTTGAGCTACCATGCTTGACAAGTGTTAGCTCAATTCACCCTGGTTAAATATCAGATTTAGATAAAAGGACAGCTATCATCTGCTATTGAGTATCAGCAAATAAAACCTAATTGGCTAATAATACAGTGGTAATAACTTGCAATGAGTCTTGCCACTGATATATCATGCTAAATTTAATAACTTTGTTATCAGAAGCTACTGCCAGAGAACAGCTGTATAAATAACTTTTATTGAGTTCTAACAATTCCTATAGTTCCAACTTCATACTTATCTCAGATCAAGGTTATCTCTTCCAAATGCCCTTTCACTTGTTGCTGGCAGTTACTGGTTCAAATTACAGTTCAAGTGCAATGTCAAGGATATTTAAAGACATGTATTTTAAATTGTTTTCAGTCAAACCATGATCTTCATTCAATGTGTCAGGAGCAAGTCAGCCCCAGAAGTGACAGTGGCTCTCCAGCTGCTCTGCTTCCAGCTGCCCTGGAGTCAGACTGAGAACAGGAGGGCAAATCCTGGACTTGGTAAGAGCTCTTGTAAAGTTCCATCAGCTAACTGATGGCTGAGGCTCTGACAGTCAGCTGCAGGTTTGAATTTCAGTCATTTGTTACCTGACTTTTAATTGTTTTTTCAGTTTATTTACTCTGCCCCTGCATTTTTTTATCCACATTTTCTCCCTTGATGTACCAGTGCACTGCAACACCCAGGATGCTGTTCAGAATCCCAGTGCAGTGGGGCAAACAGCAAGCCCTGGAAGCCCCTCTGTCCTCTGCAGCACACTGGAAACAGTGTGAGAAAAAAAAAATTTGCTTGCTTTAAACCTCCAGCCTCCTCTGTGTAAATTCATTGCCCAAAGAAAAAAACACAGAGCAAATACGTGCCAGGAATAAATGGGTCTCTGCCTAACAGCACTTGTGAGTTCTTGAAAATATACAGAGCTCCTCTTCTGTTTAACCGAATTTCCTCCTACTACATAAGCATATGTGCAAAGTGCCTCTCTAATTACAGCCATGAATCTTCCTCTCACAGTCCCTGACCCAGAATGTGCATTCAGCAGAGCTGCAGCATTCCAAGCTCTGTATTAAAGAGGGCCAGCATGGCAATGAGGACAAAATCCAGAGGAACTCCAGCACGAGTGCAGTTATCTCCACAGAGAGCTCAGATTTTGTTAAGGGGCCATCCAAGCCTCTCTCATCCCCCTGGGTGTTACCCTGGCACATCCTTGGCCACCTGCAGCCCATGACAAGTCACAGGTGGGCCCAAAAATGTCCCTCAGCCATGTGCTGCTGAAGGAGTGCCCCTGAGCCACTCCAGTCTCCATCCACTGATGGGGGAAACTGATTTGTGCATAACAGCTCAGTATCTGATGAGGTTCTTGATTTTAGGGGAATTCCAAACTTGAAAATGGATGAAATTTCAACATCTTATTTTCACTCTGCACTTCTCTTTGGAGCAGTTTCAGGCAGTACTATCCCCATTATACAAATAAAACCAGGCTGCTAATGAACATAGAGAAAAATATTCCTCTTCCATCATCTAAGGCCTCATTCTTGTCTTTGCTGTAGATAACCTCCAGTAAGGCTGAAACTTGAAAAATATTTTCCCTTGGAAATGTATTATTCTAAGCCAGATTTTCTGAACTCCACAGCTCTTATTCCTTTTAAGCAGCATCAAGCCTGAACTCTGCTGGGAAGTATTAAATCCTTAAAACATTTCTTTCTGAGACTTGAAAGGCACAAGGTGAAAATCTAAAAGCAATCACTTCTCAGTATAATGAATGAGCAGCTTGGAATAAGAAACCCTTTTCTGTCACATGAACCATGGTTTCAATCAGCTTTTAATCCCTGGTCCATTGAGACATGTGAATCAAGTGCTCTGAGCTTTTTAGCCCAGCCTCAGCACCCCTTGGTGGTGCAGTCAGGATGGACATGCAGCAGAGATGGCCCAGTAAAGGGTGGATCCTAAAAATCTAAAATTGAAGCAAGCTTCAAAGCTGTTTCACTGACAGTACATCAATATTTCCTTTCAGGAATCTTGGAGGATTCTGTAAAACCTGTGTAAAACCCCACACTTTTGGTAGTACTGCAGACAAATTTTATTGCTGTTCTTAGACTGAAATAGTACAAGTTACAAAAGTGCAATTCAGATGCACAAAAAGGTCTTTTACTGGATATTTACATCTGGAAATAAGGTCTTACCAGCAATTTAGGAAAATAATTGTCTTTGCTTTAAAGACTTCTCTTTACACTTGAAATTGAATGATGTCATCTCCAGAAATAAGACAAATACCTTGTGCATGATATTGCTTTATCCACCTCCTTGCCATGGCCTATAAAGCACCTTTCCATTTGGCTTTGGTAGATGAAAAGGTATTTGTGAGTAGAGCTGCATACAGTATTTAACAGCCCAGGAAACTCCATTAAAATGTAATGCATTCCCAGAGCTCCAGGTGAAAGTGCAGCTACTCAGAAGCAAAGATCTTTTATGTGTCCTCCTCAAGATTTCAGCTCCGCAGCTTAACTGAGTATAAAATCTCTAATAAATTCATTGTCCATTTTTATACAAGTCATTTAAATTTGAAGATGCCTGTGTGAGAACCTGATTTATTAAATATATGATTCTTCAAAAGATTATGATCATGACATTAAGTCATTCAGAAATTAGATTCAGTTTCTGATCAACTGAATTGGTATTAAATATACTTATCCAATTATAACCAGAGTGCAATTATACTGATACTTGAGCTAACTGCACATTAGGCACTGCAGCCAAAAATGTAAGAGAGATGGAGTGAAAGAATGTTTGAAAGCACATTTTTAAAATAAAGGAGAAGATATTCAGATTAGAATTTAAGAGGAAATTCTTTATTCAGATGGCCAGAGGCACTGGCACAGGGTGCCCAGAGAAGCTGTGGCTGCCCCTGGATCCCTGGAAGTGTCCTAGGCCAGTCTGGATGGGGCTTGGAACAACCTGGAAAAGTGGAAGGTGTCCCTGCCCTCCCTCTTTAAGATCCCTTCCAACCCAAGCCATGGTCCCATGACCTACTTGGGTTTTGTCCTATGGCCTCTCTGTTGCTCTTTATTCAGTGTGCTAAGCCTTGTAACTGAAAGGCTCAAGTAAGATAAAAACAATAACAAAATAGGCTAATCAGGCATCTCCTTTTGTTATCTATGCACTTTGTAGCCTATTGTAACAATCATGGCATCAATCCACCTTTTTTACCCCAGAGTCCTCTCACAATCCCCTCACCAGCACAAACTTGTGACTGGCAAAGGCAAAGAGCACAGGGAACTCCACACAGCCAGCTTAAAACCAGAACAGCTGGGTCAGGTCAGACACCTGCCAGGGCTTACTTGGAAACACTCATGAACAGGATAAGCACACACTGAATCCCAAAATCTTCCTCAAAACACATTCCCAGCCTCCAACAGCTTCCCACCTTCCACGTGGTGCTGGCACTGCCCAGGCTCCCCAGGCAATGGGCACGGCCCCGAGGCTGCTGGAGCTCCAGGAGGGTTTGAACACCACTCCCAGGGATGCCCAGGGTGGGGTTTTTGGGGTGTCTGTGCAGGGCCAGGAGCTGGGCTGGCTGATCCTGTGGGTCCCTCCCAGCTCAGGATACTCTGGTTCCATGGACAGGCTTCACTGATACTCAGACATTGAGGATCTCTGTGCACTTCTGGAATTTGCCAACTCCCAGGATGACTTGTACACCTTGGGCACAGCCTGACACCTGGCTGTCACCTTCAGGGGTTCAGCTGGAAGCAGAGGGGACAGGGGTGCTCATGCCAGGACTGGCATGGGACAGTGACACTGCAGAGAGAGCATCTGCCACGTGCTGAACCAACACCCCAGGGAGGAGACAGGGACTGCAGGATATTGTTTTTCCATGGAAATGACTGTGCCTGGCAGTACCCAGGAGGCACAACTGTTTTCCATCACATTTTCACTTCACACGAGACAGACTTCTCACCAGACTATCAATATCAGCTTTGGTTTGTTTGTTTACTTTCTTTTTTTTTTTTTTTTTAATTCCAAAGCACTGTCTCACAGGGAGGAAATAATTGTGAAACTTGACTATACTGCATCCTTTCTAGCAGTTTAAGACTATTTTAAGATTAGATAATTAAGATAAACTTGATGATGAAGTCCCAGCTGGAATAAAGATGTTGTTTATCTGAAAACACTCATCTGTAGCAAAAACTAATAGAATTTCCCAGAGCAGAGACTATAATTAATATGGATTTTTTTTAAAAAAAAAACATTATTTAACCAGCAGATATAATTTTATTAACACAGAGACTAAAAGCAATCCAAGTGAGTGGACTTGGTTTCAGATATAAAGATTATACCAGAGTTGTGTAAGTCAGGTTTTGGTTTAGTGTTCTCTTTCCTCAGAGGTGGAGATGATACAACCACTGATCATCTTCATCCAGCTGCAGCACAAGTGTGAACAGAGACTTTCTGAGCACACTTGACCCAAATCCCAGTCAGAGCACCAACTTTTCCAGCACTCACACTGGCCCCACTCCTCACACAAACACGAGAGCTCCCAGCCAGCTGTGCTGGGAGAATCCTCACCTATCCACAGCTAATTGCCACAACACTTCTGTAGTGGAGGATCCACCACAAACACGGCATTGGATGGCACTCCAAGCTGAAAACAAGGAAATGAGCTGTTAAAAAGGGACCTCTTCCCCCAGCACTGACAGCAGCCCCTGGGAGCACTGAACTCCTGGTGACAGCACAGGCTGAGTGCCTCAAGTCAAAATTACAGCAGCTGTTAGCAGATCCTCAGCTAAATGATCTGGGTTTATTTTTTAAACCCACATTGAATGATGGAGGCAACAATGAGGTGTCCTCAAGAGAAAAAATGACCAATGACACAGACTATTGTTTTCTTGCCAATGTCACCAAAGCTTTCTTGAGATCTCTGGAAGACATTATGGTGAGGACAGAAGTGAAACACTGTTTATTGCCATCTAGGAAAAGAAAATAATTTCATTCTGGAAGAGTTTTAATGCCAATTTTGCACCAGCAGTTTGTGAAACCATAGTTTCACTGCAGCAAAAGTTTGATTGTTCTCCAGTGAGGTTCCCACAGTACAAAACCCTCACCAAACCACACAGCCTGAGGGGGGGTTCTAAGCAGGTTCCAACCACTGCCTCCTGCTCCTGCACCCGCTGTTATTTATTCTTTGGAACTAGAATCTTGTGGTGACATTGCTGGCTCCTCACAGCCACTGAAGGCCTGCTCAATTCATTCTTTTTCCAGCCTGGAGTGGCTGGAGCATTCCATGCTTTCCTTCACTGCACCTCCCAGGATCTGTTTTGCTGCATTAAGGAAGCTACAGACTCCAGCCTCCCCATGGCAAAAATTCTCCATTATGCCCCATCTCCTCAGAGCCCTTCTTTACACCTGTGGTGTGCTGGATTCACCTCTCCTCTGGAGGAGTACCTGTGCTGTCCAGATGGATATTACTGAATACTCCAGATAAAATAATTGCTGATCTATATATCACATTCCTGTTTTGCCATCTTGCCTTACAGAAAGGCATCTCAGACTCACCTCAATCTCCTGCTCCAACAGCTTCTTGTCACTTCCAACTGATTTCAAATCTTAAACCAAAAAAACGAATTAGTCCTGAGATGCATGACCTTGCATTCTGTACTGCTAAATTACATCCCATTTTTTATGTCATCACATTTCAAAATCCTAATTTCTCCTCTCTGATAAGTTTATCCTCTTCCAGCTGTGTGTGAGAACTACCTGTAACAGCACATTCCTTGTTTTTATGTTCAGAGCAGCAGTGAAATAAACTAAGATTTCAAAAATTATCATTTAACCTCAGTTAGGATTCCTCTAGCCTGGTCCAGTAGAAAGGTGTAAAAAAAGCTTACAATGCCCAGGGTAGTCCCAGACTCACACATTCAGCTCATTTGTCTGTAGCTTTGCTATTAAACTCGAGTTAAATTTACTGCACTATGTTTTCCAAACCAGTCACAGAGTCCTGGAATGGTTTGGGTTGAAGGGACCTTAAAGCTCATCCAGGTCCAGCATCCCTGGGCAGGATCACCTTCCACTAAACCAGGCTGCCCATCCCTGGCCACTGCATTTCAAGCACACAAATAATCTTTTGGTACCATCCAGGAAAACAGTGCATCCATGTTCCAGTTCCCTTGTCAAGTCTGTCTTTTAGGACCTATGTTAATATTTCCAAAAATCTACACTTTAAATTAAACCTACTAAACATCCCTACACTTTAATTTAAACCTACTAAACCTCCCCACACTTTAATTTAAACCTTTCTAGCTTTAGTAATCAACATTAAAAGATTCAGTAGTGAATAAAAGAATTTATACCCTGTTGGACCAATCCTCCATGATTCAATTCCACACTTTACAGTATTTCAAGTGTCAATTATGTGATTTAATATCTTAGATAAAGTCAGTGCACTAACATGCTGGTACTAATTAAACAGGGCAGTTATAAAATAAAACCTGACTTCCAGTCCTGGCAAACTGACAGTGTTTCACAGGTGAGAAGGTGAAAATGAGAAACACAAAATCAAGAGGACTTGCTCTAAAACCCCTCATTTAACAGGACCCACTTGACTTCCCCAAACTTGCCATTACTGTTTTGATATGATTTTAAATAAACTAGAATCAGTAACTCATAAGTACCTTAACTATTTACTACAAAGTTAGATTTCTGCCTTATTGAATTTTGGAGGAATTGCAAAACACTGCTGAAGCACACACTGAGCAGAAATGCTGGTTCTTACCCCAACTTTGCAAGTTTAATTTTTATATACATATAACAAGTGTATTCATATACAGACCTAGTGAAAGATCCTACCCTCTTTCTGCTGCCACATTCAGGGAGTTGATCTGAGCAAAACCTGGTACCAACAGTTTATTGCCTTCATAGTGCAAAAAATCTGTGTACAAACATGAGGGCAACAGGTAACTCACTGAGCACAGCAGCTGAGAGTGCTTGGGCAGGAAACAAGCCCTGGAAAATTGGTGAAAGCATTGAGCCTGTCCCTTGTTTTATAGAACAATGAGGTGGTGCTACACCATCTTTGGGATATGATCAAAAAAGCTGTCAAAGCACAGAAACCTAACTCAAGTCCTTTTTAAGGTGATTTTGATGAATCCCATTGGACCAGACTATCATAAAGTTTATTACTAATTGAACAGGGATGTGATTACTAATTGAACTGGGATGTGGCAATGATGAATATAATTTATGCACCATAACTGTTTCCCTCTACTGGTGCCCAGTGTATTTATGTTGGAGTGAAAGAGATGTCACCCACAGCAACAAACTCAAATTTTCCTGAGAGAATGCTCCGATTTTAATAAAATTAAATAAAAAATAAAATAAAGAAAGGAAAAAAAAACCAGACAAAACCAAACAAATTAAAGTTAAAAATAATTAGAAGAAACAAAAAAACCTCACTAACAACAAAAAAACACCAGCCCCTCAACATTTTGTAATACCTTCACTCATTCTCAAAAATAAGAGATTTGAACACATGAAAATGATAGAAACACAGAATGATTTGGGTTGGAAATGACCTTAAAGCCCATCCAGCCTCACCCCTGCCATGCCAGGGACACCTTCCACTCTCCCAGGCTGCTCCAACCCCATCCAACCTGGCCTTGGACACTTCCAGGGACCCAGGGGCAACCTCAGCTGCTCTGAACAGATCCATGCCCCGTCTACCAAGGAATTGAGTTTATTTAAAATGTTGTTTGATTTTTCAGTTAACTCAGCAAATTTCTAGACTCCTACAAAGGTCACATAATTCTATCCATTAATCCATGATTTTCTACAACAGCTTAAAAACAGCCTTTACTTATTTCAAGTGAGCTTTGTGGACTTCATGTAGTCCAACAGGAAAAGGTTTCTAGGAAATACAGGAAGCAGTTTACTGAACAACCCATTTTTACATGTTTTAATAATAATTAATTTTTGAACTGTGTTCCTTTTCTATGTGACTTTTAAAAACCCATGATCTGCCTGAAACCCTACACACCACAGGCACATAAAGAGACTTCATTAAACTATAATATTCTTATTTTAATCTTTAAATTATTAAATTTGCTGCCACTCAGTACCAGCATTTTGAGTCAATTATAAAATGTTTTCTAAGAGACTTAAATCTTTTTGGCTAAGATATCAATCACAGGCCTTTCCTGAAAATGTCCCCTGGAATGGATATTCATCCTTTTTCCTTATGCCAGAGGTGAAAACAATACACCCAGCTGAATATGCAATTTCCCATTACTTGTATTATCATAGCACCCCAGGGACCTGAGAGAGGGCCAGAAAGTGATCACATGCAGGTTATTGAGCCAAACCCTTCACTTCTTGGGGATCTCTATTGCACTCCATGCTCTGGAGCCCTCAGGAATGGATCCCCTGGATGGATGAGATGCTGGCAGTGCACTAACAGGCTGGTACTAATTAAACAGGGCAATTATAAAATGCTGGGGGAGCAGCAGTTCAGGGTTAACACAAGGAGTCCAAGATTTGCTGCACACCCTGATTTACCTGCTGCAGCTCTGCTTTCCTGGGCCTGAGCCAAGGGCCACTGCCAGCAGTCCTTGGGAGAGGGGGACTCTCTGGAGGGGAAAGCTGGCTCCACACACACAAAGCCCTGGTTTGGAGAGCCCAGCCCTGCTCAGGCTGAGCACAGAGACAGCAGCAGGGCCCATTCCCCATCCCAGGCTGGAATTCCCAGCACACACTGCTGCCATGTTCACACTCACACTCACCAGTGAGCAAACTTAACACCCATGACTAAAAAGCCTTCACCTACTGCTGAGGTTTAAAATTCCCTGAAAGGCAAACAGCACCAAAACACTCTTATTGTGGAGTTGCAGGATAGACACATCAACAAACAATTCAAATGCATCTTGATGGGACTGCATTAAAATAATGGATAAGATCTATCAGTTAGCAAGTCAAGCAATTCCCTTTCAAATTCTGCCTTGGAAAAGAAAGCTGTATTGAAGAATAATCACATTACTCTTCCAGGAAAAGCGGTATTTCTGGAAAAGACAATGTTTTATAGGTCAGTACTCACCATCACTTTAGATTATGTGAGAAAGTGTTCAAGTGTTACTTTATACACCTTTTAATACAATTTTCTAGCATTAAGGATAATGCTGCATTACTTTTACTAAAGAAACTTAAATACTGAGAGACTTTCAATGTGGGCTTATTTGGAGACCTCCCTAACATTGCACACAGGAAGAGTTAGCCAGGCAAGTAAATGAAAGTAGGAGCAGGACACACAAGAGTTTGAAGACCTCACTTGGCAGCTGCTCAGTGTATTAGGAAAATGTGGTTTAGCTCCAGTAGTGGCCTCTAAAAATGGATTTTCTGAATAACAACTTCAATACTATTCTTAAAACTCTGGGTTGAATTAAAGCTGCTTGGAAAGATTGCCTTCCTCTGACTCAACTGCATCATCTCTCCTTTCTGCCCCTGCTGTACCAAACTCAGCACAAGCTGTGTGACCTCCCCTCCTTTGTCACCAGCAGCTCTGGGTTTCATCTCTCTCTTTCATGTTTTCTTCCAGTAGTAGCAGCAGAGTTCAAATCAAGATGCAGGAACAGAAAGCCATGTTTGTGCTTTCCCTGCTCATTTTTCCTTTTAACTGATAATCTTAGGTGGGAAAAAAAAAAACACCCAGCTGCTTAAATTTAATTAACGAAGCTGAAAATTTCAGTTAAGAAGTCAACTAAAGAATCACAAAAATTAGATAGAAATAAGTGTGCAGCTCATGACCTTGCCACTGCTGTAAATGAGCAAATGTTCTCACTGTACCAATGCCTGAGTAAAAGCTAAGTTTAATTGCATTTTTTCTGTGGTACAAGTGGATATATTAAACGTAAGCATGGAGAGAGGGGGGTTAATTTGATAAACCTTCTAGGGCTGCAGAAAAGACAGCTAGTACTTAAAAAGCAAAATACTACAGTGTGAGCTTCCCCTCTCCCTCCCTTCCAACTTTCACTTATCAAAGCATCCCAGAGCTCTTCCAAGCTTTATCACCCTTTCCACTGACACTGCTGATCCATACAAATGCTCCTGAGGGCTCCTGTTCACAGATCCAAAACTTAGCATGCTTTTTTTTGGTATAGATCCTTTCCCTCCTTCTTCCAAGAGCAAAACCCTTGACCTACCTGAGAAATTACAGAAATCTGGCAGGAAGGGGTTGAACCAAAACAAAATAAACCAAACAGCAATTTTTTCATGACTGTCTAAGAAAATGTCCCCTACTTCCAATTACTGTCATGCAGCAGAGCTGATGAGATGTTGGGACTTGAACCTGTCATGGCATTGCATGAGAGCCCCTGCAAGTTCCCAGCTTTACTCCAGCACAAGCAGAAATGTCACTTAATTGTTATCATCATGTTTTCTGAAAAATCCCTTCACCAGGATTTCTTCTCCTGGGATGCTGAGAGGCCTCAGAGAAAAAGGAAAGCAATTCTTGTCTCATTTGCTTCTCCGTGTTTTGCTGCTTTGGAATGTGGATTGGGCATTGTTTATCCAACATGGGAATTGTTTTTACTTAATGACCAATCACAGCCAGCTGTGTCAGGACTCTGGCAAGTCACAGGTTTTTTAATTAGTATCTTGTTAAGCCTTCTGTAAATATCCTCTCTCAATTCTTTAGTATAGTTGCAGTACAACATTTTTTAATATAACATATTATAATAAAATAATAAATCAGCCTTCTAAGAATATGGGGTCAGATTCATCTTTCCTCCCCCCAACAGGAGACCTCGAAAATACCACACTTAAGTCCTTGTTAAACTGCTTTAAAAAAGATGGCTAAGTATGAAGAGCTCTCCAGTAGACAGGTGCCAGCCTCATGAAAGAGAGCCCAGAAGGGCCAAGCTCAATTTCATCCCGTTGTGCCAGCATTCCACAATCTCCTGGTGGTTTTATCCCTTTCAGGATGCTAGCGCGCTGTGGAACAGCAATAACCTCTCCCACAGACACAATTTAAATGGCAGAGCTTGCATAGGTGCAAAAACTTGAACTCAGTGGAAAGCTTTTGCTTGTGCACCTGCCCACAAAAACTTCACATCAACCCTACAGAGGAGTAACTTAAAAACAAACAATCTGCCACTCTGAACAGTTACCCCACAAAGCCCTCCCTGCTGAGCAGTCAAGGACTGACTATAGAAAATTTTGGGGCTACAGGGGAGTATAACAGAAATATAAATGTCCTAAAGATGCCTCATCATGTTGTCTCCAAATATACATTGGATATTAAGAAGAAATGTTTCCCTGTGAGTGTGGTAGGAACTGGCACAGGGTGCCCAGAGCAGCTGGGGCTGCCCCTGGATCCCTGCAAGTGCCCAAGGCCAGGCTGGACAGGGCTTGGAGCAGCCTGGGCTAGAGAAAGGTGTCCCTGCCCTGTGAATAGATAAATTTTAAGGTCCCTCCAACCCAAACCATTTTATGACTCTGTGATATTTGCTAATCACACAGCATTTGTTTACTGAAAATTCCTATGCTCTTTTCTCCACATCCCATCCTGCATCAAGCACCTGCTATATTCCTGGATTTTGGGGTCTTCAGGTTGTTTCTTTGATTTGTTGTTTGTGTGTTTGTTTTTTTTTCCCTTAAAAACAGATCTCAAATAACTGAAGATTCTTAAATTTAAAATACCAAAAGCCTGATAAAAATTCCAACCAGCAGCTGCTGCTCACAAGCAGCACTCTGGAGACAGACCACCACGGGATACTGGGAGGGAAGGAAACAGCAGGGCAGCAAAAATCATTTGCTTTGCTGCAGTTTGCAACGGGAGCTTCCCGCATGCCACCATCACCTGCAGCTCTAAGCATCATCTGGAAAAGAACACGAGGTGGGAAAATAACCACAGCCACTCCTGCAGCCACCACAGGCATGGAGAAGCCCATCAGGAGCTCAGATCACCTCCTCTGTTACCTGAGCTGCACTTAAGAGAGCCAGGAGCTCTTCTGCATTCACACAACAGAGGAATACAAGCAGCTTTTGCTCCTCAAAGAATCCTCCTGCTCAGCCCATTCAAGCAATGACATGATCTTGTAATTTTGGAATTCCTCAGAGAGTGTTTGGTTGTTGTAGAAGAACACAAGTGACTTGAAACTGTCTTTCAAATGGAACAGCATCAGTTCCCCTCAGAGGATGAGTTAGATATGAGTCTCCTTTACAACGCAGAGGTTGCTGTGACTGCTGCTCCCTGGGAGGAAATTCCACAAGCAGGAAATGGAAAATTCTCCATTTTCCCGATGTTTCCCACAAATCCAAGTGTCACAATATGACACAAAATGAACAATGCTCACGCCCTGAGATGTTTAAGGTAAAAAAGGTGCATTTATTTCCAGACTCCGATATTTACAGAATTCCAAAAGTGACCATGGATTGGAGGATGAAATTGCCACCTCTCCAACCACACTGCTCAAACCCACAGTCCATCAATTCTCTCCTCCTCCAGAAAGGAATGCAAAACACTCATTATTTACATGAAAAGTGCGTGAGAAACTCCATCACAAAAGTGCAATCAGAAGGCTTAGAAGAACTTTAGAAGAACAGGGAAACATCCAAGTGCCCCCACGTTGAAATGCAAGTCATGTTCCATCTCTAAAAGTCAGACTCATTTAGGTTGGAAAAGCCATCCAAGATGATTGAATCCAACCATTCCTCAGCACTGCCACGGCCACCACTAACCCATGTCCCCAAGTGCCACATCTACACACCTCTTACATCCCCCCAGGCATGGCAACCCCCCACCTGGGCAGCTGTGCCAGAGCTTGACAACCCTTACAAAAAAAGACTTCTCCTAAACCTCCTCAGCACAACTTGAGATCACATTTCTACACGTGAAGAAGCAACAGTGCAAGAGAGAAACAAGCAGCAAATAATAAATTACTGTTGAATGCTCTGAGCATTGCACACATTGAACTTTCTTTGATAATTTTATACTCATAGCTGTGACCCTGCAAATGAAAGTGCAGATCAAATCCTAATTCTGAATGATTTTTCCAAAGCCCCTAAGCCAGTAAAGATCTGCTAAACTCAGGAGTCATAAAATCTATTGTTTCACTGCCCTGAAACACTTAGAGAATGTTCAATATTCAGAAAAATCACCATCCAAACCTCCTGCAGCTTCAAGTGGAAAGCAAAAGAAGGAAATTGGGATCAGCTGGTTCAGGTACTGAATTCCAAGTGGCAATCAAAGTACCATACTCAGGTTCCCAAACTCTAAGGTGTGAGAAATCTGAAGTTTGTCTTAAATCACAAGGCAAACCAGATGTATTTGTAGGATTAACTCCTGGAGGCAAAGAAGATTTGGATGCTTGTGACACTTGGGATTTCTGTCCCTGACTTTCCCCACTTATAAATAGGAGCTGCAAGCCTTAGTATTAGAGAAATGTTTTACTGGAAGCACAAAGTACTTCTATAGCAGCTAAAAAAAATTTCTAAATTGTTTCTTTGGTCCTTTTCTCCTCACATTTATCTACGTGAAGAATGATGCACAGAAGAAGAAACAACAGCAGTTGAGCAAAGAAAATTTCTTCTCTTCCATGGGAATTGTAGTGCTCAAACATCCTCCACAGGAGAGGAGGTCTCATTATGAATCTCACTCCTCCTATTCACCAGTGCAACAAGCACAGATCAGTATCATCACTTGGTTTTTTTTCCTATTTTGCACACAGCAAATTAAGCCAAGCCCTCAAGCTCTGAAGACCTGAGCAGACCCTGAGGCACAGCCAGTAGGAAGAACATTTCTCCCAGTGCTGCAGAAAACATCACCGACCCAGGTGACCTTGACTTGCAGGCTCAGCTGACAGCAGAGGAGAGCAAAAAGCACTGCTATCATGAGCACATCACAACCAGGCAGGAATTAGCACTTGCCATGTGGAGGTTTCACACAAAGCTGAGCTCTGCCTCACCCTCTGCCACACACCCAACCTTCTAAAGGTGTTACCAGTGGGCTGAGCAGCCACGTGCAGGTTTGCTTCACACTCACTCCACAGCCTTCAACTCAGCCAAAACTTCTCAGCTGCCCCAACACCTCCCCCATGGGAGCTATAAGCAGGAAATCATTTATCTCCAGGAGACACACGGCCCATTTCAGTCAAATGATGCAGCTGCTGGAAGGGGGAGTACAGAAAGGACGGAGAGAACGTGTTTTTTGCTTTCTTTATTGCCTAACACACAGAACAAGAGGAAAGCACACAGCTCTCTGCTCTTCTGATGACAACAGGACCTCCACTCATTACCCTCACTTGTTTAAATCCAAGAAAAATAAACCCTGAATAGACAATAACACAATTGTCAAACACTGACTTCAAATCAGGTACAACAATTTTCTGGCAAATCATTTAAACATTTATTTATGTACAACTATTCTGTTCAATTCTACTTGTGTAAGAGCCTAAATGAGGGATGCAGGACTCCAGTGGCTCTCCAAAATGCAGTTTATTGTAGCCAAGATGTTACAGCAGCCCAGGGTCATGGGTGACAGAGCTGTGCCCACAGCTGCCAGCTCCAGCTGCAGGCAGGCCTGGAGACCCTTTGGTTTTGGTTACAGTG
>JAYDZK010000070.1:3075371-3091513 GCA_034509185.1 Euphonia xanthogaster | reverse complement strand
GCTGCTCCAAGCCCTGTCCAACCTGGCCTTGGGCACTCCCAAGGATCCAGGGGCAGCCCCAGCTGCTCTGGGCACCCTGTGCCAGGGCCTCAGCACCCTCGCAGCACAGAACTTCCCCCCCATATCCCACCTAACCCTGCTCTCTTTCCCTTTGAAGCCATTCCCCCTCTTCCTGTCTCTCCAGGCCCCCTTTCTTGTCAGCTCCCCTCGGGTATTTCCTATCTCCAAGGTTTGAGGTACCAACTACAGGTGCCAGGCAGAGTAGCCCAAAAATTACTCCAAACCAGTTAATGTGCCTTCTAAAATGAACTTTCCCTGACACAGGATGCCTGCTGCACATGTCCACCTGCAGTACATCAACCTTTCCATCTCCCCTCAAATCTTCCCTCCCTGTGCATGATCCTTCAACTCCCCCCGCTCTAGCACAGCCCCTTCCCAGTCTAAAGAGTGTCTGAGATCCTGGGATTGGCCTGAACATCATTTTTCTTTCTTTACTTAAAGTGTTTTTCACAGAATTGAGCCATCTCTGGCCTCTGCAGGGTGTGCAGCAGAGGGTGGTGGGGCACAGCCAGGGCAGGCACCTGCTTCCACTGTCATCGTGCTAATTAATAACATGCTAATTAAACGAAGAAAGCTGTTAGCGGAGTATCAAGGGGAAGGCAGAGATAAGAATGTGCTAAGAGAGGGGCTGAAGGAGTCTCCTCTATTGTCAAGTCCTTTTCCCTGTGATTCCCATCACACCAGCTTATTAAACCCTGCCTTGAAAGCAGTGGCTTTTCCGAGCTCCCCAGGGGAGGCTGTTAAAGAACTTCCCTTATCGTGTATCAAGGAATCTCCTCACTTGCAATTAAAACCTACACTTAACCAGTTGGTTCTTGATCTGTGGTTTAAATCACCTCTCCCCCACAGGGTTTATCTGCCCCCTGAACAGCAGCCTCTCCTCTTCTCCACAAGAATTTATGGCTGAGCAGGCTGCATGAGCATCTCTTCTTTTCCCTCATATCCTTGTTTCTCTTCTCCTGTGAACCCAGCTCCCCCCAGTCTGTGCAGAATCCAGCAGTGACAGGCTCTTTTCCAGGTGGTGAGGACAGGAGGCACTGTTGGGGACAGCCAGGGGTTGCTGGGGTGTGGGAAATAGATTTGTAGAGAAATTTTAGATAATATTTTAAGGTTTTAAGATAAACCAAGAAACACTTATAATATATTGAAATTAGGAAATAATTAGCTTCTAATTGTAATAGCATAAACTATAACATCTGTACTATCTCATCCTTCACATGAGACTTAAAATAGAATAAAAGTTTATGAAACACCTCTCAGTTACCCCAGCTCTAAGTCAGGAAAGAACTTAATTCAGCAGTGGGGCTCATCCTGCCCAGGATGCTGGAAGGAGCTGGGGCCAGCAGGGCTCAAACAGCCCCTCCAGGTCCTTTGTCTTAAAGGTGAGGGTTTTTGGAGCTGCCTGCAGCTGCCTGCAGACAGGAGGCAGGAGGCAGCACCACACCTGAGTGCCAAAGTGACACTGTGGTCACACTGACAGGATTTAGGAGCCTTCTCCACACCAAGCCCTGCCTCAGCTCCTGCATGCCAGGCAGGACAGTGTTGCAGGGGCAGTATCTCCTACGGTGGTGACACAGCCCTTTTGTCCATCTCTCCTCTTTTTTTCTTCCTTTTCCCCACCTCCTCCTCTCCCTTTGGTTTATGTGGAACCCGGGCACATCCTCATCTGCCCCCATCCAGCAGCAGGAAGGCAGCTGAAGGGTCTTCTCTCACCTCAGGGTTCTGCATCACTGATTTCCAGAGCAGCAGCACAAGCAGGAACCCTCATCAATACCAGGACACTCTCACTGTGTGTTAATTAAGTGCATTTAATTACCAAAAGAGCAGACAAATGCAGCAGGGCTGAGGCCTGAAAGGCCACACACAGGGAGCTCCCTTCCTGGCTTGCCTGGCTGTTATAGACAGATATTATAATATTGGCATTTTGCAAATATTAATATGGATTTTATATGGGTGGTGTTAAAGTAACTTTGTTATAAAGATATAGGTTTTATTTCTGTTGTTAATTAAGCTTAGACATAGTAGTGAAATAGCTATTCTTGTGTTAAAATACCTGCTTTGATGGGATAATATCCAGTGGACACAGGATGGGGACACCTGCTACAAATCTGCCAACTATCAGCACCCACTGTCTGAAGGCAGTGTGGACCAAAGCCCACAGGTGGTGATAACAAGGGTGGACTCAAACCACAGCCATGAACTGCACATGCTCTGAAAAGGTGCACCCGAGGAGGAGCCATGCTAAACAATTCTTGGGACATGTAAACTAGTTTGGGGAAAAGTTTACTATGCATAATTGTTTACAAATATGTAACAGGCTGATGCAATAGAAAGGGTATGTAAAGGGTGTTTCCAAAATAGCAGGTGTGCTCTTGGCTCTTGCTAAGAAGCACCTGGCTGTAATCTTTGCTTTATTGGTTTTGTCTCCTATTGTCCTCTATTAAACCTTTAAATTTTCACAGGAAAGTGAAATGTGTTTTTCACACTGGCCCTGTTCACTGTGTTATCCCAACAACTGCTGAACCTACAGAGGTTCCATTGCTGTCCCAGTTTGAACCAGTGCTGCCCCAGTGCCAGGCTGCCAGCAGGACTAGCAGATCTCATGGGAAAACCCTGGGTTGGCAGACTGGGGGCATGGATGTGCTCAGAGGAGCCCTGACTCCTCACAGACTTTTGATCAAACACCTTCAGGCTTCTTGATATTCCTTTCTTATCCCAGAACTGAATTGGAAAATCAATTCCAGCCACAGACAATGAATGACCAAGGACCAAGCCTCCCAGGCTTCCATGCATCCAAGGAGAAGGCCTGGGATGAGGGGAATCCTTTGGTACAGAAGTCATTGCTATGAGAAGAGGAGCTGGTGCTTTAATCCTGCTGTGATCCCACTCTGGCTGACCCAGAGCAGCTCAGATTTTCCCAGTGGGGTGTGAGGAGTTTTCTGGGAGTCCATGAAACCCCAGGCAGGACCGGCCTGGGGAAGGGCTGTGTCTGTCAGGGACATGCCCACAGCCCAGATGGCCACATCTGTGTAAGGACAGACAGATGTGCTCACAAAATGTGCTCTGTCATGTCCTGCCTCAAGGACTGCAGGCTCTTAATTCCCATCAAAGGCAGAAAAATGACAGAGCACTTGACACAGGGATTCAGTAAGTCTGTTCTGCTTCTTTAACATGAGGCTGGGCACATTGTTCCCACTAACAGAGGAAGAACAATTAGCCTCAGAGAGCATTACCAGTGCACTGTAATAGGGATTTGCAGGGCAAATCGCCTTAGGAGACTCCAGTGAAGTGAGACTGGGTTTTCCATGGAATTTGCATTGCTAATCCTGGCAGTGCCAGGTCTCCAGTGATGCTGCATGGCAAGGAGGGCTGTGGGTGCCATGTAAACCAGAGCAGGGAGAGTTATTAAACATGATATCAGCCACACAGCAAATGAGTCACTCACAAATGTGAGGTAAAGGCTGAGGAAATGAAGAAAAGGGTTTCTTAAAGGGTGAGCTCTCCTGGGCACACGGCCCTGACCTCTCTGACTTATCTTGTTTCTGCTCAGTCAGAGGAGCTGTGAGTTTGATAATAAGCTGACAGGATTTGCCTGTTAGAAGATGTGATATTAATAAGAAGGAATATTAAATGTGTGTCGTGTTGCTTTTGCTGTTGAGGGAATAAAATCCTTCCCTAAGAACCATCCTGTGCCTGTTTGGAAGGATGGACCTCGTTAAGAAACAGGTATTTAAATATCTCATTTTCACTCACCAGGTCGTCCTCCACCACTGCCCAACCATGGAACCAACAACTTCAAAATTCACTGGTTTCAGTGTTTGGGGATTTATGTGCAACCTGCCAGAGCTGTGTCCACACCACACAGTTCCCAACAGACCCCAGCAGTGGGGATGGAGACAGAGGCCAGGAAAGGAGTTTCTTGGAGAAGCTCCACAGTGCTGCTCATGGTGGGCAGAATTTGGGAATTTCTGAGCTAGCTGAGAATTCTCCAACAGCCCAGATCTTCAGCAGAAAAAAAACAATACTTCAACACTGAAGGTGACGATCAAATTCTCATGGAAAACTGTCAGATTCTCTGTTTTGGAGACCTGGAGGGGAGCACACACTGCCCTTTAAAAGCCCTTAATTTTCCAGTGACACAGAGGTTCAGATCTCCTTGGCAGACCATGCTCATCCCTGGAAGTCTGTGGGCCCTGGAATGCCTGGCTCCAAGCACCAATTTCTAGACCCAGACCTGCGCAGTCTTGGGAGAATCCAGTCCTAGGGCTGTGTTGGAACCCTGGATGCTGAGAATTTCAGACTTTCTGTGCTGCCACGCACTGACCCCCAAGAGAACGCTGCATTTGACCTGAGGCTGTGGAGAATGATTCCAAAATGGAATGACAGAACTGGGATTGTGGGTGTGGAGTTTGAATAGAAGTGTGTGATATCACAGGGTGGGAAAATTAGAGTTTAAGGGTTTAGAATATAGCAATATATATAAAACAAGATGGAGGTTTTAGGGCAGAGGCTGGTCTTTCTTCACCTTTTTCTCCATGGGTTTGGGTGGTTTTGTGTAATTGGATAAAAAAGTCCCCTTTGTGGGTCACGGGCGGTTGGTTGTTGGGTTAAAAGTGAAAATAATTTAGGTGTCATTTCTTAATTGGACAGCTTATCCTTAAAAGACCTTGTAGACAGAGAGATGGGACTCCATTTTTAGCTTGTTAGAGTGAAGGGGTGTAGAACTCACACTTTGTGAGACTGTGACATAGGTAAGAACTAATAAAGATCCGAGTCCCAACAAAAAATACCGTCCCGCACATTTAATCCCAACCTTGGCAAATAAAAGGGAAAGAATCGACAGGGCTGGATTTACCACATCCTTTAGGTCCAGCAGGATGTCAGAAACCCTGGATGTCAGAAACCCTGGCTTCCCCTCCCAGATCACCTCCTCCACTCCCCTCTCAGGAGTCTGGGCTCCAGGAGAGTTGAGGAGCCTTGAGAAAAGGTTTTAAAACATAAAAAATGAAATGGCTGGTTTAATATTTACAAAGCCACCTTAAAAGAGGTTTGTCCCTCCTCAGGAAGCAGCAGTTTTCTTTCCATTTTATAGTACAGAAATATTTTATTTCCAGAAAGGAGTTCCCATCTCTGGTCAGTCATAGTGGCTGTAAAAATGTCAGTTATTAAATGTGTAATTTTGATCTTTGGAGATGTGGTTTATTGACACTGATGAAATGGGGAAAACTTTCCAAATGAAAATGATTTTAAAAATGCAAAAACGTCAGTCTTGATGGGCTTTCCCTGGCAATTTTAACCAGCAATATTTTCCAGAAATCAATTCAAACCCCTTTGCAATCAATTGGCATTCACTTTAATGTCATTTTGATTCTTCCTTAAAGAGCAAATTAAGTTTTACAATTACAAGGAAAAGCTGTCCTCTTCCACCCCACTGTTTGCTTCCCTCTTGTCCTTCCACACAGAACTGGAGCCATCCAGGCAGTGTTAATTATTTGGTTTATGTATTCCTTAATTATTTGGTTTATGTATTCCCCCATCCCTCCCCTGCGTTAGCAGGGAATTGTATTTAAATGGCATTTGCTGCAGCACTGTTATCACAACTGTGCTGGGAAGCAATTTGGCTTCCAGAGGTGTCCTGAGAAGCAATTTCTGGCTCCACAGCAGTGGCTGGTGCCTTGGCTCTGCTCGTTCTTTACCCCACTAATGTCTGCAGCTGAAATAGGAACGAGCCTGAGCCCACAGACGTCCCCAGCTGCCCACTGGAGATTCATGAACCAGGAAATGCTCCCAGTTTGCCAAGCAGATGAATAGGAATGGGCACACAGGAGCTCACCCCATAATCTGGGTAATAACTGAGCTGGTAATTGTGCTCCCTGCAGTAAATGCCCCCAGTTTGCTGCCACATGGAAACAGCTCCAGCCTCTCAGGGTGGGGTGAGCTCCAGGCACTGGGGACACAGGAGGGGTGGTCTGGGTGCCAGCTCCAGTGGCCACTTGTGCTGGGCCCTTCAAAGCCCTGTTGTGGCATTCACATTCTCTGAAAAAATCCCTTTGCCAAGGATTCTTCTCCTGGGAAGCTGAGAAGCCTCAGAAAAAAGAAAAAACAATTCTTATCCCATTTGCTTCTCCTGTGTTGTGCTCATGTGGAATGTGTTTGGAGATTGTTCACCCACAGGTGATTGTTCCATTGCATTCTGCTGGGAGTTGTTTTCACTCTTGGGCCAATCAGGGCCAGGCTGTGTCAGGGCTCTGGAGAGAGTCACGAGTTTGCATTGTTATCTTTTTAGCATTCAGTAAGCATCCTTGCTGTATTCTTTAGTATAGTTTAGCATTCTTTCATATAATATAGTATCATAAAGTAATAAATGAGCCTTCTGAGCACATGGAGTCTTCCTCATCGTCCCTTCCTTCATCAGTGGACCTGCATTTACAATAGTGAGCCATGGCCAGGAGCACCTCTCCTGCTCAATGGGATTGCAGACTTTTCCAGAAATCCCTGTGTTCCAGCAAGGTGCTGGGGTTTTATCCCAGTGGTGCTCTGAAGGAGCCTTTGTTTGCATTATTATCCCAAGCAGTGGGATAGGACTGCCCTACTTTGCCTCCCATAAAAATAGCCCTGAAATAAGGTTTGATCTTTTTCCAGCCACAGAAATAATTGTGAGCTGTTTGCTTCCATGCTCTTCCCAGTCAGTTGTTGGAGCTATTCTAAAATTATTCTTTCAGTGCCTTTTTTTTCTGATGGGGTCACTGAGATTGCTGGTAAATCTCAATACACCTGTCAAAATACCTTTTTCCCCCCACTAACAGAACATTTTGTATTCTATGTTGCAGCATTAGTGTATTTTAATATGTATCCCTTTCTTTTGCCATCCTCTAAAGTAGTTGGAAGATGCAATTTTCAAATCTTTTATTGTACAGCCTTTTATCAAACTGTCTCTATAGCTGCTGCTTTTTTTTTTTTTAATTCAGATTTCTCTCTGATAGGATCAGATCTGAAATCATTTCTTACATTCCTTGCATTTCTCATTTCTAAAGCCAGGCATTGCTTTTTTTACAGGGTTTCTGTAGGGTTTTTGAGCCTTTTGTACTTCTTTTCTCCCCTTTTAATATCAATTCTAATGTTTGTCAGACCATTTTATTCCTGCCTTCTTTGTTCTCTGCTTTTTTGATCTTTCCTGTTGGTGCTTCCCTATGAGTTTTATAACCAAATTTCTTTAATTTCCACTTGATCTCCTTTCTTTAAGTACTGTTGATACGGAAGAAAAGCAGAAGAAACGTGATAGATTTTCTGCTGGTTTGACATCTAATAAGAGGTGGGACAAACCACACATTCCAGCTCCTCAGAAATCCTACAGGTTCCTTGTAATGGGAAGAGAATGTGTCTGAAAAATACGAGTGACATCCAGGGAACATCATCAAGGTGTGGATCCAGTCAAGCCAGATTGGCACCATAAATAAATTGCTTTACAAAGTGCATCTCTGCTTCAGGAATCATAGAATCATGGAATGCCCTGAACTGGAAGGAACCCACAGAAAGCATCCAGTGCAACCCCTGGCCCTGCACAGACACCCCAACAATCCATCCCTGAGAGCATGGTCCAAAAGGAGCAGAACTGGAGTGACTTCCAGCAGGCTCTGATACATGGTGTATTTCGATCTGGGTAGAGATGGATCTCTTCACTCCCTTCCCAGAAGAATTCAGCAAGAGGGATTTGTCACACAGCAGGCTGAAATTCCAACTCCAATAATAGACTCACTGAAGAGTGATGTGAAAAATTAATGAGCAGTTTGGAAAAACTCAGTATCCAGCTGCTGAGGAAGGCTGGGCTGGCTCGTGCCCAGCTGCTGCTGTTTCCGTTCCTCATGCTCTGCTTGTTCCTTCCCTTCCTTGCCACCCTCTTTGTTTTGGATCTCTTCTGCATGTCCCCATGCAGCCCATGAACTGGGCTGGGGAGGGGAGAGCAGCCCAGGAACACGGAGGGGCACTCCTAAACCATTCCTCCTTCACTCTTTAATCCATGAAATCTGTATGTGCAGCACTGCTGTGGAACTGAGAGCCTGGGCTGTGCTGTGCTCACACACACACTGGTATCCTCTGCCTCTAGGGGCACCATTTGTGTCTGGAGGTTTTCTCACAACTGCTGGGATTTGTTCCCCGAGTTTTTGTTGCAGCATCAGCCTCCTGACATGGTTGAGACAATAGAAAGATGGCAAAAGCTCATGAACAACCAGCAGCAGCCAAAGATTTCTTTGGTACAGAGCATTTTAAAAACTTTCTAGCCAACAGCACATTGCTAAAGCTCACAGACAATTGTTCTAGCCAATTATTAAAAGCACATGTACACCTGCTGCACACAGTGCTTGCTTGTATGCCTTCTATTAACAATGCAATATACCACTATTATACCATTACCATTATTATATTACTCTTACCATTACCATTATTATATTATTATACACCATATTTCATTATTAAGCTTAAAAACCTTCTCCTATCTTGCTAAGCATATTTTTCTGCAGTCTTAAGGTCTATCTTAGCCAAGCCTGAAACTCAAGCTATTGTTTCATTGTTTGCTGTACTATTGTAACTTTTGCTACTTTCAGACTCTGCAACTACAGCTAGTTCTCAGTTTCTCTGCACTTCCTAAGACCTACTTTTCTAACTTTCTAGAAATCTTCTTACCTTTACTATTTCCCACAGGGGTCAGTGCACAGATGGGTCCATCTGCAAGGGGCATCCCTGTGCACAGTAAGTGCTGAGGATTTGAGAGATGGATGCAGCCAGAAGTGCCCAGGCAGGTATTTCCCAGTGGCTGGAACTTCTTACCAGGTCACAGGGGGATGCTGGTAAAGCTTTCTTTCATTCAGGAACAAAACTGCTTCTTAATATTGAAATTACTTTCCTTGTTCTTACTCTAAAAGAAGCTCCTGTTAGTGCTCAGCTTTTATCAGGAGCTGTTACACACCCCAAAGACTCCATGTGAGGCCAGCCCAGACTTGGTACCATCTTTGGGGTTTATTAATCCAGATCAAGTCTCCCACCTCATCCCAAAAGTCATAGTTCAAGAAGACACAAAATTAATCAGCTCCTGTTCTTGATTCATTTCCAGTGATCGCTTGTAAAAGCACCTTGTTAACCCAGGGGCTGCTCTGGCTCAGCAGCCTGCAGGACTGGCCATGGCACAGTGACACAAAGGGCATCTCCTTCCCTCAAAAGTGTCAGGAAACAAAGGTTTCTTCACAGCCACTGTAACAGACCCTCACCTGGCCAAGGATTTTATAGGGGAGGGCAAAAGATGGAAGGGAGGAGAGCAGATGGTGGCTGTATCCTGACTTCAGAGGAAAAAAGGGAAAAGAATGATTTTCAAAACCAAGCTGGTTTAATGAATGGTACAAAATATCATCCTGTTTCCACATGACTGGAAGACACTTTGCTAACTGCAGCCAAACAAGAAAATAAAGAGAAAGGTAAAAAAAACCAAAAACCCAGAGTTCTGGATTTATGCATACAGCAAACTGAGACTGAAATTCATCCACTGAATGGGATGAGCTGTGCTGCCCCTGCAAATGGGGAATGGGGGAGAAACAGCTCAAGAACACAACAAGTTCAAGAATCTGTGGTGTGTTTGCAGAGGAAGAGAAATAAAGAAGTTATGTGATTTACTTCTATGTACTGAGTAAAATCCAAATACTATGACTTAGCCTAAAGGAGAAGTGCAGGGAAGGGTTTATTATTTGCAGTGGAGAACTTTTTTATTTTTAAGTTTTAAAGGACAACTTAAATGACCTGAGCAACTACAGAGTTATCAGCTTGGCATCAACCCCAGGTAAAAGAATCGAATAGTTGATACAGAAATCAATTAATAAAGAATTAAACTAACTGATCCATAAATCCATGTTGACTAAAATAACAGTAACAGGATCCCTTCCATAAAAACTTCTGGAATGCCAGCAAGGGGAAGTGTTGATAAAGTTACTCCAAACTTCCTCAGGGCATTGCCCTTGGCATGAGGTGGCACCTGCTCCATTCACCAGCTGCTGCAGCAGCACAGGGCAGGACCTTTCCCACATTTCCTTGGTGGGGAAGACATCCTCTCCCTCTCCAGTATTCAGCAATTTGGGCTTTCCAGTCCTCCTCTGGAATCACTGGCACAAAACATTCCCTTGGTACAGCTGACAAGGCACACACATGAGGAGCCAGAGCCAGAGAGGAGGCGCAGCTCCTTAATCCCCCAGTCTGCTGGTGTGGAGAGAAACCAGCAGATGGGAGCCATGAGAGGTCTGGGGGTGCTCCATGGGCAGGAAAAGGGGTGGCAGCAGGAGGCAGGCTGCAGATGGAAGCAGCCAGAGGATGTGGGACACGAGAAAGGAAGGAGCAACAGGGACAGTCAGGGGCTGGTTCTGCTGGAGAGGGATGGAGACTCAACCGCCTCCCTGGTCACCCTGTTCTAGTGCTTGATAACATATTCAGTAAAGAAATTTTTCTTAATAAAATAACTGCTTCCCTGTTACAACTTGAGGCCATTTCCTTTCAATCTATCAGATGATTCCAGCCCAAACCATTTTATGATTGCATGAAGTTGTGATGATTTCTTTATTGTTTCAAACGATCTGGTAATTTAAAATATTTGGGGTTTTTTCTGCTGTTTGTTTTTTTTTTCTTTGTTTTATCCCAAATTCCTCTTTGCTATCTTTATCTTTTTTAAGAAATATATCTAGATAGATATAAATATATTTATATCTATTAGATATATATAGATATATCTATATAGATATATAGATATATCTATATAGATATCTATCTATACATCTATTTCTATGTATATATATATATTTATATAGATATATATATAGATATATTTATACCTTCAGAATCAAACTTCCATTGATCTAATTTTTTGCCAAAATGTTGCAGAGGTAAGTGACAGAAAGAAAGTTCCAGACAGAAAACTGCAACAGTCAATAGCTGCAAAGGAAAGGAAAAAAGCCACAAACATTTTATTTAGGAGGCACTTTTGAATAGAATTTTTTTTTTTCCCTCCAGACATTTAACTGAACTCCACAGTGCTCTGGGGCACCTTAGATCCCCATTCTTGCCTCCCTTCTCCAGAGCTTCCCAGAGGTGGAGGGTCAGGGGGCTGTGGCTGCTGCTCCACCCCAGCACAGGGCATCCCAAGGGACCTCAAGGGCTCCAGCTCCTAGAGGAGCCAAATACCAACTCTGCTCACTTCCATCTCCCTCACCACCAGCCAACCTTGGCAACACAATTAGAAATCTTTTCTCTCACAAAGAATAGCTGATATTCCCAATCTCATCTCGAATCTGTGGTAAACTCCATGGCATCTCTTTTATTTCCAAATGAATTTGCCTTATTAAAAAGTAATGAGCTATTAATTAACTTTGCACTCATACAAAGCTGTTTAATTCTCAATCCAATTAACAGCAATCTGCTGAAGGATTCTAATGATTATTTTAAATTTGCTAAGAGAAACATCTCTGAGCCTTTCATAATAAGATATTTATAGAATGGCTTGGGCTGGATCGTGCTCGCATCTTAATTTGATAACATTTTTATAATACACCAGCATCTCTCTGCAACATTATCTCTGACAACACATCATTCACATGCACAGGAAGGCTGAATAACTAAAGCTGCTTATTTAGAAGTTGTTCTGCAAGGATTATTTTGTTTTAGGCTTTCCCAACCCAACACAGGCACTCCTCAAGCAGGGTTTCTGCTCAGAGGAGTCACCCAGGGGTTTCACACAGGTGTTTGCACTGCAAAGACTGCACTTACAGACTGTTTAGCACCTCTGCAAAGGCTCAGGAAATCATCCCTGCCTGCCCAGAGGAGCCCAACTCAGCAGCTTGTTCTGTCCTGTGAAGATACACAACCATAGCAACAGTTGTTGTGTGACCTTTGAGCCTAAACAGGACAGGTCCTGCATGGCTGGGCATGAAAAGCTTTACATCCATGTGATTTTGGCATCTGAAGGGTTTCCTCTCCCAGCACACAGACAGAGCCAGCCCCTGTGCAGCACAAACACCTGCAGTCACTCACCTTGCAGCATTTCTGATAGAAAATAAAGGATTGTGCAAAATCTGCCCTTTCAAGGAAAGTTATTCCCTCCACCTCTGCAGCAAAGGCATTGAAGAGCTAGAAAGCTGCAGCTTTCCATTCTCACTAATATTATAAATTTTCCCTAAGGCAAGTGAGGAGCACACTCAGCTCAACACACTTGGGAAGATAACCCCTCACTTTCAAAAACCACAAATGAAACAACTTTAATATTATTAAAGACCAGAACTTCACTTATGGCTCTTAATTATTAACTGCCACTGCTTACCTGAAATGAGAACTGCCAGAAAATCTGCAATATTAATTTCTGAGCAATTTTGTGTCACACAGGCCTCAGATACCCAATTTCAATCAGGTGTTCAGAGCAGGAAATTTATAAAGGCAGTTCATATCTCACTTTTACACATACCCATGGCACACACAGACCCTGGCTAGTTTAGCTTTACACACATCCAAACCTGAAGTAATGCAACTTATCACATGTTAGAGCTGCCAGGCTCACCTCCAAACACAGCCACAGGAAAAGTCAGTGGTAAAAGCTTGGAAAACGTGTGGAAGGGACACTGAAAAAAGTGGTATAAAACACAGGGGGCTGTATTTTTTGACAATACCATTCCTTTCATGCTACCTTTTGTTCAATGGTAACTTTTTCTCATCCAGGTGAGGAATTTTTGCTGGTCCCCTCAGGGCTGTTATTTGGACTGAATCTGTTTCTGCAACCTTGTTGGATTTCCCCACTTCACACACTCCTAACAGGGGATGTATGTGCAACATCTGTCCCTTAAAAACAGGTACCCACTTAGGAAACTGAGGCTAGGAAAGGTCACAGCCCTTCAGCCATAAACAGAAGTGTAAGAACAAAACAAACTTAAAAATTTTAGTGCACCCATGAGTCCCAGTTCAAATCAGCACTTCTCCTTGCATATCTACATTGGCAAGATGCAGGATCCTTCAGGAGAGAAAAATGAATTTTCCTTGATTTTAGATATTAAGTAAATTCCCAAAACAGCCCAAAAGTGAAGAGATTTAGAGATGTCCACAGTAGGAAATGCTAATTTTTACATTGTGGGATCCTCCAGACACTTCTAATTCACTCATGGCATCACGCAGGACGACTGCACAATGTGCAGCAAGGACTGTTCATCTTCCTGATTGATGAACATCCTCTGTGGGTGCAGTTTTCCCTCTCGGAGGCAGTTTGTTCATTTCCATGCTCTTCAGCCTCCTGCTTCAGAGGGACACACGGCTGCTGATTTACTCTCTGCCTTTGATTGAGGCTGAGGGCATTGCACGTTGTTTTATTATCTAGTACATGCACACACAGGGTGCTTTCACTGCTGCATCCATACTCTTATTTTGCAAATCAATGCTGTGCCTCTCTCTGAATTAGAAGAGCTATCTGAAGGTATTGATCTGATCATATTTCTTTTTCTAGTGATCATGTCATCCACGGCCCCATCAAGTCTCCTTTTGCACAGAGTACATTCACATGGTGCAATTTTCCCTGCTCAGAGCAGTGACAGCTGCCACTGCCCTGCCCCAGAGTAATAAAAGTTAAATTCCTGACTGTTCTGTACCCTCTGGACACACAGATTCTCTCACACACAAATCATTTCTCCTGATTAGGTTGGGGACATCTTGTCAACTGCAGCAATTTGTCCAGTCTCACAGGATGGCCAGTGAACTCTCCCCAGACACAGCACCCCAAAAAGAGGGGCTGGTTTGTAAAATCCAGGAGCCAAATGACACACATGGAAATGCTTTTTGCTTTTATGAACCACAGAGGGGGCTTTAAGAACCATTCACACATCTTGCTTACCCTTAATTTGAAAATAACTCCTGTTCAACTCCTAAACTACTTTCAGGGAGTTAAAGAACAAAACTACAAATCTAGCTCCCCCACTAGCTTCTTCCAATAAAAGAAAGTTCTTTCTACAAATTATTATTCTCAAATTCTGTTATGTGGAAGGTTTTTACTATAGAAACAACAGAGCAGTAACTAAGAAGGTTTTTGGTATAATAAGGAATCAACATTTGTCATCTGACATTTGTGTCCTTACACACCCCTTGTACCAGAGGGGAAACAGTTGTGCCCTGTGATGAAGTCTGACTTGAACACCAGTTCTCAGACTCCAGGCACTGAAAATTAATTATTCTTTACAAGAAAATAGAGTTTAAATGCATTCTTTCTGCCTGGGTGGAATCGAGCTGTGCCTTGGCTGCACAGAGGTGCTGGGAGCAGGGCTCCCTCACAGGGATCCCTTGCACAGCTCTGGCAGCAGGGCAGGGCAAGGTTAAAGCTGATGTTTTGCAGCTTCATAGAGTGAAAAGTGTGTCCTGAGCCATACAGATCAAAAGCAGCTCAGGCAAAGACCAATCTGCAGAGAGCACCTGCCAACAGCCAGGCTATTCCTCAATAACTTCAATTCTGCACGGGAAGGAGCCCCAGATGAATTGAAAGAGAGAGAAATAGGGAGGTCCCCAAAAGAGAGCATCAGGGGAAGCACCATACATAGTGAAACATGAGCCTTGAATAATCAACTTGGTAAATATTACTCACTTTGCACAGAACTTAGATATTCAAGCTCACTCCTACTGAAGTCAAGTGAGCTGAACTTCCTTTAACATTGAGATCAGGGTCTAAACACAGCTGTAAATTGCAGGAAATGATCTCTGAGTAGCAGCACAATGTAGATCCAAGGCATTTGGGCTAGAAAATCTGCCATAGGAGCCTCACCCCCCACCCTTGCCATTTTTACACCACAGAAATTTCTACATTCCACAATCTCAAATAATGGATTTATATGAACTTAATTATATAAGCAGTAGAAAAGACAGCAAAATAAGTATCAACAGCTAACTTGTGGCGCAGCATGGAAGAGAATTTCACTAAATTCAAGACAGCATCAAATTAGGATATTGTAACTTTCATATTTAACATTTTTATTCATCCCAGTAAAAGGTTTACTAATTGATGGTGTCATACTGTACTAAACAGCACATGCCAGCAGGAATGGCTGCTAATGCTGCCCAGCAACAACTTGGAGCAAGGACTGGGAAAAAAACAAAACAACACATCCAACAGAAAGAACTAAATGCAAATAGGTAGAATACTGCTATTTATATCTTTTTTTTTTTTTTTCTGAGAGAATCAATAGAAAGCAGAACTTCTTTTTAAAAAGAGACAGGTTTTGTTTGGTTGAGCATAGAAAGATCATGGAAGTGCAGGATCATTACAAATTAAAGGATTACTGATGCATGACACACAACATGGCTGCAATCAAGTAAACAAAGCAATAAGACAGGAAAAATCTGTCACAGCCCAGGCACCTTGCACCTGGAACTTTGTGAGAACTTGAGGTTTTTTCAGTGCAAAATGCTGTCAGTCATGAAATGAGCAATCTGTTCTCCTCTGAAGAAAGAGAAACCAAGGTCCAACTCGTGCAGCTCCAGCTTTTCCATGGTGGCAGAGAATTCAAACCCAGCTCAGCAGCAGCTTGAACTCACATGCCTGAAACCCAAGGATGCCATCTGCAGCCCTGCATTTACATTTAACATTCTGTCGTGCTCCTGGCAAACTTCAGGCTCAGCCTCCAGAGCCTCAGCCTCGTACTCTCCCAACAGCCACATGATGACTCCTAAACTAAGGGGACACTCAAAGGAAAACTTGTCACCAACATTAAAGCTGTGTGGCACAGTGTTTGATGTCCCAGCATGTTGGACTTGATGATCTTGAAGGTCTCTCCCTGCCTGGTGGTTCTGTGTGTGTGCAGCAGGGGTGAACTATTGTATTTGTGCTGCCTCCAGACGAAGGCAGGAATGAGGAATCTGACTCCATGTTCTCAGAAGGCCAATTTATTATTTTATGATACTGTATTATATTAAAGAATGCTATTCTATACTAAAGAAGACAGAAAGGATACTTAGAGAATGCTAAAAAGATAACAATGAAAACTCGTGACTCTCTCCAGAGCCCTGACACAGCCTGGCCCTGATTGGCCAAA
>JAYDZK010000070.1:2977481-2998875 GCA_034509185.1 Euphonia xanthogaster | reverse complement strand
CACTCTTTGGCCAATCAGGGCCAGGCTGTGTCAGGACTCTGGAGAGAGTCAGGAGTTTCCATTATTATCTTTTTAGCATTCTGTAAGCATCCTTGCTGTATTCTTTAGTATAGTATTCTTTAATATAATATAGTATCATAAAGTAATAAATGAGCCTTCTGAGAACATGGAGTCAGATGCATCATTCCTGCCTTCACTGGGGCATTCCCTGCAAATACAATAGGCTCTGTTGTAAACTCTGAGTGTGTTGGAGCAGCACCTTGGTACCTTAACTGAGTCCTTTTCCCAGGGTTGTCGTTTTAGTACAGCATGTCAGACACCCAGGAGCTCCGTACACAGCGCCTGTGCCACTCTTGAACTGACCTGAAGGGACCCCCTACCAGCAAAAGGAGTTGGACTCTCAGCAAGATGTTCACCATGACTCTGGACAGAACTGGGATGTGGTTCAGGAACAGAAGGGATTAAAGGTCTAGTGTAAATTCTCTGACTGTGCTGTCCAAACATGTGAGAGGTGGAGACCACTCTTTAACCCTGCTTTCGCTGCTAGCTGGAATAAGTTTAATAAAAATCACATTCAAGCCTGAGAGATCTGAGCCATGTCTCTGGTATATCCAGCTGTGGCTGTACTGCCCCCGTGGAGGGGAAGCATATTTTGCTGCACAGAAGTAATGTGCAAATAAATTCATAGCCAGAAATCATCCTTCATGCAGCTCCACTTGGACTGCTTTTTTTATATTATTTAATTAAGTTACTGATCTATTGTCTTTGGAATATGTAAGAGGTAGAGGGAGGCTGATCCATTGCCATTTAATATACAGCACTGTTGTGTGTTGAGATGGATATGACAGTAATAGTTCCTTGCAATATTTAAGTCTACTCAGCCCTGAAGATCTCTTCTAATATCACTTGATTTATCAAATCTGATTTGGGACTTATAGCCTATATAGAGGGAGTTCTCAAATTCCTAATCCATTTGGCAATAAGTATCTTCTCTGCTTTACTACTTCATCTTCTTTACTCACCGATCTGAAGGGTTGGAGTTTTAAACTCATTTATCAAGGACCAAAAAAAAGGGGTTTTATGATGAGTTTTGACAATTATATATGTCCCATTCCAGAGAGTAAATAAAATATGAGTGCTATTTGCTGGGCCACTTAATGCAGGCCACCAAACTGATGCCCTGTGATGGAAGATGTACAAGACTTGCTGCTGAGAATACAGAATTGGAACCACTTTGACACTCTTCATAAAAATCTGAGCTTCCATCCTAATTTTTCCTACCCTGTGCTTTTCTGCAACAGAGAGTTTTCTGCTACAAGTGGTTTCCAGGCAAGGTAAGAGCCCCATTAGGTTCCAGTCCATGACCCTGAGTGCACTCAATGCAACATTCTCCTGCTGCCCTGTCCTGCCTGGTTTAACCCTCCCCAGTCCTGATGCTCATTTTGCCTTCCTAGAGACACTCTCCATCATCCAAGTGCTTTTTTAAAAGCAATATTCCAAGGCTGACTTCACTTTTTCACTTGAAATGGACTGGATTTGAGTGAGTCGATGTCTGGCCCTCTGTCTTTCACTTAACGACTTAAAAAATCCAATAAACAGAGCAAGTCAAATTACAAAAATGGAATAAAGAGCACCAGGCCTTTACTTCTTGCTCAGAGGCAAGTTGTGCAACTTTAATTTAACAGAAAATTATCAGCTTTATGACTAGATGTGTTGCAAATAAACTGACAACCTTTATACAATACAATTACTTTATTTTATGTGATATTATTATTATCTGAGCCATCTGACACTCTTATGGCTCATAAAAAAATTCCTATTTTAGTGGAACTCTGTGCTTAAATAGATCTCTTTGTGCTACATGAAATAACCCCTTCCTCTCACCTCAGCATTTACAGCCTCCAAAATATACAGAGCTCTATCACATCCCTTCCTCCTCAAACAGCTGGATTTAAAATCTTGGTCCAAGAAAGGGTTTCCATAGATTTGAATGACTATTGGATCATCCCAAAAATGTGCCTATGGGAACAATTCAGCCCCATGTGACTGGAAAGAAGGTTTTCCTTAAGCTAACTGACATTTTTAGGGGGAAAAAAGGATGTTTCTGGATGGAGAACCACGGCAATTCAGCTATTTTGCTTCTGTTCCCTAAATAAATTCATTCAAGTGGTTGGCACTGAGCAGCACAGGCAGATATACCCGTTCATTATCATCTTTTCTCGCTACATGTCACATATTTAATTCTTCTGATCCTTCCTCTCAAATCTCTCCTCAACCCTGGGATCCTGTTAGCAGCTCTTCCCCTTGTTCAGTACAAATCCCACAAGAAAACAGGCAGGTAACTGCCATTATGTTTGACAATTACTTAAAAGCAACGAAACGTCACCCGCTGTGATAATTCACTCTTTGCCACTTTGGCAAAGGACAGCCTCGCCCTCCCTCTCTGCCCTGCAGCCCAGGGGCTGAGCACAGCCCAAGGGGACAAGGACAGCTTGGATTTGACCCGACACATGGTGCAGAATTGCCCCTAATTTCCAGCAGCCCCCCACAGCAGCATCTTCCAGGCTGGAGCGCGGAGCTGAGTCCCCACACGGCCGCGCTCCACGGAGAGCAGGGATGCAGACAAAGGTGCCTTTGTGCTCTGCTTTCTTTCATCCTCACTCTGACAGTGAATCATTCAGAGCACGAGGGAAGGAGACAGGCAGAGGCAAACAAGTTGCATTCAATCAGCCATCCAGAGGCAGTGGCACAATTCCTGGCACGAGGATCATGTGCAGCTGCTTTGAAGGACCCGCGGTGGCATTGGCACCACTGCTGGGGACATTGCCTGTCCGACCAAGAGCACACCTCCCGAGCTGATGGCCTTCCAAGCACGTGGGGAAGATGCCACTGAATTCTTCCACCCCAGGATTGCAGAATCCCAGAATGGTTCAGCTTGGAAGGGACCTCAGTGGGTCACTTAGGCCAAACTTGCTGCTCAGAGCACAGGACTGGGTCCAGATGGGTCTGGAATGTCTCCAGTGAGGGTGATGCCTTGAGAGGCTGATCTGGAACAGAGACTAGACAGAGCTAAATGGACAAAATAGGTATTTATTGAAAGGCCTTGAAAGGACACACCTTGTGCAGCACAAGAGCCTGGCCAGGGCTGCACCCAGGCTGAATTTAAGATGGATCCTGGTCAGGAGTTTTTAGACTTCTGTCATTTGTGGTTCATCTGCATATTGTCCAATTGCAGTTCCAGGTCATGAAGTCTCAGCCCCCTGCCTTGCCCCTTTCTCTGTGCATTGTTTGTGCTCTTTGGGTAAAGGTTGTCCTTGATTCTCCAGCTGGGAAGGGATTGTTTTGTCTAACTACACTGTAACACCTAATATGAAGTTTCAGAGTTACATACCAGGCAGCAGAGAATGTGAAAAATACCAAAGCTAAAACCCAAGGCATCAAGGGAGACTCCACCTCCTCTCTGGTAAATCTCTTCCAGTGCTCACAGCAAAGAAGTTTTCCCCCATACTTAGGTAGGACTTGCTGTGCATCAGTTCCTGCCCTTTCCTCTTGTCCTATTAATTGGCACCAGTTCCACGTGCCCCATGGTCTGAGCTAATGCTGGGAATGGATGGAGTCAGGAATTACAGATAAGATGGAAACTGCCAGCTCTAAGAGATGTGGTGGGGTCTGGGGAGCCCCCAACAGAGGCTCCTGCCAGGCTGGGTAGAAGAAACCTGGCCTAGTAGACGGGGAAAAATGGCCTGGAAAACAATGTGAGCCCTCAGAACTTGGGTATTTTGTCAAATAAAATGAATAAACAAATAAATAATCTAAAAGGGAATGTGACCAACTATTGTGACGTTGGATAGAAGGACATGAAGAAGAAGAAGAACTGTGTTTACAGTAACAACAAATCATTTCCTGGATCCCTCATGCTCTTGCAACTCCATGTGATCCTCTAAAGCATCTTGGCTGATTGAGAGAAATTATATCTCTGGCTCCAATACATGACTAAACCCTGAAGCCACCCTCAGAAGAGAGCTCTGGTTCCTGCCATCACCACTTGCCATATGGCTCCTCTTTCTTCCTCCACCTTCTCAGCCTCATTTACTATGGAAACAAGGCTCATGTGATCCTGCTGCCTTTCTCATCCCTTCACCTCACACACAGCTCCTCAGCCTGCAGCTCTGTCTTGAGCAGAGCTGACAGTGGAAAGCTCAAAGACAACTGGATCCTCACGAGTGTGCTGAGGATGGGCAGCTGGGAGAGGGGCAAGGAGAAATACAAACACATTAATGCCCCTAGGAATGGTAGGCAGTAGCTGTAGGTCACAGAATGGTTTGGGTTGGAAGGAAATTTAAATCCTATTCCACCCCCCTGCCATGGGCAGGGAAACTTCCCACTGGACCAGGTTGCTCAGAGCCCCAAGATAAGGGGACAAGAATTTCCACTGTGATCTTCCCAGGCAGGAAATCCAGTCAGCCACTGGACACACATCTGTAGAAAACAAGGCTTCAGTAATTTGTACTCCTCACAGATCTACTTATATTTTCTATTCTTCTCCTCTACTTTCTTCTTCTATTAGAACAAAAAAGGCAGGGTCAGCCAGGCAAGACTTCACTATCTCTTTGCAGCACAGCTGTGTTTGCTGCTGGAAATGAAGTTAAAGCAAAGTTTCAGTAGCCCCAGTCAGTGCTGGAGAAGCTGATCAGATCACAGGCTCTCTCTGCTTCTCTACAGGTATAACTGCCAGGGACAATCTGTCCCACAAAAGACAGAGGATGCATCTTTTCTTTGCTAATCTCTTCTTGCTCCTGGTGTGAGTATCTCGGGGTTTTTTTCCTTTTTTTTTTTTTCCCTCAGGCATTAGAATTAGATTTCAACAGGAACAATAGCAGCAGCAGTAACATCAGTTCCCTTATCTCCACTAAGGGCTCTTTTCTCCTAAATATATCTCTGGGGATTTTTATTTTTTTTTTTGCACCACCTGAAAGTATCCAAACCTGACTTGTCCTTAGAAATAGCTAAAGAAAAAAGGATTAAGGAATATTGTTAAAATTAAAACCTTACTTCCTACCTAACATCTTCCATTCTTTAACTACTTTTTCTTTTTCCTATATCTGTAATGACAGGCTGTAAGATCCTTAAGGCTGATTGTTGCCATGGGATTAAGGAGCCTGGGGTCTATTAATTCAAATCCCGAAAGTGTCTGTAAGTAGTTAGTGTGCAAAACTATGAGGGTCATGCTGACATCCTTATTTCAGCCCTCTTTTCAAGGAGAATAATTGAGCCACTCCCAGTGACTCCCAATTCAACTGGAGTTCACAGATGGAATTTCTGTCTGTTAGCCTGTGTTAAGAAGGTTTGCATTCTGGATCCTAACAAATTAAAACCAAAAGGAATAAGAACACAGGATGTCTCATGATGAGGTCAGACTTCTTATTTGGGACTGACTCAAAGTAATTTTTCATCACTGAAGATTTGCATGTTTCCTTTCCATGGGTAGTGGGGTAAGGTGGAGCAAGGCCTATCTCTGTGCCAGCTCTGGAATTCCATCAGTCTCTCCTTCTTCCTTCCAATGCTTTCAAACCTTTTTAAACTATGACCAACTCTGAACCTATTTATCTTTCTCTCCTTTTCTCAATTTCTCCTTCTGCTTTTCAAGGTGTGTCTTGATATGTTGGCTCATCAATGATCTGCTGAGGAGACTTACAGGATAAATAAATTTGCTAAAAACCACCTACCTCTGTAGATTTACTCTGTGCCACAACAAGTGACGTAAAATGAAATTGCTTTTACGTAAAGGATGAAAATTTGAATATCTTATACAGGAGAAATGGGCATACCAGGAATATAAAGACACCTGGAAGTACAAAATCCTGTCACAACAAATCTTTATTTGATTTGTAAGTGCTGGGCTGGAAGCTTATTCTAAATTAGAGCTCCTGGGGAAAGGGGTTACTTGTTTGGTTTTAATGTTCTGCAATACTTCAGTCTTTGCCATTCCAGAAAAAAATCACAGATATCTGAAATATTTCATATTAATTGTATGTACCCTCTATGCAAACTGGGTAAAAAACAATTGTAATTAACTCTGCCCTTGTAAATAACTCATAAAAATGAAGTTAAATGTGTAGCTGTCAACAGGCAGTGCAATCATTCACTTACAAAAGTATAGAAATGTCAGCCAGAAGAGTAAGTCACTGCTGTTGGCACAATAAAGGACATTAGAACCAAGCAATGCTGGACTTTCTAACACTGAAAAACTGAACTGGAAAGCCCCAGTGTGAAGGGGTGACAAGAGTCAACAACCATGGGCTGAGCTCCCAGTCCTCCCAGGGCACTCCCTGCCCCGCAGGAGCTTGTTCTACAAACCATTAAACCCCAGTTTAAACAAGAACACAGGTGGAATTTCAGCCAGGATCCTCCACAACAGACCATGGGGGAAGATGAATGCACACAGGCTCTGTACAAGTGAGCACACCTTGGAGAGAGCTTTTGATAAAAGGAAATGCTCTGTTTTAAGAGCTCTCAAGTCAAGGCAGAGACAAAAGTTACATTATTTCTGCTCCCTGCCTTCACTGCTTTAAATGGGAGGAAAGAGTTGAATAGGAAGGCTTCATTCTCTCGAGACTCCATAATTTGCTTGATGAATGCTTTAAAAAGAGATGGGCTGGGAGAGAAGATCATTGAATTTAAGCAAAATGTAGTATTCACTTCACTTCTGGTATCAAGAGGCAAGGCAGATGATTCACAGGTGAGAAAGGAGCTCAGCTGTAAAGGTGGGAAGCTGGAATAAAAATGAGGAAATGTTTTGTGAAGAATGTGGTCCTCAGTGGAGGAAGAATGCTGCTTGTCTTGGGAGAACAAGAGAGAATTCCAGAATTGGTCATTGTCTATCAGTTGCATCAGATATTTGCAAGACAAGGGGATGAAATTAAGACAAATAATCTTACTCATGAAAAGGTCATGAAATCCACCTCATTTGGTGCCTTTGGATCCAGAGACTGACACACAATTTGTGGTTCCTCCCTTTTCCTCTTGTATTAAGATTTGGTTCCTCAGTCAGTCCCTCTCTTTTATCTGGAAATTTCTAAATTTTGTGCACTAGCTCCTAGCCTAATGAAAATTTTGCCACCCAGTGTTCAGCACTGTGTTGCTGTGAGGGTAATAGACTACAGCAGTCACCCACGGCAGAAATCTTTGCAACTCCTGTTTTGAAATTACTGCTGAACCTTTCTTTCCCCCTTTAATTCTGTTTTTAATCAAGCCTGAAATTTTCTTCCTTTAAAGAAACCTTTAAAATCTTCTCATTTTCTCTGGATAATACCTCTCTGAACTACATTGTTATACTCTAAGAAAAGGACTATTTTCTGTCACTTGGAAACCCACGCCTCATTTTGAACTGAAATAAACCCACTAATAAAATTAATCAGAAGCACTATTCCTCTGGAGAGAACCAGGGACAATATGATGGGTTATAAACTGAACCACAGGTTTCCAATAATGCAGCACAGTCAATACCAAGGAACAAGACCTCCACTAGCTGGGACACATCATACCTCAACAGAAGGTCATGAAATTACTGCAGGAAAACAGCACAGATGAAGGACAAGGGAAAAAAAATGAAGGCCAGATAATAAAGAAGTTGTAAGCACATTGAAATTCCTGCAGAAGATCTGCAAGGCTCCTTAAGTCCTTGTGTATTGTTCAAGACAGAAACTTCAGTTTTTAAAGGGGCTAAAATTTCTATTGTGTGCACATCCTTTTAGGGCATCCTGCTCACAATGCCTTGTTTCCAGGAGAAGAAACCAAACACGTATCCTGTTAGAGCTGATTATTTAACAGCAGTGAAATTCAGGCTGAAGTGCTGAGAGCACAACTAACAAGACACCTAAATTACCGTCCCTGCACGAAAATTGTGGTATCACTTCTGTCTGAGGCTCCTTTCAAGCTTTCCTATAAAATAGAGATAGTTATGGCAATTTCCTAAGCGTGCTCAGAGGGTCAGGTAGTGTTAGCAAGGTATTTTAGATTTGTGAAACACTATCTGTGCCAAAAGTTAATGTCAGATGCCTGCAATGAAAGTGCAGGGCATGGCTAATGGAAGGAATATTAGACAACAGACAGTAGACTTTGTTTTAAAAATTTTATGACTGAGAGATGAACTGACAGAAGCTGACAGTGATGAAAAAAAGGTACTGCTCTGGAAACTGGCCAGGTTTTCTGAAGCTGCTATCAACAGAAAGGTAACAGATGCAGTATTTCTGTAACAGGCCATGAGAAAACACAGCCCCTGCTTGCACTGACACACCAACCCTTGGTTAACCGCTTCCAGAACACTGCAAATTACTCAATATTACTTACCTACAGAAAGAGGCCTAATTTAGGATCACAATAAACCAAAGTTCACGAGGCAACTAACGTCAGTTTCTGCTATGGATTCCACACAACTGTGGTAGATTTTTATGTGTGTGTGAAGTTAACCAAGCCATAAACCAACCGTGATGCTGTAACAAGCCTGACAGTGTTCGTGCTGTTGGGAACCCTTTGTAAATTTATGACACATGCCATAATAAAGAAAAAAAAAAGCAGCAGATCTCCTGATTTCCTATTCTCTAGGGTTGTTTCCTTCTGCTTTTTCTGACTGAGGAGTTGAATAAACCCCAGTCCTCTGGCACTCCAGCAGCTCAGAGTCCATCCAACAAGAGGGGCATGTTCATGATGTCCAGGATGATTTACCTCACACCACAAAAGTCTTACAAGTTCTCTCACTCAATGTTTCCCCAGGTGAGAGGTGCTGCAGGAGTGCCAAGCACTGAGTGGTTCAGGGCTGAGTCCTGGAAGGCACTCTAAGAAATTTCCTTTTTATAATCCAACACTTCCTTTGCTTGCCAGACATAAGAAAGAAAAGGACTCTGCTCTTTGTTTGGTGCCTCTTGACACTGATGCTTTAGTGATGGCTGATTCTACTGCTTATTTTAACTTTCCATTGATGTCTCCTTTATCTGGGCACCCAGAGTCTTTCTAGCACAGCCTAAACCACATGAGTAGCTGAATTTCCCTTCCTTCATCTTTTCTTCTGCTGCTTGGTGGCCTTCTGCTGCACATGTCTTTGGTCTTTTGCTCCATGCCCCAAACCCTGTTTTTCCTTCAATCCCCAGAGGCAGCTCCCAGATGCCACCTTTACATGGTTATGCTCTTAGGTTATAACCTAAACACTGGGCAAAATTTTGAGGGGTAGAGGTGTTTTACTATTATTTTCTGTGTTATTTTCAAAAGGCTTGTCAAAAACTTGAGAATTTGGACCAGACAACAAAAATAATCTTCTTTTTTAATAGAGTCAAGGATGGGAAGGAGAACAGACTCAAAAGTTCAGCTTTTCTGTGGAATGGAGAAGACAGAAAAGCAAGTTGTGCATTGAAAAGGACCTGCTTTGCCCCTAGGACAATCTTGAGATGATGACTATTCAAATAGTTGCATATTCAGAATGGAAATAGTCGAGTAGATATTTTAACCTTGTTTGCAATCTATGACACAAACTTTAGTGATTAACAGAACAAAACCACTTATTCCAAGGCCAGGTTGGACAGGGCTTGGAGAAACCTGCTCTGGTGAAAAGTCTCCCTGGCCATGACAGAGGTCTGGAATGAGATGGTCTTTAAGGTCCCTTCCAATCCAAACTATTCTGGGATTTTTACTTTTCAGTAGATTCCTTTATCTGGACACTCAGACTGTTTTCATAATAGCCTCAACCATAATAATTTTCCTTTCTTCCTCTTTCCTTCAGCTGGTTGCTGTCATCTGCTATATGTTTCTTTGGAATTTTGTTCCCCACCTCAACTTCTTCCCCCAGCTGGGCCAAGACACAGACTTGTGTCTACTTGATTCCAGACAATTAATTTCAGCAACCTCAGCACGTTTATCTGACTTCCCTGGTGCCCTTATGGTGGATCTGGGAGCACTGACATTCTGCTGGGATATTGGAATGCTGGGAATGCCCTGGACTCTTTTAGAATATTCCCTGCACATCTCCTTTGATGGGCAGCACAAGCCCTGCTGTGTTCCTCCAGGGCCACAGCCCAGTCTCAGATACCAGGAGGTGTTTGCCTCCCCACAGAGCCACTCGTGTTGAACTCTGCCATAGCAACTCAGCCAACAAACAGACAATAAACTACTTTTTTCCTAAGCAGGATCATGGTATTCAAATACAATGACTAAAAAACTGCAGAGATATCAGTATTGCCTCTTCTCTGAGTGCATTAAAACACTTCAGTATGGTGTATTTCTTTTTAGCTGAGCTCTTGCAGGGAAAAGATTAAGTTGAAAAATCCTTAAATCTTTCTCTTTTTTTAAAATCTTGGTATTTATGTGGAAAAATGCAAGAGAATATTAGCTGCAGTTATACATAGCATAGTATTTTTTTAATCTACAAATACTTAAGAAAGAGGAAGATAAGGAAAGAAAACGAAGGCCTTAGTGAAATACTGGATTGTATTTAATGTTAGCAGGAATTTGTGCACTTTGTAACTATTCTGGTTTTATTATTCTATAATATATTTTATAATAAATAAAATCCCAGCTCATTTGGGGGATTACTTCTAATTCATTAGCATGTAAAAATGTCTCCCTCAGAATAATGGCCAAGGCAGAGGAGGATAATATGATGGGTTGGGGTTTTGGGGTTTTTTTTAAGCTTTGGACAGCAGAAGTGAGGAAGTCCAGGGGAGAATGGCAAATAAGGTGAAGCACTTCCCTTCAACTAGAGCAAGCCTCTCAATTCCAGCATGAGCAGGTTTGGCCAACACTGAACACTGAAACCATGGCTTGCCTGGCATATTTTAGTTTCTTGATTTGCCTGTGAAAATCTCTTTATTGATGTGCCTAAATAAGATGATGATCAAGAAAATGGAAAACTGCTGTCCATGTGGTGTTGCCATCAGTGGGATGGTGTCACCCTGCTCTTGTAAATTCTTCTAAGCCTTCTGATGTTTACATTTCTGTGATGGAGTTTCTCATGCGCTTTTCATGTAAATAATTATTGTTTTGTATTCCTTTCTGGAGGAAGAGAAAATTAATAGACTGTTAGTTTGACCAGTGTAGCTGGAGAAGTGGCAGTTTCATCCTCCAATCTACAGTCACTTTTAAAAGTTGTTCCAGACTGCAAGGCAAGATGTGTTCTATCGCCATCTGTATGGCAGCTGGCTTCTGTCAAGTGGGCAGTTTTCCTTATCTCTCTCTGAGAGATCACACCCACTCCTCCCTCAGGAGGGGACATCTGCTGATAACAGGCTATGGAATGTCCCTGCATGGTGATAAGAACTGCAGCATCCCACTGGGAGATGGGAGCCCAGAGGGAGGAGCCAAGCATTCCTGCCTGGATATACTCTGGAGGTTCTGGAACACCAGCACGGCTTCTCCACTGGATTTCCCAGAGGAACAGCAGCTGCCTCTTCCACTGGATCTTCAGAGGAAGAATACACCCTTCTACAGGATCCCTGCTCCAGCAGAACCACCCCTGCCACTCCAGGAGGGCTGCAGCCACAATTCCAATGGGACTGCTGCCAGCACCCTGACCCACAGGATGTCAGGGTGTGCTCTGACTCTGGCAGTGTTGTTTTTAGTTTACTGCGTTGTTTATTTTATCCTTTTATTTTCTTCCCTGTTAAAGAACTGTTATTTCCTGCTCCCATATTTGTTGCCTGAGAGTCCCTAATTTAAACTTTATAGCAATTTGGAGGGGTGAGGAGGGTTTACATTTTCCATTTCAGGGGAGGCTCCTGCCTTCCTTAAGCCAGACACCTGGCTTTCCAAACCGAGACACAGTGGAAGAAAAAGGAGGCTTAAAAATAAAATAAGGTCAGGTTTAGCTCAAAAAACTGAGCCCAAAGGATGGGCTGCAGAGCAGCTGTGGTGTGCAATTCAGTAGGAGGAGGGCTACATCTGGGCTGAGGCAGCAGCCTGAGCAAGGAGATGTTGGAGCGGGTAAATGTTGTACTTCATTTCTCTTTCTACACTCACCACTTTAATATATTTTCAGCTAACATTTCATTGCAATTTCCACAAACATTTCATGTCACGACTTCATTACAATGCAGGCTGCAGATGGAACAGCTGTAAAATAGCCCTGCCAATGCTGGTAATTTGCACTGGGAATGTAACATCCAGCTCCAGTCGCTGACGAGTGCTGTGCAAAACGAGCTAACTGGCATTCTTCATTTCTTTAACCACTCACCTCAACAATTAAATGTATTGCAATGCTAAATCAGAGTATATCATCAGTCACTGCAGACTGTACAAAAGCATCAGACCATACATCTCTCTTGTTTTGTCATGAGCTGTACAAAGTGCTGGCTTAGCACTCTGCAAATGGCTTTGTTCACTCTTGTTACTTTAATTGTACACCAATAAAAAGGAAAGTCTCATTCACACTCTGTGTGTGTGTGTGTCTCCTGCTCTGCACCAAATCCAATATTCTCTCCTTCTCCTACTCAGTGCAGATCACAAAGGAAGGTTTTAGCACATCAGCCTTTGAGGTGGGAAACCAGTCACTGCTTTAATATTTTTGCTGTTCCACTGTCAATACTGGAACAGCTCCTGAGCTGAGACAAGGTTGGTGCTCCCAGTCACTGCTGGATTACTGTTTCTCTACTTTGGACAAAAGCTGAGGTGTTTGGTTTATGACTCAGTCATCTATTTCTCAAAAATACCTGTTGGGCTTTACTCAGAATAGAACCATGGAATGGTTTGGGTTGGAAGGGACCCTAAAGTTCATCTTGTTCCACCCCCCTGCCATGGAAGGGACACCTTCCACTGTCCCAGGCTGCTCCAAGCCCCAGTGTCCAACCTGGCCTTGGGCACTGCCAGGGATCCAGGGGCAGCCCCAGCTGCTCTGGGAACTCATCCCAGACCCTCCCAGCCAGCAATTCCTTCCCAATATCCCATCTAAACCTCCTCTAAATCATGCAAGCAGTGCCCAGCAAGCAGAGATCCTAGCAAACGAGCAGGAAAATCTGTAATGATTAGAGTTCCATCCTGCAGCATTCTCCCCTCTTTTTGCTGAGTATTTTTCATGTTAAAAATTCCTCCTCTGTTTAACACCTCAGGTTCCTTTCAGTGGGAACCAGAGGATGGAAGCTACAAACAGAAAAGGAAGGTACAGACAGAAAAGCAAAGCCAGGAGGTCACAGAATCCCAGACTGGGTTGGGATGGAGGGAACCTTGAAGTTCCCCTTGTCCCACAGGTGGGGACACCCTCCACCACCCCAGGCTGCTCCAAAGCCCTGAATGCTTCCAGGGATGGGGAACACTGCTAAAAATGCCTTTATCCACTTCACCCACCTCCTCTTGGTCCACCTCCTCAGGCTCCAGGTGCAGCTCTGCCAGCCCTGCTGCCAGCTCCGTGCCCTCCCTGCTGCCAGGGGGCTCCCGGGGGCTGGGCAGCCGCGGGATGGGGGGCACGGGCCGGGCACCGCGCAGCGCCTGGGCTCTGCCCAGAGTGCTCCTCAGCTGCAGGGGGGGCTTCTCCAGCTGCAGGGGGGGCTTCTCCAGCTGCAGGGGGGGCTTCTCCAGCGGGCTGTCCCCTGGAACACACAGGGACTGTCAGGGACAGCGCCAGGACACACCTCACCTCTCACTTCCGTGTCTATCCAACTCCTCCTGCCATGGCATGAGTGTTAAAAACACACTTGTGCAGGCTCAGTTTATTCCATTTTTAGTGTCTCCTTCCTTTAGGAAAATATAAATGAGTGTTTCATGTATGTGCACACCAACACAGAATCAAAACATCCTCAGCTGGAAGGGACACACAAGGATCATCAAAGTCCATGCACGTGCCCTTAGTCCCTTTAAAAAGTAATTAACTTTCTTCATTAAGAGAAAAACACTCATCCCCAAACTTCCATGGAAGGTGCTGTGACAACAAAGGTACTCCAAAGAACCAGCAAAAATCAAAATGCATATGGAAACCATATGGTAAGTGATGAATACAATAACAAATAATAAATACAATAATAAAGCAAGTGACAAATAAATCTACAAGGCAGAGTCCCATTCCAGGGGCAGGAAATTCCCAAAGCATTCAGTTAGAAGTTTTCTATATGTGCACAAAAATATGGGTCTCAGTGAAGATGAAAATTTAAACAGATTTCTTAAATCAGTGCAAAATTTTGTGTGGAAACTGTTAATTTGTTTCAGAGACCTCCTGAGTGATGAGGAAGCAGTTTAACCTAAACAGAGAGCAAAGGTGTTTTTACCCAGGGGCTTGGAACTGGATGAGTCTTAAAGTCTCCTCCAAACCAAACCATTCTGGGATTCCAGGACTCAAATGATGAGGTAAAAAGGTAAAATGCACTGAGTAACCCTTTTCTTGCACATGGATTAAGGGTTTGAACAGTACCAGGTGTTTCTGTGCTGACTTTCCCTAAAAGTGCTCCACTTTGGGGTGTATTTGAGCTGGACACAGCCCTTGCCCTGAGACATTAACAAAAGCAGAGCTGTAGATATTTTTCTTCATGACAAATGCAAAGGCTCCACTTTTGAAGAGAAGCCTGCAGGGATGTGAGCAGTGAAGCCATAAATAAATAAGGGAATAAATCAATAAATCCCTGCCATTCCTAACTGCACCTGAGGCACTGCCCAGTTCCCTCTCACCTGCCACTGCAGATTTTCTGACCCCTGAAAAATCCCCCAAAATACAAACCCCTTTTTATCACACTGAGACCATTCCCACCTGTGTTGTCTCCTGGCTTTTGGCTGAGCAGCTGCTTCTGGCAACCAGGCTTAGGCAGCCCCTGGAAGCTTTTGAGAGGCCAGGAGCTGGAGAGGCTCCTGGGATCCTCCTGGGACTTCCCTGCAGGGGCAGCAGGAGCAGAGAGGTGCTTGGGGCTGTTCCTGGGGGATGACAGGGGGAAGGAGGGCAGGATGAAGGTGCCCTGGCTGGCACTGGGACCTTGGAAGGACATGGTGGGCTCTGCCTGAGTGCAAAAACTTCTCTGGGTCTTGCTGGAAAAACTGAGGCTGGAACAAACTGAGCAAAGGAAAAGAGAACAGTGCTTGTGGTAACTGGGTCTTGTAATAAGAATTTATCATGAAATAATGCACCATAAGAATGATTTCCAGTGAAATAATGCACCATAAAAATTTTCCAATGAAATCACCTATCATAAGAATAATTCCCCATGAAATAATGCACCACTAGGCAGCCAGAGCCTGAAGGCTTTGCCCAAGCAAGCAGACAAATCCATCAACTTCATTCTGCAAACTGCATTCCCCTCAACACGTGAATTTAAGGCTTAGAACGATTTCTCAGGCACGTTTTGTAGAGCTGTATTTAAAAACCAGAGTGATGCAAGCAGATCAAACAGTGCTGTGATCCTCCCCCGACAGCTCCTTTTCTCTTACACCCTGACACAGGCTGAGATCAAAGGTGGGGCTGTGAATTAACAACCACTAATTAACTCACACGGGAAGGAGGAGCCATCTGAACAGGGCCTGAACAACCTTTCAGTAACAGCTCCCATTTCCTGGGGAAGCAAAGGAACAAAGAGACAACTCCAAAGTGACAGGCCCTGCCTTGGGCCCTGGCAGAAGCCACGTACCTTTGTCCTGCTGACAGTGATTCAGTCCCAAAAACTGCAAATCAGAGCCCACACTGCCACTCTTCCCACGAGAGCATCCAAGTGTCCCACACTTCCCTGAAACCTGGGGCTGATGAGAGCCCAGAGCACCTCCCAAAAGAGAACACAAAGAACCAAATCAGTGTTCACACGTGGTGTCCAACAGAGAGTATCCAGTAATATTTCATGGGGAATGCAGACTCCGTGCAGCTCTGAGTGGGAAACTCCCACTCCAAGCACTTGATTCCAGAGTCTCTAAGCAACCTCAAAAAGCAGCTCAGAGGGAAAAAGGGAAAGGCCTGGCTGCTCTTCCAGGGCACTGCTCCAGCTGGGAACTGCAGGGGGTAAAAGAATCCCCTGGAACAATCCCCTCTTTGAGTGTGTGACAACAAAGGGCAGCAAACACCTCAAAACCCAAGGGAGCAAGCCTGGCAAGGCCAGGACTCCCCAAAGGGGACAAGGACAGGGCCCAGGGCCACACTCCCTCAGGTCTGGTCTTGCCCAGGCTTTCCAGATCCTTCTGGCTGCTGAAATGTGCAAGACAACAAGAGGCCAGGCTCTTGGAATCACTCCAAGAGAAGCAAGAGCCCCATGTCCTCTAGGATTTCATTGATCTCCTCCAGGTCACGGAGTAATCTCTAGGAACCAGGGGTCTTCTTGTGAATGACAAAAACTGGGGAACTCTGGGGACTCTTTGTAGGTTTGATGTGGCCTTTCTGTAGTTGTTCATTTACTAGTTTTTTGAGAGCATTCAGTTTTTTCTGCTCAAGAGGCCATTGATCAATCCAAATTGGCTGATTGGTTTCCTAAGATAACTTCAGAGTGGCAGGAGCTGTGTTTCCATCAAAAAGCCACTTCTACCTCTATTCCCCACTGGGACAATGCATCTCTCCCCCATATTGTGCTGGGCTTCTTCTCTACAAATTCATTTCCCACACGAAAATCTGTCTTGCCTTGGCAGCTGCAGCACGTCCCTGTGCCCCCACTCACCAGCAGCAAGGGCAGAGTGCTCAGAGGTCAGCTCCACACTGGGCTGGAGTAAAGTCCTGGAAGTTCTGCTCCTGCTGAAAAGCAGCTCAGCACTGCCTGGGATCCCCTGCGAGGGCCGCAGCTTCGGGGAGTGCAGGAAATCATTGGCTGCAGCCAACTGCAGGGAAAAGCAAAATAAACTGTGGGAAATGAAGGCACAGCCCTGCTCTGGGCAAACAGCACACTCACAAACATTTCCATGCAAGCTTTACCTTCCCACCTGCCCAATATTCAAATATTTTAAGCATTACAAAGCATTTTAGCTGGTTACACTAAAATACAGGTTAAAACTACTCACACTGAAAGGGGAATAAAAACCCCAACAAAACACACTGGAAGAGACTTGAACTATTTGAAAAATTAAGCCTTGACCTCTTGAATTACATGCTTTAGATGGGGAAGTGTTTAAATGGACAAGAGAACCCCAAAATCCCAGAATGGAACAACCACACACTCCAGTCAAAAACTGCACCTGGCAACAGCAGCAGCTTTTACTGAGAACTGGCTACAGGTAGGGAGAAAATCTCAGTAATACCAATATTTAACCAAGAAAAGGTCATGCATTAAATTTAAATTTAATCATGCATTAAATTTAAATTTCTGATTTAAATAGTAAAGTCAGTGATTAAGGTCATTCCCAGGCTGCTCTTCCTTCTGAGGGATGCAGGAAGAAAAGAAGAGCAGGAAAATGCTGAAGTGGTTTATTCCAGGTTATTATGAGTTGGGATAAAAGATGTGAGACCTTGGCATTCCCACTCCTGCAATCACCAAACATCATTCCATCCACAGACCCTTCAGTCCATAAAGAGATATTCCTTGTACAAACCACCACAGCCTGGTTTCAGCTGGGATAGAGGGAATTTTCTGCTTAGGAGCTGGTACAGAATAAACTTCCATCCCATTTTCCCATACAGATAGAGCAACACGTGCAGGAGTGAATTCCAACACTGCCATGAGTGTACAGCTTCGCTCAGCTGTTCCCATCCCAGCTCCAGGGGTGAAAGCTCTGCCTCCTTGCACCCAAATTAGAACTCCAGCATTGCAAAGTCACTGAACACAGCCTTGGAGGTGGGAAATACAGCAAACCCAAAGCTGCCAGATGTTTCCCTAGAGTGGATAACAGATCCTAGAAAAGGGATTCCTCAAAAGCGTTCAGATTCCCTTAAATTCCACAAATGCTGGAAAACACCTGAATCCATCCAACCCAGGAATTGGTAACTTGGTTATCAAAGCAAAGCCCTTGAGAGTGACCCATGATGGAATCCTGGAATGGTTTGGGTGGAAAGGGACCTTAAATCCCATCCCATGGATCCCATCCCATGCCATCCCATCGCATGGATCCCATACCATCCATGGATCCCATCCCATCCATGGATCCCATCCCATCCCCTCCCCTCCCATCCCATCCCATCTCATCCCATGGACCCCATTCCCATCCCATCCCATCCCATCCCATCGATCCTATCCCATCCGTGGATCCCATCCCATGGATCCTATCCCATCCCATGGACCCCATCCCATCCATGGATCCCATCCCATGGATCCCAACCCATCCCATCCCATCCATGGATCCCATCCCATGCCATTCCATCCATGAACCCCATCTCATCCCATGGACCCCATCCCATCCCATCCCATCCCATCCATGGATCCCATCCCATGGATCCCATCCCATCCCATGGACCCCATCCCATCCATGGATCCCATCCCATGGATCCCAACCCATCCTATCCCATCCCATCCATGGATCCAATCCCATGGATCCCATCCCATGCCATCCCATCCACGGATCCCATCCCATCCCATCCATGGATCCAATCCCATGGATCCCAGGCCATGCCATGCCATGCCATCCCATGCATCCCATCCCATCCCATGCCATCCCATTATCCCATGGATCCCATCCCATCCCATCCCATCCCATTATCCCATCCCATCCATGGATCCCATCCCATGGATCCTATCCCATCCCACACCTTCCACTGCCCCAGGCTGCTCCAAGCCCCAGTGTCCAAGCTGGAATCACAGCAAACATTCCCTCCCTGCATCCCTTCCCTGTGGAGCTGTGCCACTGGGAGACACCAAAGGTGCTCCTAACCCAAGAGCAGCAGCATCACAATGTTCTCTCAGAGAGACCAACATCACACAAAGACAGAACAACACCTCCCCAAAACCCTCTCCCAGCTCCAGGAAAAGCAGGGTTCAGATCCCAGAAGGACACCCAAGGAAGGGACACCTTTATCCCACACACTGCTCACCCTCTGTGTCCCTCTGACCCTTGGAAAACAAAGAGGTTTTGTTCCAGAAATGGGATTTCCACTTCCCAGGTCACCTGAACACTCCACAAAGCCCAGCTATCAGTTTCTCCAGCTATCAGATCAAGATGGAAATGAGAAAATTTCCACACAGAGTGAGGGGAGATCCCATAGTTTACATGAACTTTGTGAAAGGCCTTAAATGTCCAGTGAAATGTTCAAATGCTCTTGTTTCCCCCAAAATGCCTTCCCTGGGCACCCAAAGGTACCTTCAGCAGCAGGGAAGGGCCTGCAGGGTCTGTGTGTGCCAGGGATAACTTTCAGCCTGCAATATTCCATATTCCAACCTGCCCCTGAATACCTGAACACCTCCAGGGATGGAGAACCCAGAGCTCTGCAGAGAGGCTGCCAGACAAACCCCTGAGGTCCATGTGCCTTATCTACCCTTTCTTTTTAGCACACATTAACTTACACATGTTTTACTCACACCTTATCTGATCAGGAAAGTCTAGACACAGCCTTGGACAATCACCCTGAAACATGACCCTAAAAATACTGGCAGGGAAACAGCTTTAAACATTAAGCTACTTCCATGCACCCTTGCAGCCACAGAATGACTCCAAAAGTTAATTTTTAAGCAAATTCATTTCAAAGGAATGTCTGAACTAATAATGAATATTTGACATGTCCAGAAACCTGTCAGCTGCCTGAGGTTTATGCAGGATAAATGCACTTTCCTTACTGAGGGAGCTAAGGGCAGATGCAGGGAGAGCTCCCCACACAGGTCCTGACTGCTGGAGGGCCCAGGGACAGGAGCTTGACACACAGCTCCTGGAATGTCCCCAGCCCAGGGAACACCAGCCAGGTTCACATTCCCAGACTGAAAACACAATTCACCTTCCTGCATCCAAGACAGATCCATGGAATGGCCTGAGCTGGAGGGACCCACAGGGATCATCCCAACAATCCCACCCTGGGCACCCCTGGCATCCCTGCCCAAACCCCCCTGGAGCTCTGGCAGCCTCGGGGCCGTGCCCATTCCCTGGGCAGCCTGGGCAATGCCAGCACCCTCTGGGGAAGAGCCTTGCCCTGATCTCCAACCTAAACTTCCCCTGGCCCAGCCCCAGCTGCTCCCTCTGGTCACCAGCATCCCTGGACAGTGTCCCCTGCCCCAGAGAGCTTCAGGCAGATGTGATGAGACAAAGGATCAGGATGTGAAGAAGGAGCAGCAAAGGTGTCAACTGCAGCAGTCAGGTAAACACTCCACCATTAAACCATCCCAGTGTTTCAAGTTTCCTTTACAGTAACTGAGGTCTGGCCAGCAGGACTCCAATTCATCCTGTGCCCAATCAGGTGCCCACTGCCAGAGGGCAGGGATGGATGGGAGATTGGGAATTAGGAATTCCTGGCTGGGAGGGGCTGGGCTGGAATTGCCAGAGCAGCTGGGGCTGCCCCTGGATCCCTGGCAGTGCCCAAGGCCAGGCTGGACACTGGGGCTGGAGCAGCCTGGGGCAGTGGGAGGTGTCCCTGCCCATGGCAGGGAGTGGAACTGGGACGAGTTTTAAGGCCCCTTCCAGGCTAACCCATTCCATGGCTCTCTGAAAAGCAGCCTTTGGAGTCCAGAGCCCTCTCAGGCTGTTGCAGACCCAGGAGCGGCCCCACAGGCTGCCTCCGTGTCCCTGGTGCTCCTGCCTGAAGGACTCTCCGGGGAGGAATGGCTCACGCAGCTGCAGAGGGGCCGGAGCTCAGCCCAGAGCAGCACACGGAGTGTCCGTCACCCTCGGAGCTGCCCAGCCCGGATCCCGAGGCTTGGAGCCCAGTGTGCTCTCTGGAGAATTCCCAGGGCTGTGGGAGCCTCCTGAGCCCCCGGCACAGCTGCGGCAGTGTGTGAAGGTGATGGCTGAGGATAATGGGATCAGAGGGATCAGAGAGGATCAGGGAGATGAGTGAGACGTGATCTATGATGGGCAGGAGAATGAAAAGGAGAGGATAAAGGGGAAGAAGGAAGGGGAAAGGGAAAAGGAAAGAGTGAATGAAGAAGGGAAAAAAGGCTGGGAAGTACCCTCAGCAGACAAGGGAACATCTGGCCGGGTGGCACCTGCCACAGGCCTCCACACCCTGTGGACAGGCACCTCCTCAAGCACAAAATCCAGGCCCGTGTGCTGCTGGAGGGAACAGGTGAGAGGGACAGCAGGATGGAGCTTCTCCTCCCAGCAGGGCAGGCAGCATTCGGGAGGATTATTTACGGGAAGATTTATACGGAAGACCTTTCACCGTCCCCCCCCCGCCCCAGCCCCCTGGAATGAAATGGCGGCGGGGGGCCAAAATGGCGGGGGCGGGGTGAGGGCGGGGGCGGTGTCGGGGTGAGGGCGGTGCCGCCGCTCCCGCCCCGCCGCTCCCGCCCCGCCGCTCCCGCCGCTCCCGCCCCGCCGCCGGGGGGCGCTCCCCTCCGCTCCCCTGCGCTCCCCTCCGCCCCTCTCCGCTCCCCTGCGCTCCCCTCCGCCCCTCTCC
>JAYDZK010000070.1:2950887-2977381 GCA_034509185.1 Euphonia xanthogaster | reverse complement strand
CATCCCATCCCATCCCATCCCATCCCATCCCATCCCATCCCATCCCATCCCATCCCATCCCATCCCATCCCATCCCGGCAGGAGTGTTTCAGTTAAGAACATTTTTGGCCACTTTCATTCTCCTTAAATTCAATCTTCCCAAGGCCTACAAGTCTGAGGCATTAAGAGGAAGACAAATGATAATGAATGTATATTAGGAATATAAAAAGTAACGACTTAATATAACTTTCTCTTCTGCCCTTCCCTCCCCCTTCATGACCTCATGCTTTTAACATTTTGGGAACTGCTAAATCCTGAGGGGATGCACAGTGTGCCAGGGAGAGGTGGAGGTGCTCCATTTGTGGGCTGGTGGCCTCTGCCCCAGGGCACTTAGAAAGCAGCACCTTCCCTCCCTGTGCCTCACTGGTAAATAACAATGCCTCCCCTGGCACCCAAAAGTGGGGAAGAAAGGGGGATAAAATGATTAAAAGGTTAAAGTGACACAGATGTGGCTGTGTGGGACAAAAGGGTGGCTGTTGAGTGAGGTCTCCTCCAGAGCTGGGGCTGTCCTTTGGGTTGTGATTGCTCCAAAAGTCACCAGCATGACTGGAAATACAGAAAAGCTGAAATAAACTCCACCAAATATTGCTGCCAAACCCCCTCCACCCCAAGACACTGGGGGAAACATCAGTTATTTTATTTACAATGGCAACAGAGTGAGGGGGACAATCAAGGCCTTCTGCTTTACAAATAATGCCTTTGAATGGCTTAGACTGCTCCTGAGCAATGCTGACTTGAAGCAACTTCTGCCTTTCATAAAGCAAAACAACAAGCCCAAAAATATCCACCACCCATCAAAAATATCAGTGACATTTTCCCCTACTTTCCAACAAAATAGTTTTCTCTGGAAATAAATAAATTAACCCGCTCCAGTAACCCCATCAGGAGGAGGCCAGGGGACAATTTTTACCCCTCTTACAAGGCGTAGACAGACAGTGGTAGGGATGGGCAGTGTATAATGTTGTTTATTATGTATAACAAGAAGCATCCAGAAATCTCAGTTAAGGACCAAGACCCAGAGTGCCAGCCCCTGTACAAACACACAGTAACAGAATCCCTGTCCTGAACAGCACACAGACTAAAAATGGTTCCTTATGTGGCACAATTTGGAGGGGAAGAATAGGAATTGGAGGGAGAGAAATGAAAAATCAACCTTCTTCCTGATTTCCTTTTATATTCCAAACAAAGGCCACAAGACGTGAATGCTGAGATCATGATTTCCAGTCCCCATCATTAGATACGAGGATAGCAGAATGACAGAATCACAGAATCATTTAGGTTGGAAAAGACCTTTTATGATCATTGTGTCCAAATGTAAATCTAACACTGCCAAGAGCTCCATTAAACCATCTCCCCAAGTCCCACATCTCCACATCTTTTAAACACCTCCAGGGACAGTGACCCCACCATTTCCCTGAGCAGCCTGTTCCACAGCCTGACCACCCTTCCAATGAAGAATTTTTCCCTAGTATCCAGCCTAGACCTCCCCTGGCACAACTAGAGTTCTGTTTTCTCCTATCCTGTTTCTTGTTATCTGGGAGAAGTGACTGACCCACCCCTCCTCACACCCTCCTGCCAGGGAGCTGTAGAGAGCAGTAAGGTCTCCCCTGAGCCTCCTTTTCTCCAGGCTGAGCCCCCCCAGTTCCCTCAGCTTCCCCTGTCCTGGATTGCCAAGCAGATTGTATTCTGTTTGCCATCTGCATGGCAGCTGGCTCCTGTTCAGTGGGCAGTTTTCCTTATCTCTTCCACAGCCACTCTTCCCTCCAGGGGACACCTGCTGATAAGCGGCCATGGAATGTCACTGCATGGCTGATAAGAGCTACAGCATCCCACTGGGAGAGGTGAGCCCAGAGGGAGGAGCCAAGCATTCCTACCCGGATATACTCTGGAGATTCTGGAACACCAGCACAGCTTCTGCACTGGATTTCCCAGAGGAACAGCAGCTGCCTCTGCCCCTGGATCTTCAGAGGGAGACTGCACCTTCCTACAGGATCCCTGCTCCAGCAGAACCACCCCTGGCACTGCAGGAGGGCTGCAGCCACAATTCCTATGGGACTGCTGCCAGCACCCTGACCCACAGGGTGTCAGATTGTGTCCTGTCAGTATTATTTTAGTTTACTCCATTGTTCTTTTTATTTTCTTCCCTATTAAAGAGCTGTTATTTCCTGCTCCCATAATTTTTGTTGCCTGAGAGCCCCTTAAATTAAAATTTATAGCAATTCGGAGAGGGGGCGGGGTTTCATTTTCACCATTTCAGGGGAGGCTCCTGCCTTTCTTAGCAGGCACCTGTCTTTCCAAACCAAGACAAAAGTCTATAAATATTAGAGTTCAAAAATAAACTATGTTCTTTTTACCTTAGACATTCCAGCTTGTGTGTATCATTCATTTCATGTCCTATTGCAACAGGCTGGTGCCAGACTGTAACTTTCTGTCCTGTGAGTCATGCAGTGGCCCAGGTTGGAGGTGACATTGCTAATGGGCTCCCAAAAGCTCTCCCCAAGGGCAGCCAGCCTTTGACTCTGACTCCAGGCCATCGTCTCTGCCTTCTTCATTTCCTGCTTGGTTTTAGTGCTGTGGAAACTTTGCTACACTGGCCAGAGCCACAGGATCAATAAAGCAGAGGAGGAAAGAGCCTCATTCCCACCTGCCTCGTCCATCACTGGCAAACCTGGCAGCTCAGTTCTGCTGCCCAAATCCCATTTTTTTACTTGACAGAAAGCCTCTCTTCGAGAGCGCTGGGGGAGAGACCTAAAACCTTCCATACATTAAGGCAAGTGAATTGATACCCTGTCAAATGATGAGAATCTCTCTTCATCTGCTGAGAGTTAATGATGATTTATTAGGCAGAACAGACAGGTCCCAGGACATATTTGCAAGGACTTGTCAATCAGAAAAAAATTCCCCCAGAGATTCGGACTAAGCTTATTTCATACTTTTTACTTAGAAGACATGAGAGGACAGTGAGATTCAGTTTGAAGTACTTCTCAGATAGCATGGAGCTTTAGAAAGATAAAAGGCTAGATGAAAAAAGACCTCTTAAGACCTCAGTACAATCCCATGTCATCCCAGAAATGCCACTAAGGAAACATGTATAAGTGAATAGGATTTGGGGAGTGGTGAAATAAACATGACAGCTTGTAGGGAAAATTCCCAATGAAAAAGAATGTCTGAAATTAAATCAATGCCAGGCATACTGCCTTAGATCTCCATACCAAAACACACCAAAACACCTTCAAATAACTGAACCTGGGATCTCAGTGTGTAAATTTCTGACACTCACAGATCAGATTCAGGGACCTGTTCATCATCAGGGTAGGACTTTTTGACCAAAAGTAAATGTCTCCATTTCTGTGAGCCACCTTGAAGTCAAGGGAAAGGAATAATTATTTTTAGGGTGCTAACACAGCAGAGAACTGAATCAGCCTGGAAAAGCACCCACTCCTCCCTAGGCACCCAGGGCTCACTCAGTCCAGGAAGATGCAAAAGGACTCTGAAGTTCAGAGGGGGGAATCCCCCCAAATGACCATCCCACTACTTGGGATGATCAAAGATGGGGCCAGGGGCATCTGAACAGGAGGTGGGACAAGCTCACAAGTTTTAAAACTGTTTTAAAACTGTCTCATCTGTCCTTTCCTCTTCCTAGAGCCATAGCTGCTGTTCAAGGGAGGCTGGGAGGCAGAGGAGCAGCACCAGAGTCATCCTCCTGTAAGACAGGGTGTGCAGGAAGCAGGGGCTGTCTGTGCTTCAGGATGTGCATGAGACACAGCAACACAAAACCATCCCCATGCAGACTGTGACCAGAGAGCACATGCAGCAAGGACATGCTCCTCTGACTGTCCAGACTGAGAGTTAAGAAGCCCAAGAGACAAAAGTGAATGGGAAATGCTTCCCACACCCTTTCCACCTCTCTGAAAGCCCAGTTCTCACATTTGTGGTGGCCCATGGCTATCCACGCAGAAGGAGGTGGCAGGAGGGTGGACAGAGCCCTGCAGCAGCAGTGTTTAAAGCTCTCAGCTCAGAGTCTCCACAGGAGATGAAAGCAGCAGATATTTAACTTGGACAGGGGTTCAGCACACCTCCAGCTCCCTGACCACGGGAAGGTGCTTGTGCCCTGCTCCCCTGAGAACCTCCTCCAGCTCTCACCTATCCCCTCCTTTGGAATGAGCCTTGCAGACAGCGAGCTGGTGGCAACTCAGGGTGTGGGAGAGCAGCGTTAATCACCTTTGAAAAATCCTCATATTTTCTAGTGACAACAACCTGTGCAAAAGCAGAGCTCTGGCTGCAGCATCCCTGTTTGCTGAGATTTATAGCAGAGCAGCAGGAACCTGCTCCAGGCTGCTGCAAGGCCTCTCTCACACCTTGCTTGCAGCTTAGAAACACAGACCAGTGTTTGATTTATAAGTTTTCTCTTTCTACTCCTCTAAAATGAAAATAAAGAATTTCCCAGAAATAGGCCAACATAGGCAAGCCTTTTTTCACTCTGGAAGATAGAAGAGGTGAGCCCTACAATGGTAAGAGACACACACTATGGGATTTGAAGTGAAGAGAAAAAAGCAGGGTATCCTACCAAAGGGACTGTGTGTGTGTGTTCTGCACTCTGAAACCACCCAAGGTCTCTCTCAGCAGTGACACAAGATCCAGCTCCCACAACAGCCCAAGTCATGAGAGAAAACTGCCTGACATCAATGTTGTTTTCCTTGCAGGACTGCATGTTCCCCTCAGAGCCACCTCCCCAGAGAGCCCTGCAGTGACAGAAGTTGTCACCTTCCCTGCACCCGTGGGGAGCTGAACCCTCCCTCTGCAAGCCAGAGCTCAGCACTCCCCATCATGGGAAGTTATGTCAGCCCCAAACACTGGGTTTTAGGGTCAGGTGTCAACCACATCAAAAATTGACAAGAGTTCATTCATACTCAGTCTTGGTATGTCCACGCTATAATACAAGGTAATTAAAAAACCTGGAAAATCAGTAAAGGATGAAAAAAGATCTGCCCTTTCCTCCATGGTCTGATGAACAGGTGGGTTCTGCTGTATATCTCTCCTCTAACTGGATTTACTCGTGCAGCCTTAACATTTTTGTGTCTGCAATAGAGATTTTCTTCTGTCCTTGCTCCCTGCAGTTCCCCAGCCCATTTCTCATTGTCATTTGAGCAGAACTAAACTTCCATGGAAAGTTTATCATCACAGAAAGTAAAAGGCAGGGAGGAGAAACACCCACTGTAAAGACTAATGGCTCAGCTGATTGATGCCAGAATGCAGCATCAGCTTGCTTTGGTTGCTTCAGCATTTGCTGTCACTGGGCAGAAAGTTCCCCCACTCCAAAAAGTTATTTTATAAATACACTCTCCTTCCAGCCTCCCATCCGTGGGCATTAGGGGGATCTTGTGGGAGCACTTGTCCTATAATGTTAAAATATGAAAGCAATCTGTTCACATCTGTCTAATCTGTAACCAGCAAAGGTGAGACTGAGCTCCAGGAAAACAACTCTCCTCACACCTGGGCTGCAGCTCTTTGCCCTCATTGCCTGCAGTTAATGTTGATTGTCACCTTGCTCCTCACCACACTGTGGGTAACAGCACATTATGGGGACATCCCCACTGAGCTCCAGCACTTCTATAGACACCAAGGACCTGTTTAAAAGGAAATCTATAGGGGGAAATCCCACTCCAGCCAGTCTCTGATGTGGGGATGACCCCAGGATGTGCAGGAGAGGGAAATGCGAGGAAGCAGCCTTGAGGGAGCAGCACAAGAGCTGAACCAGAAAGAATTACATGACCCCATATAGGTAACATCTTATGAGCCATAGAGTCTGCTCCCATATGTTTAATCACTTCTAGGGCAGGTAAATCAATCCCTCTGATTTACAGAATTACACAGGATAATCCTTCCAAAGGAGGAGATCCACACCATTCTGCTTTAAAACCTTACAGGACTTTCCATAAAGAACATACTGCCTTTGACCCGGGTGTAATAAACAGCTTCCTTCTGGCCTGGATGGATCTTTGAATTTACACTACTTTTTGCTTCATGCTTTTCTTGTTTTTATTTTAGATTTAGTGCACATTACAAATACCTTGCCAAGAAGGGGAGTGTGAGCACTGGGATTTAACACCTTGGTGCTCCTGCAGCTCTGCTGTAGGGACAGAGTCAGGTATTGTGCAGCACATTTGCTTTTCTCTCCCTTTTTTTGTTTAAATTAAACTCTTTGTATAAATAGTCATTCTGTCTGATTATATAATCTCCCACATTTAGATCGTCTGTGTTGCAACCATGGCAACTCCCAGAGCTGAGCACATTCAGTTCAAATTTCTTTCTAAATTTGCTGATGAGGGTGAAGAAACAGCTTTGGAAACCCTTCTCAGACAACCTACATTTGTTCTTTGCTTGTGAAGCTCAGTCCAGCTTGGACTGACAGGAGCCAGCACCCCAAAAAAAGTTAAAAACAAGTGCCCATCTCCTTCCAGCTTAAATGATTGCCCCTCTGGTACTAGCTATGGATAGGAGCAACATCATCAAGGAAAATAAATATCTAAAGTTCGTTTAATTAAAATTAAGCAGGAGGATTGAGCAGTGGTGGGGCAGGAGAATGAAATCTTCCATGCACAGAGCAGGCAGCACCCACAGGAGCTGGGCAGATTGCCTTGCCTTGCCTCTCCACTGAACTTCGGTTGTCATTTGAAAACCAATACTGAAGATAAAAGGTTCCAAAATTATCTTCTAGTGTGGCTAATAAGCCATCTGAGAGTGATGTTACCTGTCTGGAATCCTGATATTTGCTCCTAATTTTCTCACTGCAGAATGTTGCTCAGTGGCTGGGTGAAGTGGAGCAGCTCAGCCATGGTATTATGGAGCCTTTGGTCACAGTGAAATAATTCCAGATTATAATCTGGTACAGAAAACCCACCTAAAACTGCCAGCCCCCACCTCTTCCCATCCTCTCATGGAGTTTGCAAAGGGAAAGTAAAGCAAGGCCCCACACTGTGTGCAAAGCAAGAAAAGCAGAAGCAGATATTAAATAACAAATTAGGGGGGAAAAAAGCATAATTAGGTAATTTTTCTAATCAACTATTGTGATCACCTACTGTATTTTGCTATTTATAGCAGAATTCTTGGTATTGCCTTCAAAGGGGTGAATCAGCACAATCAGGTATTTGTTTTCCTCATGGCATAAATACCCCAGAGGAGACACAGAGTCAGATTTTCAAGTAATGTGACTGAAAAGGCTCAATACTGATCACAGCTGCCAAAACTACCATAAGCAACAATGAAATGCAGCGATTTTGCGCTTGAAGCACTTCCAAATTTACTGGGACTGAAATCCTACTGTATTAGGTATTGGATAAATCCTGTGGTCAAACTGGAGAATATTCGCAAGAAGTTAAATTTTGCATATGCCATTGCCCATCTGTTTTGCAGAATTGGCTTCTTCTGTAGCAGCCCAGGCTGGTGGACAGTGCCAGACATGGCCTGAGAGACTGCAGACTGGTTTGGGTCTGGTTATAAAGCTACCTCACAGCCTAGAGATTGTTATCCTTACACAAGTGTGACAAGACCTGTAATCCAATTGAGTGAAATGAAAATTATTCCTTCATACTCTATTGAAATCTTCACGGCAACAAATGAAAGCAAAGGTTTCACACTTAGTGCAGGTGCTTCAGAGCTTGTACAGAATTTAATCTCTTGCTTTGCCTGGATATTTACAACAATGAAAGGCCCAGCCATGCACAGAAAATTCATGCTACAATTACACTTACAAAAGCAAGTGGCAATCAATAGCTTGTGTAGACACTGATTTTGATTATACTTAATCGATGGTGATTATAATAACTTACTTATATCAATTAATTCCTTTCCATTTACATCTTAATTGCTATACCAAAGAGTCCTGGAAGCTGTACAGCAAGGTCTCATATATTTTTTTCCTCTGGTTGACATGAGCTTTGACACCATCAGGTGCGGGTTTGATGCTGCAGACTGGAGGGAGAACAGAGATTAAATGCAATAATTAATTGCGTACATTTGAAACTGAATAGGGGAAACAAGACAAATAGGTTGCTGAGTTTATGCATTAACAGCAACTTGTTGCATTAATTTGGTTTTTCAATGATGATTTCTAATTCCTGTTTCATTATGTGAGGAGAAGGAATACATTTAGCCAAATATTTTTGTGGAGATGCTGGATTCATTTCAAATGTGTCTCTTCTCCTACCTGTAGACAATGGATCTCTTTGTTATCTCCTTCCTTGCCTGATAATCCCATGGAGAACTGAATAAACTCAGACACTCCAGGGACTAACTGTAGCAGAATCAGCCTGGAATACTCACAACCCACTGGGACTTGGCACAAGGTGGGGAAGGTGTTTAAATAAGCAAATAAAAAAACACCTGAGCCTCCTTTGCAGGATAATGTGGCAGGAACCTCTCTGGGAGCCGAGCAAACAAATGAATTAATAGGAGTCGTAGCCTCTCGTTGGGTATTATTCATTTTTCTTTATTAGGTTGCTCCCTGGAAACCTGGGTAAACTTTGGCTGTGACTTTCTTTTTGATCTTCTGTGCCCAAATCGCCCACTTTAATGTAATCCTGGAACCTTTTCAAGAAGTCTGTATTCACAGGCCACTCTGTACTTATTTCCATTTGAAAGGGCAGCTGGTGCAAGTCCTGGCTGGAGCAGCTCGGTGGGGTGGCCATGGCTGGTTTGAGTTTCGGTCATGAGAAGGAAAAAGCGGAAGAGGTAGGAAAGCTGGTTCAAACTGAAAATGCATTCCAGGTATCCAGGCTCATGGGTGAGGGGGAGGAGGGAAGAGAAAGCCTCCTGCATCCCCAGCTGTGCCCACTGGCACTGCCCAGCCCTGTCCAGTTTGCCACAGCTCACACGGAGACACTTTTACCCCTGCCCTGGAGCTCTGCTCTGCTGCTTCAAAATTAGGAAGCAAATCCTGCAGAGTTTGGGGACATTTGCTGTTAATGTGTCTAGCAGAAATTAAACAACATGAAGTCTCTTTGTCCTGTTGCTGGTGGTGTTTTCTGGCCATTTTTTCAAGCTGGTGTCTTTCTCCCTGTACCCTGCATGTAAAGTACTTGCCAGTCACGAACTGATGGAGGGGAGTTTAAAAGGAATAATAGCAATGTCTGCTTGCAAGTACTCTGGATGTAGGTCCAAAGCATTTGTTTAGCAAGACACAGCCGTAATTTAAACTTTTTACATAAGTACAATCTCTCTGGGTTTATTTCAATCATTTACATTGCCCCACTAATCTGACATATTCCCTTTCTTGGAGAAATTCAATTAAAAGATAGCATTGAAATGGTGGTTTTGGTATATGTTAACTTTTTGTTACTACACACACCCCTTGCTATTGCACCAGGAGTGCCTTTATAGGGCAGGGCCCTGTGAATCAGATGCCTTGTCCAGTACATCATCACCTGGTGTATGAGGTAAATAGAGAGGCAAGTAACATGTGTAAGTGTGAGTGTCCAGACCTAATGCAGTCTTTTGGCAAAATATGTATTTCTCTGTACACGTGTGTCCTAGGTTTCAATGTAAGATGTAACCAAAAGTATGTATTCTGTCACCATTTTCACAACCTGCTAAAAACAGCTGGGGCAGTGATCTTTATCTTCTCCATGACTCATTCCTGATAACTCCCCCAGGGGATATATTCTGTTAATGGGCCTTCAGTTGTCACTGCATGACTGATAAAATTTCACCATCCCATTGGGAGATGCACTGCCCAGGGGGAGGGGCCAAGCATTCCTACCTGGGTACAATCTGAAGTTTGGAACACCACAGGCAGCCTTACCCACTGGATTCCCAGAAGGCAAGAACCACATAACCACCACTGGACCTTCAGAGGAAGACCCAACCTTTCTACAGGATCACTGCATCAACAGAGCCACACCTATCACTCCAACAGGGCTGCAGCCACCATTTAATGGGACTGCTGCCACCACCCTGACCCACAGGGTGCCAGGCTGTATCCTGACTCTGTCAGTTTAAGCCAGTATTTTCTGCCTTTATTTTAATTTTCCTATTAAATCATAGTTCTGGCTTGGAATCTCTCGCTGGTTTGCTTTCAAGCTAGTCCAGCATGTCAGAGCAATCTCATGATTAGCTGCAGCAGAACACGCTCGTGAGAGTCCCTCAGGAAGCTGCCCTGCACTTCACTAGGAGACTGCTCACTTCTCTCAAAACCATCACCAGGAAGGAGCATTTCACTGTCAAATATTTCAGTGGTGCTGCTTTAGATTGCCTCAGCCATGCTGGCCAAAATCCTGGAGTGAAGACAGCTCAGCTAGAGTCTGAGAGCAAACTGCTCCTGAGGAGGCAGAGGAGAGGATGCTGCAGGGCTTGGGCGCTGAATTAGCTCAGTACCCTCACAAAGTCACAACAGCACCAAATTCCAGCTGTAAACAAATTATAAAATACAATATATAAAGAAAAAAAATAGCTGTGGCTGTTGCCACCAGGAACTGAACATTTTCTGTTGTAATCAGCGTGGTAGAGAAAATACTGGACTGTTCCCAGAGTTTCTCACTTTGAAAGCAGGAACAGAAAGAACAAGGACAATTACTATGGTAATTTCCTATTTTCTAACTACACAGAGGCCATTTGGCTATCCTGATATCATAATAGTTGGTAATTTTTGAGTTTTTAATAGCTACTATAATGTTGGCCCAATAGTGCTGCCAAAATCAGCAGGCAAAGACCAGAGCTGTTTGGACATTCACTGCTATTATGAGAGGACCTTACAAAAGGAATTGGTTTATGTAACTCATATTTCATGAAAGCAAATGAAATCTCAAACGTCCTGTAATTACAATAATTATTTCTGCTTGATGTTTAATTACTCTCTCTAATGGTCCAGCAGCACTGTAACAGACAGGTGAAGCTCAGATGAAATTCCTTCTCATGTAATTTGGTTTCTAAACGAGGACAGAGGTTTTGGTGTTTGTGGCAGCAGCTAATTAAGTGATGTCACAATTTCCATGAATTGCAAAATGTGATTTGCTGTGGCTATCCTGCTTCTGCAAATCACTGCTCATGTCACAGAAATGTGGCTTGGGCTGTGCACCAAACTCTTGCTCCTTGAAGTATTCCCGTGGATGTTGAGTAAAGCACAAGGAAATGATCACTGCTGTGGTAGGTGATTATAATGAGAGATCTGGGGAAAAAGGAGCAGTCCATCAAGATCACCTGGAGACAGCATTTAAAGCAATTTGTATGAACATGTGAAACTGATTTAAATGAAGCAAAATACCCTGTTTTGATTTTGAGTACTTTAAAAGGTGAAGGAAAAATAGAAGGAGAGTGGTGGAGCTAGAAAAGGACCTTGCCACCGTTTACAAAGCAGGAGGGAAAGTAGAATGCAACTCTCCTTGTCTTACATACCAAATAAAAGCCTCATCCAAAATTACAGAATTTCAGGCTCAAATCCTCCTTTGCACTGACTTAAGGCAGCAATTTTACCCAAATAATCCTACTTTTTATATGGGTATCGCAGTCATGAGACTGACAAACCCTCTGCCACAGTTCTGTGCCTCTCACCATCCATGGCTCCAGCCTGGGGGCTGGGCACTCACGTACAGAAAGTGCATCTTGGTTCAAATCAACGTTCAAATAAAGAACATCTAACTCAGCTTTTATCCTCCAGGCCAAACAGCCCAGTCATGGTCACAACCTCACCCTAGACCCAGGCCAGGCTAGATAATAAATTCCCTGATGCTTCCATGAAAGTAAAGCTTAGATGGTATCACCACACCCACCTGTTTTGGCGTGGGAGCCAGGACTGTTTTTATCTGTGTAAAATCCTCATCCCAGACAGCTCAGAATGTGCACAAGCAAGATTCCTAAAGCAAAAACTGACACTGGAGAACCACAGAGATTGATTTGTTGTGATCCTGATTTAAAATTAATCACAGAAACACAGAGTCCCCAAATCATTTGGATTAAAAAGGACTTTAAAGACCACCTTGTTCCACCCCCCTGCCATGGGCAGGGACACCTTCCACTATCCCAGGTTGTTCCAAGCCCCATCCAACCTGGCCTGGAACACTTCCAGGTATGAGAGAGAAACAAAGCACAGGAATTCTTGAGTCAGAGATCAGGAAGGTCAAGTGTCAGAGGAAGCAACAGCAGAAGTAGAGCATTCCTCAAATTTCCTGTTCTACACTGGGGGCAGCACTGAGGTTCAGGCTCATTAGCACACTGTGACGAGTCTGGTGATAATGGCAGGATGTCACATCCTTCAGCCTGAGGAAAAGATGAAATATGGTCTGTATGACTATCTTTCAAAAAACTGTCCTGAAGCCCTTGGAGCTGGGGAAGGACCAAGGACCACACAGGCAACACGAGCAGGAAAGACACCCTCCCTGTGCTCCAGCACCTGAGAAACTGCTGCTTAAGAAAAATAAATAGACTCTGTTGAAGACCTGCTGCTCTGTTCCCCAGGCCTGGGAGGAAACAACCTGTTTGTTCAGAATTCATCCCTGCAGCTGGCTGGTATTTTAGCAATACAAGACTCTAATTTTAATACCATCAGAATTCTCCCAGGCTGCAGGTGAATCGACGTTGCAGAAAGGGAGCCAGGTTTCATTTTACTTTGAAGTATCAAAACTGCTGACAATTAAACTTAATTGTATGAATAAGCTCCTTAACAGAATGCACTGCTGGGCTTTCATCCAGCTGAGTGCTGGCAGGAAAAGGGAAATCTATATGCAAGGAGCCTGCCAAAGTCCCACAACCTGGGAGAGCAGGGCTTTATCACTCTTTAATAGAAACATATAAGGACCCTGATCTCCCTGCCTTTCCAAGAAAACTTAATTTTTCTCTTCCGTGAAGTGTTGTATTAATAGTGTTCATCCTCAACAACCTGCTTCTCCCTTGCCACATTTTCTTGATGTTAAATTTCTAGCAAAAGCATTAAATCTTTACATAAGGTGTAATTATTGGCTTTGGCTCTACCTGCATTAACAACAAGCGTGAAAACTCTGAACAAAAAGGCCCAATATAATTTTTTTTCTGGAGATACTCTTTCTGAAATATTAATGTTTGTTCCCTCTAGGGTGGCACCTTTATTTGCTGTTTCTAATGCAACCAGTTTGTTACTGTACCTGCCTCTGCAATGAGGCCTGCAGTGAGTAAATATGTTCCTGGGCCCAGGGGTCAGTTCTTTCCTATTTCATTTCTCTTTGGTTTAATTTTAATTTATTTTCCCTTACTCTAACACTTATGGAGATCTGAAGGCAACTATTCTGGTTGAATAAATCTAAATACCATTACCAGTAGTTGGATTTAGCCTCAGCAGGGACTTCTATAGCACTGTAAACCCACCTATTTTCATTTTCACATAAAGCAGGTTTAAGGAAGAGGCAGCTGACCAACACTGCAATGTGAAACTCAGATTTTTTGATCCATGAATCAACAGATTTTTGTCTCCATGTCTTCTCATATGCTGTGATTTTTATCACATTCTTATAATTACTAATGGGACAAGTCCAAACCCCAGACCAAATGTCACAAGGCTGTGCAAGATTCTTGTGTTAATCAGTGATTTGTTTCTGGTGCTCATGGTGAGCAATGTCCAAAATATCTATTTCACATCTGTGAACTGTGGCAGAACTGAATCCGTTTCCACCCAACAAAGAATCCCAGAGCCCTCACCCATCGAGACAAAGGTTTTGATTGAAATAGGGAATAAAATATGGTCCATAGGGAAATTTGAGGAGTCAGGAGAGTGCTTGGACACTGTGAGTGCTACAGAAAGCAACAAATATTCCAGAAAGAAAAGCTCAATTCCAAAGCAAAACAAACCCCACAAAGTTGAGAACTGAAGCCTTTAACCCAGGGTTAGTCAGGACAGAGCATAAAAAAATTCCAAGTCCAATCCCACCACTGTACAGCCTTCCTGTAGCGGTAGATTTATCTTTCCTTTGCTCTGCACTTGTGTATGTGCTACCCAGAATTTTAGTGAGCTTTCAGCTTGATTTTCATGTGTTTTAGAGCAAATCAAACCTGCTAAATTGATTAATGAGGATTTACGGCGTTTTAATTATGGAGTGTGGTTTTGAATGATTTAAAGTCTGATATGAGCTCAGAGCAGCCCAAGATTCGGTGAGGAAATGAGAAACATGACATTTTGAAAAGGAAACCAATTTCCCTTAACTTAAACTGTTGCTCATATAAACCAAATTATAAATATACTCTGTGACTGTAATGCTACAGAGGACGGCTTTACGAAAATATGATTAGTGGTGCAATTTCCTTAGGTTTCAGATCCTTTCTGCTTTTCTTTGCCAGCTTTAATGCAGGAGAAATCAACATCCTCCCTCTTCACCCACCTATTTTTCTTGATGAAAATAAAGCAACAAATCAAATCTGCAGGAGAGCTTGGGGATATCCTGATAAAACTCTGCTGTACAAAGAGAACTCAAGACAAGGGGGTATAAAAGAAAATACAGGTGTAGAAGGGGTCAAGAAATAGCTGTGATCCCAAGGTTCTGCCTCACCTAGTGCCACAGTGCAGCTTGGATTGGCATCCACAATTTCTAAGCAAAATAGGGATGTGACAAAATTTTTTCGTGCTCCAAAAATGACCTCCCTATAATTTGGCAGTCAAAGGAGCATCAAATAGGGCAAACACATTAAAGGCACCAAGAGCTTCCTTTGAAATACCTTCTGGTGGGTCAGGCACAACATCAACAGAAGCAGAACCTAAAGAGCCACCAGTAAAACCTATTTCGAGCTGCAGGTACATCAGTATGTGGGGTAGTAGTGGGACTGTGGGGGATCTGCAGGGCACCTGAGGAATGGCAGCACTTCCTTAGGTCACTGATCTATCCCAAGAGCTTTGTTGTTTGGTGTTAGAAAACTCAGCTCCGCTAAATTTCAAGTAAAGAAATTAAAAAACAACAACAAAAAAATCTGGTTTGCCTCGTCTAGCAACTGGAAATCTGATGCTGCCTCTATTGAGAAATTGAGCTTTATTCTCATGAAAGTAAAGGAAAAAAAGAATGACTTCATTGGCATTCTCCTTGCACAAATAACATGTGCAGCACTCCACAAAGGCAGCAGATAAAAGTAACATTATTTTATTTATCAGCAATGATGGGAAGGAAAATGCAAGTGAAGTACTTGCTTGAAAGTGTGTACTAAGATGACTTTGTGTGTGAAGTATTGGTTTCTCGGAGTTTGGCAGCAATTTATTTGCTACAGAGCTCCCTTCTGAATGCTGTTTCCAACAAAACATGACCATCAGTGATATGGATAAGGATTTTGGAAAGCTGAGGCATTGAAAATTCTTTTGGGAGCATCTCCATTAAGGATCATTAGAAACAGTCCCTGCATGTGCAAGGAAGACTCTGGACCCAGCTCCTACTGGCATAAGTATTTTGGTTTTTACATGAAAATCCCTAGTGCTGAGAGCAGCAGGGAGAAACAAAATATAGGGCAGCAATATCCTTTTAAGCATTTTGGGGTTTTTTTACATTTTTCCTTGCTGCTTCTTCTCTCTCATGGTGCAGTCCTGGAGAAAACATTATAAATTCCCCAGTGCTCAGTTTCTAGTGTGTATTTAATCTGTCTGCATTCAAATGGTAATAGATTGTTACAGGGATACCTTCACACAGGTGCCTGGTGTGTATAATACCTCTTCATTACAGCACTGAGTGAACTGGATCTTTCTCTTTTTTTTTTTTAATATTAATCTCTTAAGGTTTTCACAAGCGGTGCCACGCATCATAATTTTAAGCTCCCAGCTGATGACTCATTCCATTACTCCCAAGCCCATGCAGAGCAAGGCAAGAGACTGTCTGGCTCTCCAGCTCTGCTGGATAAAACCCTGTGTGCAACCAGAGCTTTGTGAGGATTCAGGGGAGGAAGATATTTCCAAGGATGAGGCTTTGTTAAAGGCACAAAGAAGGCAGCTGGAATGCAATGAATGGTTTGTCTCCATCCCTGGAAGTGCCCAAGGCCAGGCTGGACAGGGCTTGGAGCACCCTGGGGGAGTGGAAGGTATCCCTGACTATGGCAGGAGGAGGAACTGGATCAGCTTTGAGTTTCCCTTCAACCCAAACCATTCAGTGTTTCTGTGATTCTCTCAGCTTCCTCATAGCCTGGATTCACCAGCCCTGAGGCCTCCAGAAGTCATGGAGTGAATAATTTGGGCTCCATCAGGGGATCCCAGATGCCCTGTGCTGGTTCTTGCTCCATGGAGAGCTCACAGGGAGCAAAGCCAGGCTGTCCCTCCCTGGGAGCTGCACTGGGGAGGGAGCACAAGGGACCTGAGCCCCAGGGCAGCCAGGTGGTGACCAGCACCTCCCACCTCTTGTGGTATCCCAGCCTCTGGAATGACCACAGCAATCCCAGCAGAGCCCAGGGAAGCTGCTGGGGCTGTACCTGCAGCAAGGCAGCCCAGAGGGGATGGAATGGATGCAAGGGCAGCTTGGGCAGCTTTGCCACTCCATGGCCAGCTCCCAGCTCCTCCTGGCAGTGTCACACAGAGCTTGGTAAGACATTCAGCTGATCTCATGAGGACAGACTGAGCTATTCCCATTACCTCAGTGAATTTCTGCAGATGGAGCAATAAGGCACCAGTCTGGTGCCTACAAAATTTGTACCTGATCTGAAATGACCCTGAGACTAAAGAATTTTATGGCCTTTTTGTTCCCCCCAGGAGAGCCTTAAAAAGAACTCCCCAACATAAAAATGGAGAAAGACAATTATTGAAGGCAGAAACTACAGCAGTGGGGACTGTAACTGAGAAAGGTTCTCAGAAACAGGGATTTGGACATGCTGGGGAAATTCATGCTCCCTTAAACAGAAGCAGTTGCAATGTGGCAGTGCATACAGACAATATGTTTCAAATGTTTGGGACCCTGAGAGATTATTGAATACTGCACATTACCAGGTGTGAAGAGAAATTAAGGAAAATATCCCAAATGGAGGATGGGAGCAGCAGAAAAGTTCCAGCAGAGCTGGAATTACCTGAAAATAAGGAAGAGAACTGGGAGGGATTTATGGAGCTCTTCATCAGCATGAGGAATGCGGTCAGTGGAAGGAAAGGAAGAGTAGAGAGATTTCTGACAGGAACAGATCCTTACAAACTCCAAGTGTTTCCTCTTCTCTCCTGCCACCCATGTTCAGCTCTAATTGAAAATTAAAACAGAACAAGAGAAGTTGTACAGGAACTCAAGATTTGTCCAATACTCCATGAGCATGGGCCATATCAACCTCTGTTGGAATCACAGGATAAATTGCTTCCATTCATTTCCCTTAAGCAACTCAGCCCTTTTTTTCCCCATAATTAAAATTATGACTATTTCTATGCTTGGAAAGCACGATCCAGAGTTAGCGGTGGCTAAAATGCAGAGTATTAAGAGAAAACAGGGAACTTGATTGCTTAAATCTTTAAAGTCTGGAGAGAGAGCAGAGGGAATTTGTGTAAAAGCAAAAAGACACAGAAAGTATTGGAAGAGCTTCCACATCTTGACTGATTGTAATTACTTAGAACTTGGGTTTTAATAATTTTTGTCTGTTAAGCTAAGTTCTGGCTGGGAAAAGGAAAATATATTATTAGGCTTCTTCCTTGAAAAGGTTCTGTTTCCAAGATACTGGAGGCATGGAGAGACTTCCAAAGGCAAATTTCAGTTCGGCACAGTCAATTAGTGCTGAACAACAGGATAAAAAGTCTCCTTGGACACTCTTGGCCCTGGTGGTAGATGAACACCATGTAATTAGCACCAGGTTGGCTCTGCCTGCAGAACACTTGACAGAGGAAAGAGCTCCCTCCCCTGAGATCTCCCAGCAAAGGCTGCACTGCCTGTTCCTGGGTGCTGGGCAAACCCAGATTAAAACTAAAAAGGATTTTTTTTTTTGCTTCCTACATTCTCACGTCCTTCCTGGAAGGACTTTAGGGGCATTTTCTCCTCTGTCATGTTCAACATTCCTCTGAGACATGTCACTCTGCTCACCCAGGCAGCGATGGCTGGCAGAGCTCTCCAAAAAGCTCAAGCAATCACTTGAGGCCCTGGGATAGCAATCAGCTATGCAAAATGACAATCATCTCTCACTTTGTGATGTCTTTGGAAGAGAAGTGAGAAAAACACGATCCTGGGTGTTTTGGTAAAGAAAGCACACGATAAACAAGAGCTCTGCGGCTCCGCACAGCGTAACCTGGCAGCAGAAACTCCCTGCAGCACACCCCAAACTTCATCTGGAGCAGCCTGCATTCTGAAAACAAAGCTGGGGAGAGTTACTACACACTGGAACATCCCCAAAAACCCAGAAAAAAGAGTGAAGTTACCAGGAAAATATATGTGTTGCTTTCCTCAAGTCTGTGCATAATGTAAGATGTCTCTGGTATCACTGCACTTCCACCCAGCAGGGAAGGGAGAGGATGAATGAAAAATCATCTCCCTAAGGTCTGGATGGTGAAAAAATACATATTTTTAAACAGAAGTTTCCCAGGAAGCATTCAAGGCCTGGGTGGATGGGGCACTGGGCAAACTTGGGTGGGGTTGGAACGAGAGGAGCTTTCAGGTTCCTTCAAACCCAAACCATTCTATAATTTTATAACACTGCAGTCAATACATACTTTTGCAGTGCTCTTGTCACAAATCATTTCTGAAGGGAAAATTGTGATGTGACAAACTGGATTTCTGGTATTGGAATGAATCTGGCTGGGAGAAATGGGTAAATCAATAAACCAGCAAAACTCCTGTGTGCAAATAGCCAGAAATTGCCTGCAGAAAATCACTGCTGAGCCTGCTGGCTCTCAGTAGTGCAGCCACCACGGCAGCTCCAGTGCTGTGAATTTACAGCCGCTCTCTTCTCCATAGTAACTTAAGAGTCTGCCTGCACACAGAACCACAGGAGCCCAGAATGGTTTGGGTTGGAAAGGATCTTAAAGCCCAACCAGTTCCACTTCCCTGCCATGGGCAGGGACACCTTCCACTATCCCAGGCTGCTCCAAACCCTGTCCAACCTGGCCTTGGACACTTCAGGAGTCCAGGGGCAGCCACAGTGTCTCTGGGCACCTGTGCCAGGACGTCTCCACCTCCTCAATGAAGAATCTCTAATCTCGTGCTTTTCTCTGAAGGAATTTCACACATTTTACTCAACAGATTAAAAATAAATAAATAAAAGTGAGCTACATTGCATTTAGGAGAGGTTAAAAGCAGGTACAAGGGCACTTACAATAGAGGAGAACAAATTGCAGTTCTGCAGCCTGGCTCATCCACACTGACACCTCCAGGTGCTCAGCCTCCCTGGGAAAGGTTAAAACGTTTCTCTTAAGTACAGTGCTAATGGCAGTAATTGGGAGATACCATCCTGAGTGCTGAACCAGCAGAAGCCCTGAGCTGGCCGCAGGAACATCTCCTAATGTTCAATTAAGATAAGGCTCAGTTATTGTTCAGTCTGCAGTCTCTTTTTTATTTTATTTTTTTCTGGGTGGAAGCTTTGAGATCAATATAAAATGAAAAAAAAATTCATATAGCCCATGATTTCTGTTCCACTGGAGCCCTATTGAACATCTCTCTCCACTCAGCCCTCGTGCCTAATTGCCAAGCACGTCACTTCTGGAAACCTCTCCTCCTGTTTCAGTTCTGCTCAGAGCTGCTGCCTGGAAGGGTCTGTTTGACACTTACCCCGGGAGACTGGCTGCCAGTCCGCAGGGCTGTGCCTGCAGCACCTTCCCTGCACATGGAGTGAGGTCTCCATGAGGGGTCCCTGCCCTGGGAGGGGACAGGGGACAATTGTGCCATGTGCAGGTACTGACCCAGGCAAGGCTTTGAGAGAGAAACCAGCAGGGGCTGGGTTTGGGATGGTGCTCCAGGTGGTCTCATGATCCTGATTCATGGGAAGTTTACAGAAGCCAGGAATATTCCTGAAATATTCCAGGAATTCAGGTTTTACTTGGGACAAATGGCCATGATAAAAATAAACTGAAGGCAGAGCAAACCACTCTGAAAGCACTGGCTCAGTTACACAATAGCAGTGGCAAGTTTGGCTCATTTTTCAACACGTACACAAAGTGACATTTAATCTCCAGATTAATTCCAATTTTATTTCAAAATATGAAGGGAAACTCGGCATTTAAATTAACCTTCCAGCCCAAAGTGATGTTTTTTCCTCTGCTCTCATTCACTGAGAACACAGGCACACCTTTAATACAGCTTCACCCCAGATGATTATCCTGCTCCACTTTGCAAACTCGGCCAAGGAATCACCTATTCTACAGCTTTTGTGTCTTTACACATCTCAGAGCACCTGCAGAGCAGAAGCAGCTCCTCTGAGTCCCTCCCTGCTCCCCAGCAGGCTGTCCCCACACAGGAACAGTCCCACCTTGACTTTGGGGGCCTCTGGAGAGCCCAGGGATCCCGGTGGAAAATCCAGAGAGGAGATGAGGACGTTTCCTTGCTGCCCTCCCGTGGACATGCCATGACCACAGTCACTGGTACTTGACTAAAAATCCCTGGCTTTGCACAGAGATGTTTGGCCTGGCTCTCAACCTGGGTTGTTTTCTCTGCTCAAAAATAGTTGCATTTACCAAGACAATTGGTGTTTTTATGTGGAGGGAACAGGGAGATGTTTCTAGATCATAAATTTTAATCTGAAATCTCTCTGATACCCAAAGATTAAAATTTAATGTCTGTTCTGTAATGTAATTTCTACAGGCCAATCTTTTATCTTCAAAACTTGATCAGCATAGACCTACAAAAGTTAGTCTTCAGTATGATAACAATACTTCATGGACACAGGGATTCCTGAACTCCCTCTCTGTCTCCCACTGGCAATGACGGTGTTCCTGTGAGCCTTAAAAAATGAGCTAACACTTTTAATTCTCTATTTTCTCTTCAGCTTATATTCAGTACCACTGAGCATCAAGTGTGAAATGCTAGGAGGAGCCAGATCAGTGCCAGGACAAGATGAGAAGCAGTACCTTTGCAATTGAGGTCATCATTGAAAGATTAAAAAGAGACTGTGTTCTAATTCCATCTGTTAAGTGTCTAGGGACTCCATGTCTAGTACATGAGAATGCTGTCCTTATAATAGGAATTTTTGAAAGATCTTCAAGAAATACATCAACTTACCAGCTAGTTAATGAATCTTTTTTTTTTCCAAATGTCAGTCAAATACCTCACATGCTCAGAGTCTGATATTACATACAACAGGCCCATGAACCAAATTCTTCCCCTCTTTTACAGCTACTGTAAAAATTTATGTTTCCCAGCAAATCACGACTTTGCCTTTTCTCCTCCTGCCTTAAACAGCAAAGGAAGGGAGAATGTTACAACTCCAAGCTGCCCAGAGGAAAGAAGAACAAAAGGCTAAATTGACTCAGTGTGAAAATGTCACCTTGCCCTGGTGCAAGCCCTGGTTTTCCCAAGAAGCAGAGGTGGAAGGAGGCAGCTCCAGCTGTTGGGTGGTTTTCCTTCCCTAGGGGAGGTAACATCAAGTGCTGCTCTCAGGCCCAGGGCTCATTTTGGGAATTGAGAGTGCTCCATCCACAACCTCCTTTCTGGTGTCTTGACATAATGCAAGGTAAAATCTTGCACCACAAACTCTGAAGAGCTGCCTAAAGAATTGTAAAATCCCAGGATGGTGTGGTTTGGAAGGGAATTTAAATCCCATCCAGTGCCACCCCTGCCATGGCAGGGACACCTTCCACTGTCCCAGGCTGCTCCAAGCCCTGTCCAGCCTGGCCTTGGGCACTGCCAGGGATCCAGGGGCAGCCACGGCTCCTCTGGGCACTCAGCACCCTCACAGCCAGGAATTTCTCCCCAGTACCCCATCCATCCCTGACTCTGGAAGTGGGGAGCCATTCCCTGTGTCCTGTCCCTCCATCCCTTGGGAATGAAGCAGTTGTTAAATCCCCCTGGACTCCCAGCCTGGGTTGGTTTCACTGAGCTGTATTCACAGCCCTGGGGCTGCAGCTGTGCTCTGCTCATCAGTGCTGGAATGCAGAGCCCCCAAAGAGCTTTACCCACTGCTGATGCCCCTCTAAAGTGCTCTGCTAAGTGAGAGAGAATGGAAACATTCCCCCCCTCCCCTCTCCAGTGAAAACACTCAGTGGACAGCACAGGCTCAGCTCCTCTGGAAGGAATGGGGGGAGTGTGTCCACTCAATTATTCAAACCAGCTGAGTAATTGCAGCCCTGTCAGCTCAGGAAACATCTCTGCCTCTCCAGGCTGCTGCACAAACCCAGTTCTGGGCAAGCAGTCCCAGCAGCTCCTGTTCCTTCTTGATTTATTTCCACACTCTCCCTGTCAGAGCCCCTGGAAGGGATGAGGCTCAGTGTCCCTGGATTTGCTGCAGGGAGGGAGGCAAGGAGGGAGGTGGGGACACCTTGGGAGCATTTTTGGAGGTGGCAGGGCTCTTTGTGGGCTCTGCTGCCTGCTGACTGCATAAATCCTTGTGAGAATCTCTCAGGGCATGGTGTGTGCCAGAGATAAATATTACAATAGCAGGCTTAGAGGAAGATGGATTCAGACAGCCAGGAGAGCCCGAGGAAGGAGCAGGATTGGGCACAGAGTCCTCCTGCTGAACACCCTCTGGAGAAGCTCCCTTAGCTGGGGCAGGAGACTGGAAGGTGACCAGTCTGCCCTCCAGAGACTCCAGCACCACACAGGTTATCTCTCCCCTGGCCCCAAAGCTCCCCAGCAGCTCTGTCTGACTGTGCTGCACCCAGCCCTGGCCTGGCCAAAAATTGGTGTTTCCCTCCCCCCTCAAGGGGCTGCAGGGCACTCAACAGGAACAACCAGGCTGAGAGGTCCCTGTGCACACCCCCACCTCACCTGGCCACCCAAACCCAAGGTTTTTGTTCCTTCTCCTGAGAAAAAGCCAGCAGGAAAGCCATTATTTCCCAGCATGGCTTTCTGGCACACTTTTTAAGCAGATTCCAAGAAGCAGCAAATAAATTCTGAACAGTGACACTGCTGAGGTTTCAGGACAGCCCATGAAGTGGCTCACCTTAAGGGGTACTTCTCCCCAGGGTCCCTACCCAGGTGGAAGAGCAGGGGCAGGTAAGTGTGCTCCTCCTGGGTGTGTGTGGTCACTCCAGCCACGCTCTGGCCAGGACAGAAATCAATGCCCTGCAGGAAAAAGGAGAGAGGTCATCAAAGGTGATGCAGGGCAGGCAGCAAAACTTGAGTTGATGCCACTTTCTCCAGCAAAACACCAACAAACCTCAGGATTATTTTAAACCAAGAGTCCACTTCAACCTCCAAAACACATTCTGAGCTGCTGGGGTAAAATAAGGTGAGCAAGTGGTGTTGCACTAAGAGCTGAAGCAAGGCCGTGCATGCTTGTCTTATAAAAATATAATCCCAATAAAATATTCATTAAAATGAAATGGCAGAACAAAAGACAAAGAGGTGGAAGCATTTAATCATAAAAATTCTGCACGTGGAAAGGATTTTCTGGCTGGTTTTTCTGGCTTTGGAAAGCCCCAGGAAGATGGGATTGCTTGACACTTCTGATCAAAACCAAAACCCCAGCAGAGAGATCCAGACACCCTGAGAGGCAGCAGGCACCTCCAAACTCCCCTGCCAGCACCTGAAGGATCAGTTTCTCTGAGAAATGAAGCAAATCTGGTTAATTTTATAAAAACTGGGGCGTTTTCAATTTGATTCATGGCAAGCTGGTATTGAGGGACTCACCTGGGCATGACAGTGGGGATGGGAGTACTGCAGGAAGGGGAGACATTCCCACAGTCCTGTCTCTGACCATCTGGGGGGGCACAAGGTGGGACTTTCCCTGCAGCAGCAGTGGATTTGAAGGGCTCAGCCCCTGGAAATGTCCTGAGGAAGCAGCTGGGAGCAGCAAGGGGTTAAATGCTGGCTGGGCACCAGAGCTGCCAGCTCCATCTGCCCCAGCCCTGCCAGCCCCCCTCCCTCCCTCCCTCCCTCCCCAGCCCTGATTTGCCAGTTGGGAGCTCCCTAATCCCTGGCCTGCAGCCTCCAGGGCCACCAGAGCCCATTTAAACCCAGCCAAGAGCCAAAAATGCAAAAGCACTCATTTCCCTGGGCAGGCAATAAAGCAGGGCCCCCCAGCCCAGCCCAGCCCCAAATGGACCTGTTAAAGCTGGGTTTTACAATTCCAGCCCCCACACTGTTCCTCACAATCCCAAAGTGCCCCAAGACATGGACAGAGACATGGAGAGCAGGTAAATGGGAATGCTTCAATGGAAGTGGGAAAGCAGCTGTAGCATTTGCTTATAAAACAAACTGAAAAGGCTCTCTACAGATGTTGGTAGGATTTGATTGGCAAACAATTTTCTAAAAATATCCCGTGTTTTTAATGGACAGCTGGTCAGTGGAGCAGTTAATATTCTGCTTTTCAATAAAGCAAGAAGTTTAGAAGCCCATGAAATCCCATTTATCTGCACAGGGCTATAGATTCCTGAATCACTGGCTGGAAAAATAAGGGAGTTGCTTGATAGGCTGGAGTGGCCCTACCAATAATGGACTTGAAGTGGATACAAAACTGATTGACCTTCCCACACCGTGATGCCACAGGCCTCTGAAACACACAGGGAAAAGAGATTTTTGTGGGTTTTTTTCCCCACAAAAGGACCAGTTAATGAAAAGGTATCAAAGCCTCCATAACATCCAAATTATAATTTGGATGCAAATCAAACAAGCAATTTAATTAAGAGCCTGCTAATTGGTACAATGCTCCTCGCTGCAAATGCTTCAGTGTGAAAGATTTTGGTCTCTGGGGTGTTTGTTTAGACATTGCTTTGTTTCTGTTTTATCTTGTGTTTCCCAGGAAATCCTTGTAGCCCAGACTCCAAAACACAATCCCAAAGATTCCCAGGATAGAAAATGCTGGGACAATTTGCCTGATGCCACCAGTCCAAAGCCACCTGTCATTCTAATTTAAGCACTCAGCACCCTCTTGAAAAGCAGTCCAGTGGAGAAAAGTCAAATAAATAAACAGGTAAGTAAATAAAACCCCAAGAATACCATTTTAGGACATTTCTAAGGCATTCCAACTTCATCCCTGCAAATAAAATGGAATATTACTATTTTTATGTACTCTGTGAGTCAATATTCAACCTGCAGAGAGAGCTTCAAAGATTTTCTATCTATTTCTATGTTGAAAGATTTTCTAAAGATTTTCTATGTTGATTTTCTATTCATCAACAAATTATTAAATATATATATATACAAAATTCACTATTATTTATTTTGCACAGGTAGGTTTGGTGATGTTTGGAGCTGGAGAAGAGCCAAGAGCTGCCTAAGCCTGTCCTACCTACAGGATAACACCACCCAATTCCACCCTCCTGTTATCCCTAAAGCTGTTCATTGTCACACTGTTCAGAGCAATATGCAGGGATCAATAATTTGGGCACATTCCTAATTTTTGTCCCTGCTCCCTATCCAAGGCACTGGGTGGAGTCCCCATCCCTGCAGGGGCTCAGGGAAGGCCTGGATGTGGCTCAGTGCTCACACCTGGGGACTGGTCCCAGGTTGGACTCCATGATCCTGGGGGCTTTTCCAGCCTCCAGGGCTCACTGATCAAACACAGCACAAAGGTCACTCGCTGTGTTTCAGCAAACTCCTGGGGCTTTTCTCCTCCATCACAAAAGCCTGAAAACCAAACCAGAAGCTCCTGTCTGGAGCATCTCCTCCTAAGGGAGCCCATACAGAGCATCAAAGCTCCTGCCCAGCACCACTACAGAAACCTGCTTGCTGCAGGAGAGATTCCAACAATCCTTTCCTTCAGTGACTCTGATTAAAACATGGCATTCCCTGCCCACCAGGTGAACCTTCCAGCCATCACCATCCCTGGCCTTCTCAGCAAGCTCACAGCCCGGCTTGTTTTTCCATCCCTGGGATGCAGCAGCTTTAATTTCCAGAGCAAATGGCCCACAGATGCTGTGTCAATATAGACATGAGACAAACACTGCCAGTTGCCAGTTTGGGCTCCCTGCCAAGAGATGGAATCACCACTTGTGTTAACGGGAGCCCTCTGGCAATTCCTGAGCCTGGCTGCAGCCCAGCCCAGCTCTGCCTCCTGCTCTGCTCTCCTCACCCCCCAGCACCACCAGAGCACCAAAAGCAGGTGAATACTGCAAGCAGAAAAGCACAGCTCTCAATTAAAGCCTGGAAATTTTTGTTTCTTGCTCTTTGCTACAGCACAGGCAAATGGTGCCCTCGGCCTCCCGGCCACTCCCGGGGAAATCCTCCTTGGGAAGAGCTCCAAGTGGGGGTGCCAGGCTTCAACCCCTGCACCCAAAACTGCTGCTGATGGGTCAAGAGGCTGGAAGAGACCCTGGGATGGGCAGCCCCGGGAATGATGGGCAGCCCCGGGAATGATGGGCAGCCCTTGGGGATGATGGGCAGCCCTTGGGGATGATGGGCAGTCCAGGGGATGGTGGGCAGCCCCCAGGGATGGTGGGCAGCCCCCAGGGATGGTGGGCAGCCCCGGGAATGATGGGCAGCCCCGG
>JAYDZK010000070.1:2926508-2943817 GCA_034509185.1 Euphonia xanthogaster | reverse complement strand
GGAGTTGCAGCTGTACTAATTACCAAAGATTAGGAACAGGCCTGCCCTTAACAGGCCACAGCTGTGTCCAATAAGGACCAGTGCTATAAAAGAGTGGCTTAGCTGGTCCAGAGGAGAGTTGGGGTTTGTTTGCCGGGAGGAGCTGCTCATGGGAAGTCACTGAGAAGGTAGGGAACCTTCATAATAAGATGACAACATCTAAGCTTTCCCAGCTTTCTGAAAAATCTTCTTACCTTTACTATTTCCCACAAAGTGGAGGAGTTGATGTTGATGCACAATGCCGAGTGCCACAGGAATTTCAGTGCAGGGACCTGGCCCTGTGCTCCCAGCAGCAGCACCTGGCTCTGGGCTTGGAGGAGCTGGGTGATTTGTAGGGAATAATCCCTGCCAGCCTCGCCAGGGAGGCTGGAAAGTAGGAAGGGAGAATGGGTGGAGTGGGGGTTACAGGCTCCTTTTAATTGGGGAAGGTTTGAGCTGTTTTGTGAGATAAGAGAAGGAATTACTTAATCTGACCGCTTCATTGTGTGAGAAGTGCAAGTGTTTGTCATTTGTGGAAGAGAGGGGATGTTCAATTTGTAGGACAGGCTTTAACCTTTCTGAACTTGTGCCAGACAAAGAGAGAGGAATCTTGTAGCAGTAGAAATGACTTTATTATTAGTTTGGTGCAGGAATGTTGTCTGGGGTCCTGCTCTGGGCAGTTACACCTGCAGCATGTTAGCAGTGCCACCAGTTAATTATTCCAGTGGAATCACAGCTTTTACACATCGGAAACCATGAAAATCATAACCATTGGGCAATATTTGTTGTAACTTGTTGTAACAAGTTCTTTGGTACAGGAACATTCACTCTTTGTAATCCTTTGGGTTTCTGTCTTCTATACTGAGGTCTCCATGGAAAAAAACACAAAACCAACCAACCAAACCAGGAGAAAATTGCAGCTGATGAAAACAGCCATGTTTAGCTGGTGTTTTTTCAATGCAAAAAGAAAAAAAAAAACAAGTTTTGCAATGAAGACATTATTGTGATGCAGAGGCTTAGTGTTTATTTGAGCTTTTTAATGTCATTATAGTAGAAATCCTGAGCAGCCCTGACTCTACAAGAGTAAACTACTCATTACTAGCAGGAACATAGAAATACAGCAGGGAAATTCTCTCAGTTCTTGAGAGAAAGATAAGTGGCTTACAGGGGATGTGAGAGAGAAATATCCAATTTTCCTGGTTTTCTCTCTTCCCTGTTCATGTGAAGCAAATAATAGGGCAGAATTCTTCAGATGTAATTCAGAGTGTGCTCTGCTATCCAGAGGGCAGTGGCAGCTATGGGACCAGAAATGCAGTGCTTTGAAACCTAGAACCCCTCCAAAAGAAAAAAGGAGATTTGAGACACCTATATATTCATACTCTGGATACAGCATGTAGAAATAATTTGTAATTTCACACTCCAAACCCCCATCCATTTCAGAACACAATGAGAACTATGGCTGTGTTTTGTTCTTCTGCAATCTCAGAAATCTTTGCTGTCCCCACTCCCAGCCTGGGGCAGGCAGGGCTGGCAGGGAGCCATGCACTTCTCTGTGGTGCCTTGTGAGGTTTTAGAGAATTTGGGGCAGCTCTGCAGATACTTTGAGCTGGCCAGATCAGCCTCTGTGACCTACTTGTCATGGTGTGAGAACAGGTTGTGATCCACACAGAGCCTGTGATCTGCACTCCTGTTTGCAGTGCAGCTGCTGCTGAAGGGTGCCTGACAGCAATGATGGAAAGCACTTTCAGCCCCAAACTTCTCTTGCATGGCATGTTATCTTTACCAGCTGCTCTCTGCTCCTTTTCCCTGGTGGTTTTTTAAAGCAAACCACCACTTAGAACCACAAAGCAAAGTTCAGATGAATTCCAATCAGGATTTATCTGGGGTAACGTTTTGCAGGGATGGAGGGGGAAGTGGGTAAGGAGTAGCACCAGAGTTTGTAGTAGGTACCAAGTTAGTGGGCACCCAGCTGGGCTCAGCCCTGCTCTGCCTGGCTCAGGTCAGGAGAAGGAAATGCTGTAATGAAGTTGTGGGGATGTGAGGCGATATGAGGAACAAAAATTCAGTAAATTTATTTCTGCTCAATATCATGTCAGAGTTCTAGTGGTCGATTGTTGCTGTTTTGGTGTGTTTTAATGATGCCATTTCATTCATAGTAATTAACTTTGCTTCACGAAACATTATTATTTTAAATACCCCTTTTCACTAAGGCCTTTTTTTGGCAGCAGTCTCCTGGCTCAGCAGCCATGGGGGTGCATTTGTGCTCTTCTATTTCTGTACTTCTACAGTTCTAAAGAACAGGAAGGTATTTGCACTGTCCTGTCTTGAAATCTTGGGTGGCAAACGCTTTTTAACCAAACTCCAAAAGTTTTAAGTCTAGCTCTAAAACTACTTTTATGTCAATGTCCTTTCATGTTCAAGCACTAATTAGTATCCCATTCAGATGTTTGACTTCACCTGTGCAGAGGGTTTGAGCAGGGCACACTCATCCTCACCATGGCTTCCACCCAACTGCTCCCAAAGTTCATTTTGGCTCCACACTTCAGTTGAAGTTGCTGGTTGTGAGTGTGTGGAACCAGCAATTTATATTATATATATTATACATTGTTATATATTCTTTATATTATATATTATTTGAATCTTCCCAGCACAGAGACCTCCAGCCTGGCTCTGGCTTCCTGACTGAGCAATGCTTGCCTTGACCTATGATTCCTTTTTTGCCTTTATCTAAGGACATCAGAATTAATGCTGTGGTTGAATTTTTCAAACCTGCTGCTTCTTTGAAGTCCTCTTGAACCATCTTAGTATTTGGCATCAGCCAAATTAGGGAAAAAGATGAAGAAATCACCAGAGATTTCTGCTCTGGATTATGCTGTGCATTTCAGCTCCTAGCTTCAGCCTGGTGAAGTCTGCTTGAAGTTGGTATTTTTTCAATGGCTTCAGAGAACTATTGCAAAAGGGTGTTTGCTTTCTCTCTCTCATCTCAGTGGAACTGGTTTTGTCAGCTCTTTAAATGGTTTAGTGTTTATAATTTGTTAGAATTCAGGACTGCTGATGCTGCTTTGGTTTCTGAGATATGGCTTGCCTCTAATAACATGTTTTAAAAAGAAGACAACACAAACCCTTAATTCTCTTTTCCTGTCTCCTTTCTACACACAAAGCAAAACTAAATAAAATCAAATAAACAAAACAAAAAAAGATCAGCCAGAAACCAACCCAAAGAAGTGATCCCAGCTTGAGTTGAGTGCTGTCTGGGTCTCATTAGGATTTTCTTTTACACTTTTGGGTGTGTGTGGTTAGAGACACCTAAAGGAGAGCAGCTTTGCTTTGACAGCCACATGCTTTGGAACAAATCTAGTTTTTACTTCTGCATTTTTAGCTGTCCTTGTCTACAGGATTTTTGCTTCAGAATATATATATATGTGTGTGTATGTTTCCAATCTTGTGCTTATTTGCAGTCCTAGATTTGTAAGCCGCTGATTATTTCCTACCTGGTTGAAAATCATCCTAGGCAGTCCTACAGATGTAATTTATTTTCTTTATTGCAATACAGTATGCATCTGTGAACATATTTTTAGTGAATATTTGTACACAGAGTTTAATGTTTTCTTTTTACAGAGTGTGTGCCAGGAATTACTGTATTTAAAAATTATACACCTGGCATTGGTGTGATTAGATTGCTTCCCAGTTTTTGAAGGAGTGTTTGCTGCCTTGTTGCCACGGTGGCAGTAGTTTTGTTTCTGGAAATTGAGACTGTGCTTTCTTTGTGAAGGCCCTATCAGTGCTATATTGACTGCTTAGAGTACAGATTGGTTAAATTCCCATTGGTTGAAGAGGCAGGTCCAAACATCTTGCACGTATGTTGGGAAGGATGAAAGTTTGACAAGAAAGTCTCACAGATATGTGTGCTTGGCAGAAAGATTTTTGAATGTAGAGTCTGATGAAGGAGTAGAGATGGAAGCAAGTTTTGATATAGAAGAAAAGAATTGCTGAGCCAGTCTTACAGGATAACCAAGGAGGCAAAGGGTGTGTTAGTTAGAAGGGGGTTTTATGGGTTAGAGCAAAGGATAAACCCACCCCAAACAAGAAGATGTTTTTACCAAGCAGGAAGAGAGCACAGGCAATCAAGTCAGCAAATGTTGCAAGTAGAAAAAAGGTCTTGGAATTTTCCACTGCAAGAAAACTGAAAAACAACTTCCAGCTTAAACTGTGATGTACTGACTGTGAGTGACTGGAGAACAGTGACATGAATATGGTAATTATAGCAGTTATGATAGGCTGAGGTAAAAGTTAAGGTACAGATTGGTTCTACTGTATGAAGATGCTCAGCAAAGAAAAGTAAATAATGCACTGTAACCAAAACCAAAGGGTCTCCAGGCCTGCCTGCAGCTGGAGCTGGCAGCTGTGGGCACAGGCTCTGTCACCCACTACCCTGGACTGCTGTAACATCTTGGATACAATAAACTGCATTTTGGAGAGCTGCCTGGAGTCCTGCATCCCTCATTCAGGCTCTTACAGGTAACCAATTGCAGACCAATTAAATGTGAGTATGTGTCCACACAGGAGCAGCAGAGGTGGGTAATTCTGCATTGCTGACAGGAGGAAGGTGAGCTGGAGAGGCCACACAGCTGCCTGGGCTCTGTGGCATTCCCAAATGGCATTCAGGAAACATTTCAAGGGGATCAAAGCCGCCTCACGGGCACTATACAAATTCACCATCATAAACACTGAATAATACATTACACTAATCTGATTGCTATTGACTGCTCCAGTTGCATGTGTGACCTTGGGCATACATTAATCAAAGGCAGCTGTTCCTGTTTCCATCCTGCAGCCACGAGCCAAACTCATCTCAAATCTCCTCCAGCCCCTGGATCTCTTTCTGTTCTGTCTGATGTCACTCAGAGATAGAGGCTGGTGTTTGGAGGGAAATGGCTTTTTTCTGTCCCCCTCCTCTTTGTTTGAACACTGTGGTGGTGTTTGAGGGTCCCCAGGAGGAGGGAAGAGATGAGAATATTGACTCCATGTTTCAGAAGGCTGATTTATTATTAGATTAGATTAGATTAATTATTATATTATATTTATTATTATATTATATTTATTATTATATTATATTATAATGCTATACTAAAACTATACTAAAGAAAGACAAAGGAGCCATCAGAGAGCTGGAAAGGAATGAAAAATAAAATCTTGCAACTGACCAGAGTCTGACACAGCTGGACCATGATTGGTCATCAAGCAAAAACAATCCACATGGAACCAATCAAAGCTGCACCTGTTGGTAAACCATCTCCAGACCACATTCCAGAGCCTTCAGATAATTATTGTTTACATTTCTTTTCTGAGGCTTCTCAGCTTCCCAGGAGAAAAGTCCTAGCGAAAGGATTTTCATAAAATATGTCAGGGACAGAACACACACGAGAGCACTCTGATATGGAATAACAAAACCACACACATTTGTGTCCACCCAGCACTCCCTGAACCCAATTTAGCAAGTGTGGGAATCTGAAAGAGCTTTGGAGCTTGAGAGCAATTGGTTTCCCCGCAGAGACTACAACTAATGCCAGAAGCACTTTGGAATTTCACCAGAGGTGTTTATTGTTTACCCTAAGAAAAGAGGCCTCGTTGAAATGAAAGAGCCCATTGCTGACGCCCCTCTCACAGTGCTCTGTGTGTGTGTTTGCTCACAGGAGCTGCAGTAAGGCTTAAACCCAAAAAACCCAATCCCTCATCACTTCCCTTTGTCATTAACAGGAGACAGGGAATACAAGAAAGAGCTGACAGTGTGTTGACAACAAACAGAAAAGGCATTGCTTTGCCTGCATTGATTCCCTTCTCTCTCCCCAAGGCTATGAGATGATACTTGCAGCATTATATTGAAAAATCTCGTGCAGGTGCTCCCTGGTTTGCTGCCTCCTGCCCCGAGGTGGTCTTTGAGTGTAGAGAGCCTTCCCCCAGGGCGTGTTGAAGCCCAACAGCAGGGCTCTCTCAAAGCTGGTGTAACAAATATAAAATCAGAGAAAACCTCAGAATAATCTGTTGAGCTGGGTTGGATGTAGTCTCAGACCATTGGCATGCAAATGCATTCCTTTAACAGCTTTATGCCTTCACTTGAGGCCAAAGCATGACAGTCAATAATTTAAAGGCAAAGGACTGAAAGAGGCTGGGATGATTCCCCAAGCAAGTGTTGTAAATGTAGACCATTTATATTTAAATTAAATTTAAGCAAGCTATGGCAATACTGATACTATATGAATAATTGGCTCTACACCCACAGGTACTTGCTTCTTAACTATTGGGTTTAAAAATAAATAAAATTTTTAAAAAAACCTTTCAATGCTTCTACTAAAATTTCACTCTGTGCCTTGTCAGAGAGTGCTGAGAGGAAGGTGCTGAAGAATACCTGGGCACGAAGGAGAAATAAAGAGGAGGAGGTTGTACGGCTCCTCCTGACAGTCCAGCACTTCTGCCTCCCAGCTATGCAAAAACACACAGACAACTTAATTAGAGGGTCCATTTTCTCTACAAAGCCTTTTATGGTCCCTGGCCTTTGCTCAGATACATTTACTTTTCCATCAGTCACATCAGAACCTCCGGGCTGCTGCCAGGGGACCCCCTGGAAGCTTTCTCCTTTATAAATTTTTCACACCAGTTCTGTTACCTGGAGTGGACTTTCACTCTGTGAGGGTGCAGCCTGATCCCCCCAGACCTCTCTCAACCCTCTCTGCATCTGCCACAATGAAGAATTATAGTGCATGCAGACCACTCTTCCTCCTTTTTCCATTACTCAGCAGCTCTTCAGCACATAAGGGAGAGCTTCAGGAGAAATTAATGGATATTTCAGGACATCTGAAGAGTGGTCTTAGAAAGATGCACCAAATTTTGTAAAGAGAATTTCCAGTCCCTTGAATATGACCATGAATAGGGATCAAAGACTGCCTTGGAAATAAAAATGATGACAGAGTTTTGGTGTCTTTGCGGGTTTTTATCCAAGTGACACAACACGAAATGGTCACACATTGGAAATCACACTGCAAAGGGACATTTCTTCTCTCTCCTTGGATCCCTCCTCACGTCCCACAAGGAAATTCTAACTCAGCTCCCATATGGAGGTCCAAAAGGGAGGATTGCTGGCTATTGCAGACGAGGATGTGTCCAAACTAACTGTAGGAGAGACTCCAGGAATTCTTTCACCTGAAATCCAGGTTCAGGAAGTAAAATAAAGAAATGGCTGAAGACTACGTCCTACACTGACTGGCTGTTTTGTATTCCCATGAGTCAGGCAGCTGATCTTTTACTCTGCCCTCCCTTTTCACCAGAACAGCCTGGAGTTGAGGAACCTCAATTTCACTTGCACAAGTCTAAAGCCAGCGTAACTTCTGACTCTTGTGGGCATTACTTTTGATTTATACTCATGACGCCAGGGAGAAAATCAGATCAGGGGAATATAAATCAAACAGAGATCAATACCAAGCATCAAGGTACTAATTCTATGTCCTGAAACAGCCCTTACAAGCTGCAGGAGGCCAGGAGACAATTCCCCCGGCACAGGCACAGCAGATTTATGTGGAGCTGAGGTCCTGGTGCAGGGGAGATGTTGGAGGTGGAAGGGGATGGGTCTGCACTTCCTGCCATTAAGAATCTCTGTCTGTCTGGGCTGTCAAACAGTCTGGGGGCAGCTTTGGGAGGTTGTCATAAATCAGCACACCCTGCACTGGAGACTGGGGATGACAACCAAGCTGGTTTAAAATTATTTTTCACTGTGGTTTTTTTTGCCTCCAAGAACCACTGCAGAACCTCCACCTTGCTTCTCTCCTGATGGGAGGACCATGGGATAAGGAGTGGCTGAGAGCTCTTCCCCAAATCCAAACCCTCCTAAATGGCATGGCAATGTTCTCTTCATCTTCCAGTGACACAAGAGCAGCAAACCTGATCTATAAAGTGTGCTGGAATGGTTCATGGCTGCAGCAAACACGGGCTGGGTGGAAAGGGCTGGGCCACCAACCCATAAGAGGACACGGTTCAGGGGCTGGGATTGTTCTGCAAGCAGCCCACGAAGCGCCAGGCAGATGTTCACACATGCCAACAGCCTGTCTGGTGGAGTCTTAATTTGTTTTTAGGAGAGGTAGTAAAAAGAATGAGGTGCTCTTTCTGCTTTCTGCCAGCATTGGTAAATGTGACTACATATATTATCACAGCCTGAAATCAAAGGGCTCAGGAGTGGAGGAGTGGGAGAGGACTGAAAATCAGCAAGGATTTTGTGCATTGGAAAATCTTCCACCTTATTCATCAAAGCACAAATTCAGCAGTTCATTACTTTTTGGGAAATATTTGAGAAATGGGATTGAAAAGGGAAACTTGTTTGGGGGCTTATGGGGAGGGATTGATGGCATGTTAAACAGCAATAGCTGCTTGCATAATTAATTAATCAAACTATCCAAGTAGTAATTATAGGACATGTCAATCAGAGTTATAAGGCAGGAGGCCAAAGGCCAAGTGATTAACCATTGGAGAAGTGCAACAATTCCCTGGAAATGCCCAGCCCAGAGCACTGTTGGTGCAGTGAAATACACTTTGTAGTAAATGTCAAAGAGTAGGACCAGCTTTACATTCTGAGATAATGGCAGTGCCTCCCATAGGTCTCCCATCTCTCTTTCATCATGCCAAAGAGTCAGGGCAGCTGCCAGGGCCTTTGGGATGAGGCTGGGCACAGGATTTCCTGTGGTGTTCCTGGGAAGCCAAGGCTTCTCCTGGCTCGGAGCCTGGCCATGGTACCCGGTGTGATGTGAGCTCACCTCTCCCAGCACTGATCCACACACAGCCATTTGATTTTGTTCTGGACAGCTCTAGAAGTGTTTTAGAAATCTGCTCTTTGTTATCTTGTAGCACTTAGAACAGTCTGCTGGGAAAGGTGTGGTGTCTGTCTGGGACATATCTCAGATATCTACTGGCGCACGCACTGAGCATAATTCCTGTTGCTGTAGATTTCACACAGAGAGGTTTCTACTTCATTAATTCCAAAGAATAAAAAAAAAACACCAACCCTAATCTCTGTCTCAGTGCAGACATACATAATATTGTATTTTTCTCTGAAATTCATTCTGCCTGCTGATCCAGGGGCAGAGGCAGTTAATCCATTCATGAACTAAGACACCTTCTGATCGTTCAGACTTCAGGAACGCACAGCTGGGCTGAGGCCAGGACTGGGAGGGTTCTTACCTGTTGCAGGTTACTGTTCAAATGTACACTTGGACACCATTTATACAGATGTCAGTCTGTCACTCTCACATTTTCTGAAAAATCCCCTTGCCCGGGATTCTTCTCCTGGGAAGCTGAAAAGCCTCAGAGAAAAATGAAAACAATAATTATCTGATTTGCTTCTCCTGTGTTTTGCTGCTTTGGAATATGGTTGGAGATTGTTTATCCAAAATTTGAATTGTTTGACTTAATGACCAATTCCAGTCCAGATGTGTCAGACTCCGAGGAGTCAGTGATGGATTTTTAATTATCATTCTTTGTAGCCTTCTGCAAGTATCCTCTCTCTGTTCTTTAGTATAGTTAATTATAGCATAATATAATATAATATAATATAATATAATATAATATAATAATAAATTAGCCTTCTAAGAACATGGAGTCAGATCCATCTTTCCTCCCCACAATGGGGGACGCCAAAAATACCACATCAGTCTTCTCTTGAGCATCACTCAAGTGTGTAAAGAAGGTCTAAACTATTGATTTTTAGTTTCATCTTATACACCTCCTGCTCAAGGAAGAGGAGTGCTTGACTTACCTTCTTTAAACCTTCTGCTATTTTTTATATCTCTATCATCACTTTGCTATTTTTTTATTTCTCTCTGTCATTGCCCCTTATTCCTCTAATGTCTAAGATATATAGTTCTAATATTTTAATCTTTCCACACACTTCAACTTTCAGTTCACTTAATCATTTTCATTGCCTTCCCCAGACCTGTTTTATTTCTGCTCTCTCCTTCCATGAGACTGGAGAGCAAAGCTGAGCAGAGGATCCATAGTGCAGTGTCACTTCATATTACAGATAAGGAATAATTCTGTGCTTTCCTCGGGCTTTTTCTTAATGCAAACGAACATTTTGTTTGCTTTTCTGGCCACCACTGCTCACTGAAGGGATGCCTTGTTGGCAGTGACACCTCGTTGCTCTCCTGCCTCCCTACAGTTTATTTACCACACGTGAGCAGTTTAAATTGTTTCCTTTTTCCTTTCACTATGCTTCACCTTCTGCTTACTTGAGCTGAGCTGATCCCTGGAATGCACTCCACCCAGCTCTTTTAGAGACTCCCAAAATGATTTATCATTCCACTGATGCCTTTGGCTGTTGAAATCCCTATTTTGGCTCGCTGGTCCTGGAGCATCCCTCCTCCAGCCCTGCCCTGTCTGTGTTATTCCCCTTCCCCTCACAAGGGACCTCTGCCTGTGCAGCTCCCAGCTCTGCCAGGAAAGGTTTGTATGAGACTATTTAAAACCTCCTTGCAGATGGAAATTTTTGAAAGCTCCTGCTCTCTCCACTCTGCTGCAGGAACACAAAGTGTAATAGGCTGGAGAGAAATTATTATTTTTTACAGCACGGAGCAGTTTTGTCCATGAGATCAGATTAAGCAGCATTTTATCATCACCATATTTTTAGCTCATTTATTTGATTAAAGTGAGTGCCATTTCTCTTTGCTTTCCAAGTATTTCCTAATGAGAAATTCACACCTGTGATGTACCTGCCACTCCATCAGCAGCCTGTGACACTGCAGTGTACATAACCCCAGAGAAGCTGCACACTTTGGCTCTGTTTTCACATTTAAACTATGCAGATCACGATATTGACCTTGTTTTGTTAAGGATATTGAACCCATCCACAGCAGAAATAATGCAAAGATCTTTTTCTCTAACCATGTGATGAAAAAGCCACCAGATCTTTCTGTTTTTCTGCAAAATCCATTCCTAAATCATCACGATAACAATTTTCCATTAACCCTGCTGACTGTAAATAAGCATCAGTGCAAAGAAAGAGAGATATTTTTATTTTCCATTTGGAAACCTTCATAAACACAGCCTTAGGAACATCCAGAGGTGTTGAAACACAACAGCATGCCTGTGGACTTCCAAGGAAGTGTTCAACAGATGTGTGGACGTGGCACTTGGGGACATGGCGAACGTGGCAGTGCAGGGTCAGTGGGTGGACCTGGTGATCTCAGAGGGCTTTTTCCACCACAATATTCCATGATTCCAAGGAGCCCAGAACTCATTGGCTGCATGATCCTATATATGCTAAGAGTTCTGTGTCCCTGCTGCCTGAGGTTGCTCACTATAAGATGTTTATCCCATTTCTGGAGTGTTACCAAACATATTAACATTAAAATACAACCTATTATATAAATAATAGAAATGTGTTGCTCCTTTCAATTAACTCCTCACTTTACCAGGCAATAAAAATGCCTGCCTTCCTCTCCCTTCAGCCACGCTCTTCCTTTGTTTTTCCAGGAAGGAGCCAGAGGAATGTTATTTCCTGTGCTATTTCCTTACTGTATTTGTGAGTATGTACATAAAACCCCTTTTGTTCCTCATCTCTGCTCTCTCTTGGGTCCTATTAAACACAAACTGAGTTGTGGGCAAGTCTGGGGAGGATGGAGAAGTGCTGCACCTGTGTCTCACAGAGAGCTTTGTGGCACAGCTGATGGCAGCAAAGAGGCAATAGTTATTCCAGCATTGTGGTATTTACCTCTGTGAAGGTAATTCTGGAATTTGTTATGTGAGAATGAGGCAAGGGTTCTTTAATAATGCACAAATTAAAGGAACTCGAAGCGTTAGCATCATTGCCTGCTAATAACATTACAACACACCTGTTATGAAGTGTGTGCATATATCACATTTCCAGCTTCCAAACAGAAGCATAAACACCATTAAATAGAAATTTAATTATATAATACTGTTTAGTGGCTGGGTTTATGCTTTGGCTGTGTATTAAGCAATGTTCCTGAAGTACCTATCTTCACAAGCACTGGCAAAATTAAACCATTAAATCGATTTCACAAATGTTTGCTGTGCAAACATGACAAAAACTGCAAATGCAGGGAATTTATTGTGGGGGCCAAGTGCTTCACTCATATGGTGGACACACTAAATACCCTCTTTTAAGTCTCAAATCTGCATTTTAGGAGATACCTTTCCAAACAGAGGAGTTTGCTGAGCTGGACATAGAAGATTAGGCAAACTGGCAACCCAATATAAATGCAAAGCTTGTTGAAAGACATTTCAAATTATAGAGCTGGGAGTAAAATTTTTTTTAAAGGCATTTAGTGGAAACAGGCTTCAAAATTCAGCATTTCTTTGTTGTTGAGAATACTGAGACTTTGCAAAAGTCCTCCTCTTTTCTTGCACAGAGAGACAGAGTGAGTCACCCTGTGGTCCTGGCATTTAGAAAATTCCACGTGGTACTTTTGGTTTCTGGGAAACGGTGAACTCTTCAGAACAAATGGGGGTTTTTGAAAAGGCAGGTTTTCCACTGAAATGGGCATTTCAGGTACAGGAGCTGGGTCTATGGAGTACTCCAGATGTTACAGTCTAAGTGCTCCCCCGTGTGTTTGCTCTCATCCTTTTACTAGAGTTTTGGCTAGAAATTCCCTACAAGCTTAAAAAAATTAGATAAAGCTGTAAGGGGCAAAATCAGCAGGTTTCAGCAACATTTCTAACTCATGTCTATAAAATATCACAGAGAAAAAAAAAAGGCAACTTAGATATTTAGGGTTCTTAGTCACTGTCACACTTCTGTCTCTCTGGTCTCTCAGGAATCAGTCTGAATTGCTCCACGGGATGATTAAAGGGGTTTGATTACAAGATCGGGTCTGTGTGGGATGGGAGAGGTGCTAATGGGAATTCATCTCCAGCTGGATGTCCCCAGGACTCTGGTGACTGGGAAGAGCTCAGAGGAGTGAGGAGGAAAAGGGGAATTTTCCCCTTTCCTTGGGGCTTGGTGGGGCTCTCCAGGAAGATCCTGGGAAGAATAATCCTGCCAAGGGCCTGGCCAACATCCTGAGCAGGATGGAAGGGCCATCCATTGCACAGGCTGGTCACTTGTGCCACAAGCAGACAGACATCTCAGTGATCCATCAAAAATTAGGCTGTAGCTGATAAACATCTTTTTACTTTTGTTGGTTTGGGGGGATTTTTGGCTTTATTTTTGTTTTTAGTTTGCTGCTCGTGATTAGTTCTGGCTGCAGAGGAGCCCAGGTGCATTGGGCTGAGGGGAATGGGAAGATTCCAGGCTGTTCTGCAGGAGCAGGGGCAGAGGATTTGCACACCCAGGCTGAAGCACTCACTGGGGGTTACCTGGCACAGCCCCAGGTGAGAGGGAGATGTGTCTGAATTTTCTGCCCGATGCTCCCCATCGATTTTCCTGAGACAGCCTAGGCAAATAATTTAAACTCAGTGCCTGAGTTTGCTTATGCCTTCGATGAGCAATGGATGATATAAAGTGGCTGCCTCCCACAGACCCCATGAGTCTTTAATTTATGTTGGTGAGGTGGCTGGAGCTGTTTCGCTCCAGAGCCTGTAACTGCAAGATGTTGCTAATAATTCACCAGCAACAAGTGAGCCCTGTACCTGGGGATAAACATTTAGATTTGTAGCAAACATTTTTCACCTATGAAAATAAAAGTAAAATTTGCAGCTCCAAGTCCATATACCTTGGAAAACTCTTCCAAGGTCTCCTGTTCTGCTTCTGTCCTGCAGGCTCCAGCTCTCCATCCCTGAGCTCAGCTTTGTAGAGACTAATCCTTCCCTCTGCATGGAATTACATGGATAATTGTGCAGATACTATGTGTCTTCTAGCAGATTTACTGGGATATCTCACACCACCATACAGCAGATCCCTTTTATTCAAATCTCCAATCAATTCACTCGGGCAAGTTCCTAAGCAAATGCAGGAATACATTATAGCTGAATTTCAGGGGATGCTTATTGCATGTTAAATACCACTAGGCAATTATTTAATGAGGTTTAACAAGTATGTAATAGATACATTACTTATGACCTAGATGTGAAACCTCAATGAATATGTTTAATCAATTGGCATTCAATTTACATACATTAGGTTTTTCCTGCAGCACGGGACTTTATTTTAGCTCTCTGTCCAACAGACCAGCCTTGCAGACTTGTTAACCACTTGCTGTCCATAATTTAAGTCCAACATGGTACCTTGAATATACCAAAACCAAAAAAATTAACATCCATCTTGCTCTTGGTGAATTTACTGACCACAATTACTCATTTAGAAATGTAAATCCCATTTGGTGCATCAGTAAACTCAATTATCTTCTGTGTTCCCAACTCTAGAGACCTTTCTGTTCCCCAGGCTGTTTGGGCCATCCTTGTTTTCTGATTCAACAAAAGAAACTGGCTCGTCCCTTCTTTGGGATGTCAAGATTTTCCCTGGCTCTGAAAAGGTAATGTAGGATTAAAGTGGAATTTAAATGAGCATTGCTGATGGATGTCCTAGGGTGGAATTACTCACTTGAAACATCACAAACAACCCAGAAACTCCTCTGCCTCTCTGTAGTGCTACAGTTTAATTAAAGCTTAATAAGGAGCAACTGGGTCTTTGTCCAGCTGTATTCATTAATTTCAGTGTAACTTGTGGTTTTGTTCTCATCAGCAGTAGAAAAAATATCTCTCTCCAAAAGCTGTAAGAGATACAGAAAGCCCTATTAAACAACATTGAAAGCAAGCACAGCCAGAGGACTGATGAGGAAGGAATGAATTTTCACCACTGTGAAGGTGCCTCAGAGCTGTGCACTGTGGAGATTTGGGAACCCCCTCATCCTTCCCCCATGAGCACAGGCAGCCAAACCCTCAAGGGAAGGAAAAAACCATGGGAAACGTGAATAATATTTCTGTAACCTGCTTTATTTTGGTCTAGACCTGTCCCTACAGCTCCCTCAGCCTAGTGACACCCAGAGCTCTGCAATATTGCTCCTAAACTGCGTCCTTGGACCCCAGGGTCCCTCCCCATCCAACGGGGCATCACCATGTGCTGCACAAGGATCAGGCAGAACTTTTTAAAAAATGGAAAATGGCTCTGTGAAGACAGTGGGAGAAGTGAGAAAACAGCGCAAATCTTGGTGTGCTGGCTTCAGAATACTGAAATACTTGGGTTAAGAGTACATAAAATACCAGTTTGGGTGCAATTCCTCATCTTTCAGGCAGACAAAGCCTCGGTGCATTCTCAGGGAAGAGGAGCAGAGGTAAAAATATTGCAGATCCTCACACATCCTCTTGGAACACCAACAAACACAGCCCGTGTGCAGCAGAACAGCTGTGTGCCTTTGTCCAATTTTAATTAATATCTTTATCTTGCAGGAGGTTTCTTTGTGGAAATTCTGTGACTCTGGCTGATTTGCCATGTTCTGTGCTTTCAAGCTCTGCTTCCAACACCAAATCTCAGAGATGCAGGCAAAGTTTGGTGTCAAGATCTGAAGGGCTACAAAGCAAGAAGATACATTTTGTTCTTTTCTCCTGCAGAAAGGACACCCCAGAAGATTAAAGTAACTGGATTTTGATCAGCATTTCCCATTCGAACTGGGCTCTTTACGAATTGAAATGTAAAAGGTCAAAGCTCCAAAAGCATTTTTCATTTCTAAAGAGGTTTGTTCACCACTGTAATTTAATAGCCATGCCAAAGCTGATAAGATTTTGGAATCTGTCCATGGCGTGTATTGATGTCACAGGTCAAAAATAAAGGCTTCAATGTAATTTATTTCTCCAAGCACAGTGAAGATAATAACTCAAGCACAGAGCAATATGTTAAAACTAAATTATATTCAATAAAGATGACTTATGCCAGTCTTCTAAACACTAAATACACTTGGCTCAATTTGAATGTGCTCATTACTGTGGTGTGGTGGCCTCCAGGAGGAACCTGGCCATGGCACAGTGGCCAGTGGAGGATCCTGGATGGACACTCTGGGGTGTGAGGGCACTGCAAAGGGCAGGAGGCTGTTGCTCCTTTCTCTGTTGAAAATCTGACTTGAGGGAACATTTTCCTGCATCAGCTCCTCCTTCTGTTTTGCTTTCTGCTGGCTGGAATGATGCATAAGAACAAAACTTCGCTCCTGCTATAAATAGAGGCCGTGCATGTGATCCAAAGGGGAGGAAAGCAGACGCTGCACGCACAGCTTCAGCTGCAGTGTCAGGATTTAACACTCAGGGAGGGCTGGGGGGAGGCAGCACTTCCAAAACAGTGAGAAAGAAAATTACCAACAGAAGGGGTGCAGCAGAGGCAGCCAGGTAAAGCCTTTCTGCTGCTCTTACAGCATCTGGCACTGAGGTTCAGCAGCTGGTCCACCCTTAGACTTGGTCCACCCTTAGACTTGGTCCACCCTTAGACTTGGTCCACTCTTAGATTTGGTCTGTCACAGACATATTTTATGAAAAATCCTTTTGACAGGATTTTTGTCCTGAGTAGCTGAGAGGCCTCAGAAATTAAATGTAAACAATAATTACCTGCTGCTGTGGAATGCAACAAGGGCATCTTTGATTGGTGTCCTGTGGTTGTTTTTAATTAATGGCCAATCACAGTCCGGCTGTCTCGGACTCTCTGGTCAGACACAAGATTTTATTATCATTCCATTCTTTTTCTTTCAAGCCTTCTGATGTCTCCTTTCTTCTATTCTTTAGTATAGTTTAATCTATCATTTTCTTTTAATATAATATATATCATAAAATAACAAATCAGCCTTCTGAAACATGGAGCCAAGATTCTCATCTCTTCCCTCATCCTGGGACCCCTGTGAACACCACCACACTTGGTCCATTTTAGCCTTTCACTCAGTGGTCTGAAGGAGGAGGCTGACAAGGATGCTGCTCTCCCCTGTGGATGTTTGCTGGAAATCTGCAGGAAATCCCACATCATCACCAGCTCAGTGTGGAACTTTGGCCCCCGAGCAAAAACAGAACTTAGCAAGTTTCAGTATCAATCCCAACACAACTTTCAGCTTTCACCCTTGTTTTATAACTCTTTCAGGACATTGCCTCTGCTTTACAGTTCCTGTAGATGGCTGAGTTTCCCTGAAGGCCATAAAGAGGGAGAGTGATTTTTTCTACAGATAGTTAAAGGACAAGGGAAACTGCTTCAAACAGAAAACAGATTAGATATTAGAAGGAAATTCTTCCCTGTGAAGGTGCTGAGGTCCTGGCACAGGGTGCCCAGAGCAGCTGGGGCTGCCCCTGGATCCCTGGAAGTGCCCAAGGCCAGGCTGGACAGGGCT
>JAYDZK010000070.1:2901881-2915343 GCA_034509185.1 Euphonia xanthogaster | reverse complement strand
GCTCTTCCGATCTATATTATATTATATTATATTATTATAAGAAAATTATATATCAAAACTATACTAAAGAAAGAGAAAGGAGATGGCTCGACAAGAATGAATAATAGCAACCTGTGGCCGACCAGAGAGTCTGACACAGCTGGCTGGGATTGGTCATTAAGTAAAAACAATTCACATGGAACCAATCAAAGATGCACCTGTTGGGAAGCAACCTCCAGACCACATTCCAAGCAATCAGGTAATTATTGTTTTCATTCCTTTTCTGAGGCTTCTCAGCTTCTCAGGAGAAAAATCCTAGTGAAGGGATTTTTCAGAAAATATCATGGTGACACATTCCTGGGGAAGATGCTGCTGTGGAAAGCACTGAGTGGTCACCACCACCTGCCTCTGCCCTCCTGGGTGCTGAGGATGATGATGCTGTCCCTCACAAAGAACTGTGAGGAGGCAGTGCCCATGCATGCACAGCATCACTGCACAAAGGAAAACAAGCACCCAGGAGCATCCAGAATCAGCCAGACTTGGGGAAGGCTTTCCTCTGAACATTTCCCATCAGAAAAATGAAGCTATTAATTGAAGCAAAGTTTTGAATAAATTTTGGGTTGAGAAATTGTTTTGGAAAAAAATTCTTTGGAGAAAAATATAATCTAGGGTATTTTTTCTCGATGCCTTTGAACAAAATATTTCTACATTATATAACATCAAGACATCTATTTTATTTTAAATTAATTAAAAATGGATAATGAAAATCTTAGGTTTCATGAGAAAGATTTTTTTTAACTTTAATTCCCCTGAATGAATTTCATAAATTGCTTCAGCTTGATGTGAATGATTTCTTTTTACATTTCCTCATTTGGGTTGTGCAAATGACAGAAAAATCAGTTCTTTGTACATCTTTACTCTTGAACATATTGAATTTCTCTGTGAAGATGGAATGGATGGAAACCCTTGCAAACTGAGTAATTCAGATGAATAGTGTCTTCAAAGTCAATTACCTCTGTGCAGAGATGATATCTACTTCTGCCTCATCTGGACTTTCCAGCTCAATTTTTGCTGTCCCAGAACTTTCAAAGATGTTTTTAATTTTTTTTTTCTTTTCCCAGGCAAACGAGCTTGGTTGTGCATATGGATTAATTAGAGCAAGGAGGTCTAAGACAACTCCCAAACTGCAAGTGCTGCAGTGTAGGATAAGACACCAAAGTCACTTTTCACTCCCCCCTTCTGTATGGACGAGTTACTGACAGCTCCAGTCCATCCAGTTGGGACCCTCAAATGGGAGAACAGCCCAGTTTCCCCCAAACACAGGTGACAGAGGGACAGGCCAGCCCCAAGCCCCAGCAGGGCACCAGTGCCCCAGAGCCTCCTAATGAGACCCAGCAGGCTCCTTCTTGCAGGCTGTATCCAATTAAGGGAAAACACTGATAACCCTGTTAATATCATGAATATCATGCACATTAAAGCCTGTGAAAGAGAAGCACTTCACTTTGCTGCCTGGGGGTTCAGAGCAGGAGAGCTGCCTCCCTGCTGCTCCTTAGCTGCCCAAGGAACCTCTGAGCAAGCAAGGCCATGAATTTAAAGCACCTTTCCTGCTCTAACTGCCCAGCACGGGCAGAAAACCACTCTATTACTTCTTGCCCAAAGTTCATGTGCATTATATGCCTTCCTGTTTAGTCTGGCAATGTGCTGTTAATGCTTCCCCTTCTCTATGGCTGGGCAGATAATAAATAAGGGCAATTATTCTTATTAGAGTTGCAGTAAGAAAGATGACTTCCTCCAGTGCCATGTAAATGCCACTTTTCATTCTTACTTTTATGATTCTTTAGCCAGTTATGGATCCACGTCGCTGTGCTTATATCAAAGCTAGTTTTAATTTATTTTTGAGATTAAAATTTTATGAGAGATTGCATCAGATGCTTTTCTAAATTTCAAATAGGCTACACCCACCACATCCCCTTCAGCTAGTAACTGTAATTCTATTTTAATATGATATTGAATTTGTCTGCAAGTTTATTTTTTTTTCTGTACAAACCCACCCTCAAAGAAATATTTATCTCCTAATATTTGCTTCGAAGTGAGAAATTCAATGTATGGTAACTGTGTCATTCTCTCTCTGATCTGCTGATGAGTAGCACAATATTTGCATTTCTCCCTTCTTCTGATGCATCTCAGATATCAACCTGCCCTAGGGGAACCTACAGGGAAGATGGAGAGGGATTCTTCACGTGGAGCTGTAGGGACAGGACAAAGGGGAATGGCTTCAAACTGAAAGAGAATGGGTTTAGATTTGATGTTAGGAAGAAATTCTTTACTGAGAAGGGGTGGAGGCCCTGGCACAGAGTGCCCAGAGAAACTGTGGCTGCCCCTGGATCCCTGGCAGTGTCCAAGGCCAGGGCTTGGAGCAGCCTGGGACAGTGGAATCTCTTCCTGCCCATGTCCCTGCCCCTGGCATTGGATGATCTCTAAAGTTCCTTCTAACTCAGACTCTTCTGGGATTCAACAATTCTACCTGTAGTTTCTCAGAAATAAATTAAAACAGGTCAGTGACATTACCAATTTTAGGAGGCAGAATCCCACCTTGGGTCACGGATGCATGGCTGAGAACAATGGCTCTTCCACAGGAAGGTCAACCAGGCCCCTCAGTGTCCCAGAACTGATGAGCTGAGGTGGCTCCTGACCCATCCAGCAGCATTTGTCTGGGAGCAATCCTTGGATGTTGGCAGTTTTAGGTGAAATCCCACTTGTGGCACCAGGTGCCCTGCCTTGGAGGACAACTCTTCTCCAGAGGAAGGAAAGCCTGGTGCTCAAATGTCTTGGCAGCAGCAGAGAGCCATCCCCAGGGAGACCAGGGCCAGAGAGACCCTTTGTTCTTGGCAGCTTTTGTCTGGGAGAAATCCTCCAACATTCATAGTTTTAGGAGGTAGAACCCCTCTCATCCCACTTTCAACACCTGGCCCCTGCAGTGGAGGACAGCTCTTTCCCACATGACAGGATTCAGCACTGACTTCATTTCAATGACCCCTGCACTAGGACAGGAATTTGTTTACTCCATGAATTTCCACCAACAGTTGTGAAATGATGGAAATATTCTTTTTTCCCCTTATATTTCTGCAAGATTTTTTTGCCTCACCATTATACAGTCTGCAACAAACTAATAGAAAGAGGCAGATCAAGATATTTGGCCAGAGGTTTCTTTCCCAATGTTCTTTCTCTGCTCTACCCCACTGTTTTCACTGCAATAAATCTTGCTGCCAGGGACCCAATCTGTGCCCATTTCCAGGGGGAGTGGAGCTGCTCGTGTGGATTTAGAGCCTGTCACAGTCTCTGCTGGATGAACTCTCCAGCTCTGCAGCACCCTTGGGAAGGCTGAAAGAACCATCAGGGGATAGGGCTGGAGCTGCTGAGCTCCACCTGAGCCTGGATCACCTAAAAATGCCTTGGTCCTGTGCCAACAGGGTACTTGTGCCTGTGGGTGATAATTTTCTGTGCAGAGAGGATGAAGTGCTAACCTCCCCTGAAAATGAGAGGCTCCATCAGGGAATGAGGAATTCAGATCACTGTAAGAAGACAAAGGGAGACTTCCAAGGATCATTCCCTGTCCTCTTCCAGCTCCTCACCCCATGTTCACAGTAAACATCTGTGCAGCTCCAAGAACACACATTAACCCTGGGGGATGCTACAGAGCAGAGATCCAGCCCTGCCCAGCCCAGCTCAGCTCCAACAAGGATGAAAGTGGAGAACCTGTGGCACTGCTTCCACCTCCTGTGTCCCTGGCACCTCCTCCTCTGCTGGTGTCAGCTGCCATTAAATGTTCCCTCTGCTGGGGCTTGGCTCTCTGCTACCCTTCAGCTAGAACAAAGCCAGCTCTGCTCATTCTTAGAAAAGTAGATGTGGTTTGATCTTGTTTTAGATGCAGACATGCAGTTTATTAATAATTATGTGAGCTGCAGCAGCAAGGACTAGACCTAATTCCCATGAATGGCAAGCTCATTGAAAAAAATGGCCCAGTTTGGGGATGAATCACCTTTCCTGTATCAGTGGGGAGGTTCAGATAAAACGTGTTACTGATGCTGACTCTGCTCTCACTGAGCCCCAGCTCCTAATGGAGATCAAAGCTCCCATTAGACAGATTTGATGAAGAGACAATCCCTCATTATAGAGTTTGAACAAGCTGAACAAAACCCATGAACAAAACCCAGGGCCTGCTCTTTCTCTTGGCACAGAACCTGGCTCTCCCTCTGACACAGCCTGTGCTCCTCTGAAACATCCCAAGTAAAGATTTCATAAATTCATTTCCAGAGTTCACTGGAGTTCTATCAAGTCTGTCCTGCTCTCTGACATGAGGGAAGGAATGCAGGAATAGGTCATTGGATTAAATTAAAAATAAACAAATGGGAAGAAAATGCTCTGAGAAGAAGTCATCAAGGCTCTGAGGCTGTGAATGTAATTTAAATAATGAACTTCTATGGGACACAAGTGAGAATTCAAGCATTGGAACAACTTGGCCTTTGGGGGTTTGGGGTTAGGTTTTTTTTGGCTTGCCCAGGGACATCAGCTCTGCTGTGCCAGGAGAAAGATGCTGAAAAGGAGCAGGAGCAAAGCATTGGACAGGAGTAGATGTTCATCAGAGTCTCCAGTTCAAGGCAGTTCTGTTGTTGCTGACTTCCAGAAGAGATTTACACCACGTGCCATCCAAGCAGCCAAGTCATCTTCCCAGCAGCATTAGTGCAGCCCACGACAGCTGGGGAGGCTCTCTGCCAACCCAAGACATCATGTCCAGTACTTTTCCTGTCCTTTCTTGGCCTCTGTGATTATATAAATCTTCTGCCATGCCTTGGGGTCCCATACTACAGGGATCTCCTCAGATTATATTAACAGACCCCATACACCAGACCAGCTGAAAATCAAAGTTTGAATTTCCATGGCAAACATATTTCAAAGCTTGGTGTCATTCTGTTCTGCAGCTCCACATCTAACCAATATTCCTGGAAAAAAAAAAAAAACAAAACAACATATTTAAAAGTCAACTTCAGCTTATTGGCTGAAATCTCATCAACAGGAGTTCAGCCTCATGCACTTCAGAGTTTTAATCTGTGGGGTGTTTTATCTGTCTGCTGGCTTTGTCTCCTCTTGATGACTGGAGATGTCTTTCCCTGGAGAGGAAAGTCCTCACCATTTCCCAGCTCCTGCTGCTCTGTTCCTACCTGGAGAGAATGAAACAGAGAGAAATTCAGGGCAAGATGCCTCCAATTTGTTCCCTGAGTGCAGCCCTGTGGCTGCAGCTTCAATCAGCTTCACACTAAACACTTTAGTTAATTGGCACCAAATTGGGAGGTATGAGCTGATTGCAATAAATATTTTATTAATTTTAAAAAACAAAAGGTTGCATCCCTTCTGGCCCAGTTTGATTGTGCCCAGCCACACCTATTAATGTGTAATTGCCACATCAGCTGGCACTCCTGGGCTCAGAAGGAGCTCGTTATGGGAAATAGTTCTGCATGTATCCTCAGCAGGTGTCAATCAGCATCCTGCCATTGAGATCAATGGAGCCAGGCCTATTTATAGAGTCAAAGCTCCAGCAGCTCACCTGCAAAATCAACCCTGGAGTTTTCATCCTCAAATATAAGAATGGATTTTTCACTGCAATTTTTGTTTACATAAAAATGCCATTTTCTCCATACCTGTGTCTTGCCTATGCGCAGAAACAAGTTGATTTGGTTTTTGGTTTTTTGTTTGGTTGTTTTTTTTTTCAGTAAACTTGGCTGAAATATAAATATTCAAACCCAGTGATACTAGAGTTATCCACAGCCCATGTTTGGTTGGGTTTGGGGGCTGTACTGCAGGTCTTGGTTGGGTTTGGGGGCTGTACTGCAGGTATTGGTTGGGTTTGGGGGATGATTGCAGGTATTGGTTGGGTTTGGGGGATGATTGCAGGTATTGGTTGGGTTTGGGGGCTGTACTGCAGGTATTGGTTGGGTTTGGGGGCTGTACTGCAAGCCCTGAGCTGCTGAAGTTCTGCAGTTCTGCAGTTCTCATCTCCACCCCATACAGGGAATGTTGGGAGCCTTTGTCCTGCCCTTCCCATCTCCACTTGGAGGTGTCAGTGATACAACCCAGTGGGGTGTGTGGCACAGCAATGACAAGAAGTGGTTGAATTATTCATGGGGAATAAATTAGCAATGAGCAGAGCCCCTTCCTGGCTCAGGAGGATTTTGTGAGGTATCTCTGAGCTGCTGGAGCCAAGAGCAGCCCCAGAGAATTCCACAGGCCTGTGCTGAGGGAAAGCTGGTACCAGAAGCAGCCCCACAACTGGTAGGCACCCACTGCAGGCTGGTATTTCATTAGCAAATGGGATTTTCATCTTCATCAAAATCTTGCAAAGGAAATTGCTGATTTCCATAACATTTTTGATGGGAAAAAGTCAAAATAAAGTGTTTCTGTCTTATTTTGATAAGGAAAAAACATCATCTCCTTAGCTGAATCAATTCAATTCTTCACTTTTCTGCAGGATTCAGATATTCCCACAATTTAGAGACAAAGAACCACAATAATATTGAATATTTATTCTACATTTTTTTTGAACATGCCCATTCTATGGTGGAAAAGGTAGACCATTTTTCTCTCTTTGCTTTTTATTTTGAGGGTTTTTTGTAGAATAAAAATTCCTCTTCAATGACCAATTTGTTAGGTGGATGGGATGAATAATTTTTCAGGCTGTATTTTCCTCACAAGTTGTTTACTTTGATTACTTACTAGTCATTCTGTGGGATATTTGAGCTGTCACTGAAGTCATTTTGGCTTCCTTTCTGCTCCTAGAACAGAGGACAAACCGTTTAAACAGCAAAATGATGAACAGCAATTAAATAAATGTAAATAATTCATAAATACTCATTTCTGCTCATCCTGGGGGCCATGCCCAGCACAAGAAACCTGTTGGTGCAATGATGATCCCAGCCCTTTCTCCATCTCTATTTGCAAACAGCAGCATAAAAGCAGAGCAAACAGTTGCAACCAGCTGTAGGGAAAGGGGCAAGATAAGGCACAGCAATAAATGTCTTTCCATCCCAAAGAAATGGGATTAGCCTGCTCTCATTAGTGTTTGATTTGATAAAGAGTTCAGTGGCAGGGCTCAGGACTGGCAGTGGGGTGATCTGCCAAGTCACATAAGGTAATGTCATGAGGCTTGATGAATTTAAATTCACCATCCTGCTGTAAAATGTGGTGGTTCCTCCTCATTTTTCAGGTCTGAAGGTGGGTTGTTTTATCAGCACAGTCTGGGGTGCCAGGATACCGGAGGCAAAGGTGACATTATACACAAGGGGCTCGACTGGAGGTAAAAAATAGCTGGAGATGATGAAAGAAAATAATGAAAAATCTTCAGCAGAAATATCCATTCTGGTATTTAAGGAATAAAGTAAATAAATATTGGAGGAATTTAGATGACTAAATCAGCTCCTCAGGGCAGGAGGAGCGGAGCCAGCTGGGGCTGTGGGTATGTGGGACAGGGGAGGAGCAAGCTGGGCTCATGGCAAGGATCCCTGTGGGATCAGAAGTGGTCAGCTCGTGCCAAGGAAAGGGGAAGCAACCCAACCACCCCACTGTCCAACATGTCCCTGGGAGATTAATGCCTGCAGTGGGGGTAAACACTTCCCAGGGAAGCATGTCTCCATCTGAACTTCCAGAAGCATTACATTTGTCCAAGAAACAGAGTGAGACCTTTCCCTTGGCAGCTCCTCCACCTTTCCCATGGTGCTCTGGCACCTCTGAAGCAGAGACAACAGCCAGCAGCTGCTCCAGGCTCCCAGACCTCACCCCACCCTGCACAGATCCAGCTCCAGGCACTGAGCAGGGTCTTCTAGAGGTGGGACCTGTGCTCCACCAGAAAGGTGCTCCAAGGATGGCTCCAGGAGGTGTGTGTGGAGTCCTCAGCCTTCCATCTAAACACATACTTGAGTAAAAAAATAACAAAGAGTAAAGTATTTCACACTTTTCCATTTGGCAGGGGGCTGTTTCTCCCATCACTGCAAGCTCCATGTTGTCAACTGAAAAAAATGGGCAATAATAGGTGGATGAGAATGGATAGGTTTGGGTAACCTGATGGAGAGAGCTCCCCAAGTGACCACAGATTTGTTATTTACCTCCCAGAAGGTACAAGTTTACTCTTGGCTCCCTCCTGACTCTTTTCTCCCTTCATTTTTCTTTTTTCTACCAGCACAGACAGTTGCTGTACTTGTCTTCTCCTAAGCAAAGGGCCTTTATTTATATAAACAAGGAGGGGAAGAGAAATGGGTGGCAGGAGTGCCAGGACTTTCTCATACCATCAGTCCTGCTCTCTGCAATGTTTTATGGTAGGACAGAATAAAAAAAAACCACACACCAAACCAAAAAAATCCTGGGCAAACATCCTTCTCCAGCACTTTTCCAGCAGAGGGAATTTCCAGGGTCAAAGCTGTGTGGATGAGCTTTTCCAGCAGCCCCTGACGTCACCTTGCAGAGAGCAGCCAAGGCCCCTCACTCCTCAATCCCTCTTTGTGCTTCCCTCAGCCTAATTAATTTACTTAATTCCACTTGGTGGCTGTGCTGTGGGAGCAAAGCTCTGCTCCAGCAATGTTAACGAGCCTGGGTGAGGAGCTGAAGCCCCCAGCAGTGTGGGGTCTGCTGGCAGGGTCAGCCCCAGCTTCTCACAGCTCAGCTCTGGCTCTGAGCCCCTCTCACAAACCACAGCCTGACTACAGCACCTGTAGGAGCTGAGCTGTGCCTCGAGCTTTGCCCTTTGAAATATTTTTAACAGCAATGATTTTGGTTTTCCCTAAATTGACTCTTCTTGGGACGCATCTCCAGCACTGGGGGAGAAGGGAGTTTATTGCAGCTAACCTCTCTCCTGCTGCCAAGAAACCCTCCCGGTGCCCAGCAGCTCCTTCATCCCTCAGGATCAATTCTGCAGATTTAATTGATGGCTCCTTCATCAAGCCTTTCTTCCCTCAGTAAATTCACTCCCCTGCATCCGGCATTAGCATGGTCAAGTGAACTCTTTTGCAATCAATGACCAAGGGTGAGGAAGTTTTCCTGAGAAAATGATTGTGTTAGCAAACTTGGAGAGTTTGCTGCTGGGGCAGACTGGGAGGGCTGAAAGGAGCAGCACTCAGCTTCTCCTGGGCTGTTTTATTCCTATACTTTTTGTGTACTTTGCATTATAATGCAATAGAGTTGACAAAAGATTTATTCCTGGCGCCTATAAAATGACACAACACAATGAGTTTTAAATGGAGAGAAAAAAAATCCAGGAGAAAAGGTAAATAAGTGGGCTCTTCTTAAAGTCTGTAAATGTTATGGACAGAAATTCAATTAGTGCCAGGGAAACTGCAGAAGCATTCATTTTTCCTTACTTTTTTTCAAGCCTTTTAATGTCCAGGCAACAGGGTTTATTTAAAAGATAAGTTTGTGCCTGTGCACAGGCATGAAGGCACATCCAGGCAATATACACCTGTATGTGTAAAATCATCTCTGTCCTTCTCCTTTCCACCCAGGCACAGCTGTGCTGTTTGATGATGGAGCACCACTTGTTGAAGTAGAAATATTTTTATGGATTATGTGTAATCTTAAACTGGTGGTGCTCAGCCATGGCCTATAGTGGGTGAATAGAGTTTATATAAATCAATAAGTCTCAGAGAGCACATTTTGCTCTGGAGCACATGTTTGGACTGAGAAGGAGCTGTTTATACCAGTGCAGGGCAGCCAAGCCTTTTACAGCTCACCTTGCATTTTAAGGCCTTATCACATTCTCAGCCTGAGCTCTAAGTCCCCAGAGAAGACTTCACACACGTGCTTATCCTTTTGGAAAGTATTTTTAAGGCTTCCCCTTGCCTGCCTGACCACAGACCCTCTCAGTGCAGAGCACCATCAGCCCCCAGGCAGCCTCTGTGCTGAGGATGCTGCTGGGGGTGTGCTCACCGCTCCAAGCTTTGCCCACACCCATCTTTACTGCCTTTCCACTTCCTACAGAGATTAAAACCCATAAACCAGCAATCTTGCCTTATTCTATGATAGGGGCTGGCTGGAGGGTTTTACAGAGCTGTAGCCACTCATCAGGTGAGCAGGGAGAGCTCCTTCACCCATGGGAGCTGCCACACCACCCCCTGGCACAGCCAAGCACTGCTGGGCATTCTTGGGGTGTTTCCTTCTGCACAGGGACCTCTCCAGGACGTGGTGCTTGGAAAAGGAGCCATGGAAAAGCTGCCTTGTTGCCTATATCATGGAGCTGATAGTAAAAGATTTTAAAATCATAGAAAATTCGGGGAGTTAGAGAGAAAGTTAGGCTTAGGAGGCCCTGGGAAAATGTTAAAGGTGAGCCCTGGGAAGTGTTAGGCCTTGTATTTGCTAGATCATGTGAAACTGCACCCGTGTAGTCAGGATATGATAAATGATAGAGTTGTTAGATGTGGTTAGATATAATTATTGTTTAAAGAATCATGAGAAACTATGTTAGGGGTTTGAGAGGGATCATGAGAAATCCATGCTTGGATGAAATCAATGTATACAATAGAACAATATAAGTTTAATTATTAATGTGTAAGTGATATAACGGTAGAATATAAAACATGTTTGGCCCGAAACCATGTCAGAGTCAGATTTGGGTTTGTGTACCCTCTCAGAATCTGCTGCTCAGAGTGACTCTGAGACATGTACAAGCCTCTTTTTCCCAGCCCAACAGTTGAAGAAGGAGTCAGGATTCTTCTTTCTCATTCTCAAGGTCGTTTATTGTTTCTTATCTATAACATTCTTTCTCCGACCCACCCTCTGGCAGGTCAGACAGAGGCACTCTGCCTGCCCCTGGGGTGGTGTTATCTTTTTATACTAAAAACTACATGTACATTATTTACCATAACTTCCCAATACCCATCATCTATGTTAGACAGTGAGCTTCAACCTTAAACCAATCCCAAAGTTCCAGCATCACCCAGACCATGGAGGCCAAGAAGAAGAAAGAAGAAGGACAGGGCACACCCAAAGTCCTCCATCTTGGGACCCTGAGCCCCCATCCTAAAAACCTCAAAAATCTATTTTTCACCCTGTGACAAACTATTATTATTTTACTTAAACTCTCTTGATTTTTAATTCTTCATATAAAGGTGGTAATTTTTTCCATGGGTCTTAATCAAAGTCACAGGTGTCTTGGGCTCTGTGCCAAGGTCTCTGAGCCCCCCTGGCAGGGTCTCGAGTCCTCCAGGGCAGCCAGAGGTGTGGTATTCCCATGCCCTCTGAACAGAGAGAAGCTGGGAGACAAGCAGAGAAGAAGGAAAACACAATTCTTCTCTTGCTTGCTGCGCCTGTGTTGTGCTAAAGTAGAATGCCATATGGAGATTGTTTACCCACAGTGAGGGTGTTTTGTTCCCTTGGCCTATCAGGGCCAATGAGTGTGTGTGTGTGTCGGGACAGTCACAAGAGAATCAGAGATGAGTGCAGTGCTGTGCAGTTGTGAGCAAGAGTGAGTGCATGGCAGATTCAGTTCAGATACAATGTACATAGTATAGTATAATAAAGTAATTCATTAGTAATTCATTAGCCTCCTGATGATGGAGTCAGATGCATCATTCTCTCTCCCCTTCGTCAGAGTCGCCTTTGATTTACAATAACCCAGAGCTTGGAGCACCTGCCCTTTTCTGTGTGTGCAGGCACGCGTGGAGGAGCTGGAGGAGGAGCTGGAGGCCGAGCGAGCCGCCAGGGCCAAGGTGGAGAAGCAGCGGGCGGAGGTGTCGCGGGAGCTGGAGGAGCTGAGCGAGCGGCTGGAGGAGGCGGGAGGCAGCACGGCCACGCAGCTGGAGCTCAGCAAGAAGAGGGAGGCCGAGTTCCTGAAGCTGAGGAGGGACCTGGAGGAGGCCACGCTGCAGCACGAGGCCACGGCGGCCGCGCTGCGCAAGAAGCACGCGGACAGCGCGGCCGAGCTGGGCGAGCGCATCGACGGCCTGCAGCGCGTCAAGCAGAAACTGGAGAAGGAGAAGAGCGAGATGAAGATGGAGATCGATGACCTCTCCTCCAACGTTGAGTACATCACCAAGGGCAAGGTGGGTGTCCTCGTGAAAAACGCCAGTCATGTGTTTTTAAAATTCTAAAAGTTTAATAGTAATAAAATGGTTATAAACATAGCAATGTAATTAGAGTAGTAAAAATTTTGGGCAGTTTGGATTAGGACAATACGAGACAATGGAAACAAAGAGTTATGGACAGTCCGGGTGCCTCTTTCTGGGCAAAATAAGCCTGAAAAAGGCCCCACGTTAACAGAGGATTAACCCTTAATAGCAACAGCCTGTTGCATATTCACACACCTCCTACATGATGCATCAATTCCATTCAAACACAGGATTCTGTCTGGGTAGTGTCAGCTTCTTCCTCTGAATCCTGATGGCGTCTGCAGGGCTGAGCAGGCAGGAAGAAGTTAATTTCTTCTGATAATGGGGCAATAAATTCTCTTTCTCTGAAAGATTTGGGTGTCCTGTGGCTGCTGTCTCAGTGAGAGTCCTTTCTTTAAAAAAAGTATCTCACATAGCATCGTTTCTATTTTAACCTTATGTTATAACCTAAAACTATATTTAACACACTACTTCAGAAAATTAACACAGCATAACTTTCTAACACAGCACATATAATATTCATTTTAATATTTGTGAAAAGCCAATCATACAATAACCATTTTTCACACCCATCAATGCTGTCATAAGTCTGTAATATCTGTAAGGTTAATGATTTGTCCTTAAAAAAAATCCTGGTCATTCCCTTCTCTTTATTGGAGTGGCTGTGTTGGTTCTCTTGGGGTGGCCCTGTGGGAGTGTGCCAGGAGCTGGGGAAGGCTGCACTGTCCCAATACGACATGAAATGAACAACACTTACACACTGAGATGTCTAAGGTAAAAAAGGGGGGGTTTGTTTTTGGACTTCATTATTTATAGAATTTTAGAAGTGACCATGGATTGGAGGATGAAATTGTTACTTCTTCTACCACACTGGTCAAACCAACAGTTTATTAATTTTGTCCTCTTCTAGAAAGGAATGCAAATCAGTGATTATTTACATGAAAAGTGTGTAAGAAACTCCATTACAGAAATGTAAACAACAGAAGGTTTAGAAGAACTTTAGAGGAACAGGGCAGCACTGCACTGCCCAGCTGCTCTGTGGCTCTGTTGCAGCTGCTGCCAAAAGTCCCTCTGTGGGTCTCAGGAGGAAGCACTCTGCAAAGGTTTCATGAGACAGGGGTGGGAGGACAAGTGATCCTCCTGTGGATGTGGCTTCTTGGCCAGTTCCCTGGAGAGCTCAGGAAGCTGGGCACCAGGGTCTTCCCTGGGGTGAATTGGTGGGAATATCTCACTTTGAGGGGCTTCATGGTGATGCTTTAGCATTTGAGCTTTTCTATTTTCCATATATTTGGAACCCTGCAATTCTTTAGTGTACAACTCTAAACCCCACACTCAGTGGG
>JAYDZK010000070.1:2838588-2869131 GCA_034509185.1 Euphonia xanthogaster | reverse complement strand
GAGGGTTTGCATTCTCCATTTCAGGGGAGGCTCCTGCCTTCCTTAGCAGGCACCTGTCTTTCCAAACTAAGACAAGGCCCTACCAACAAGCCCTACCAGCTGTGCCTGCTAGAACTCTTTCATCCCCAAGAAAGATGCATCCCACCGGGTGCCAGCAGATCAGCTGCTGAACAGATCATCCCACCTCTGCTCCAAAAGCTGGAGATGGGGTTATATTCACAAATGTTCATGCTATAGACTCAGCAATTAATTTCATAGCCAAGTGCCAAGGTGGTAATGCTCCAGTGCCTGTAGTCATCACCAGAGTTCTGCTTTACAAAACACAGAGAAAATATTTTTTAAATTCTACTCTATTATGAGAAACCAAATACCCTACCTGAGCTCAGCCTGTCTCTCGAGTTTTCCTTAGTTTGCTGTTTCATTGCTTCCTAGCTGCAAGCTGGGTTTTTGTTGTGAGTCATTGCCAACTCACTGCAAAATTAAATGCTTAATGCACAAACTCTATAGACTATTAGGCAAAAAAAAACCAAAAAAAAAAACCTGGAAAGAACAAGACCATCCCACTGAAAAAAATCCAAACCAACAGCAGTGCAAAAAGTCTTGTTTCCTCCCTTCCAACTGCCTTTCTCTCCAAGGGGGAGGTCAAAGAGCCACCTCTCTCAACCAAGTCCCAAAGGTGATGTGCCTGCACACTGTGCTCCCATGCTGAGCACAAAACACCCCCCCAAGTGAGTTCACCTCCCCCCCAAGTGTTTAGGCCAGGGTGAAATCTCTCAAGATACCTCCTGCTGTGGATGCAGCCCCTATGCACACATATCTCACTCTCAGTTTACTTTATGGCTCTCTTGTTCTTTGCAATGCCCACCCTATGGACCAGTTTTTACCCTGGCCACTCCCGCCCCAGACAGGGCACAAAATAATGACAAGCAGCTCCTGCTGTCTCCAAATAAAAGCAGTTTTCTTCCAAAATCTAGCTCCAAGTTAACATGCAACTGCCAGGCTACAGTGCCTGCCCTGGTGGAGGCAATTTTCCTGACAGCACACCTCTGTAACCCATCAGACACATTTCAGTTTCAAGCTGAACTGGCCACCAGCCCCTTGCTGGTCCAGTCCTTCTCAGCCAGGTGAAAGCACAGCACCTCCAACCATGCACAACCCCACTTCTCACTGACAGCCAGGAACAGGATTTTGCTTCTCCTTTTCTTCAGCATGAATGCAATCTGTTGCCACCACGATGGGCAACACCACTTCAGGCCCCACAGAGCAGGTCTCAGGACTCCACCTCAGCACAAAACCAAGCATTAAGGGCTCTGTCCTTCTGCTTGCCTCAAGTTTGCCAACTGTGGCTCATTTGCATGTAAAACGTACTGTAAATGACCCCATTTCCACACTGGCTTTGCACAGATACTCAAAAGCAAATCCAAGCCAGATTTCCCACGGATTCCTAGCAGAGTTCTCAGCGTTTTTGCAAACTCTTCTGCCTTTAATATGACCTTCATGAAAACAGACATGCAGCATGGAAGAGGCTCCTCATACCCCCAAGCAGCTGAATTCTAAGAGCTTTACTTCTCTGATGAACACAAAAACTCCAATGCCATGGAATCCTACCTGTGTTTGCTCCATGCCCAGCCATGTTTGCAGATATTTTGCTATTTGCTGTACCTGCAGCCCCCCCCTGCCCCAGAAAGCTCTCTGTGCAGGGCAGTAAAATGGCTATGAGGGAAGTGAGCTCATGTTTGGGTAAGACCCTGATCCTGCTGCCTGCTGGGAGATGTAGTTTTACAACCAGACCAAACTGGGGCAAGGCAAGAGGAGGTGGTGTTGTGGAAGGAGCTGCTGGGATCTCCTGTTTGAGTGAGCACAGCTGACACAGCAGAGCTGTGAAACCTTCATGCACAAGAAGACTGCCAGACAGTGCCTGGCTAGCAGAGGACAGTGCTGTTAGGACACCTATGACTTCTCCAGGACACATCCCTGGTTGCTTGCTGGCTCTCCCTCATTTCTCCCAGTGCATCCTGTCATCCTCCAGAAGCCACATCTCACCCTGTCCTGCCTGGTACACCATGCCTAACCTCACTTGTCTGCCAGCAGCATTCCTCAGCCTCCACGGACCTCGTGACGCAGAAAGAACTATTTTCCTACCAAACAAACACCTAAATCCAAACTTTAGATGGAAAAGGCCACCATTTCAGCTGTGCTGTGCTGGAGACAGCCTGGGGCTTCTCCTACACCAGTAGATGCCCCTGGTAAGACAGGTTGGGAAACAGCCCTCAAGCACATTGTGACAGCTGGAGCTGGGAGCCACTTGGCCAGCCTGAGTCACCTGGCCCCAAGCGTGGCTGGCAGGCAGTGCTGTGCAGCAGTCCTGCAGAAACCTGCTCTTCCCAGCCTGCTGCAGCTTGGAGACAGCCAGCAGAAATTTATTTGTCTCATTAAGAGGAAAATATGTGAGAACTAGCACTGAAATGAAGTCCTGCTGAGTGGGTGTGGGCCTAAAGTTGGTGTTTTGTGCTCGGGATTTTGTGGAAGCAGCTGAAGGTGAGGGATGCAGACAGGTAACAACCTGCATGGTCAGTCCAGTCTGGTACTTACACTCAAGGAACTGCCTTCAGCAGAAAAAAATATGCAGGCTCAGGTTCACAGCTAAACCCACCACCTCAACCACACATCAGATGAGCTGGGACAACTGAGACAGGGCTGCTAACAAAGACTATTATTAACTTAATGTGTTACCTGACTGTATTTTTATGAATATGAAAAGCCTTTCTTAATTCAGCTTTCTATTACAGTAAAACTGGGTGTCTGGGCATGAACCAGACTCAGCTGGCTGCACTTTATCAGCTATTTTCACTGCCATAAACTGGTGCTACAAGCACACACACACAGAAAAAAAAAATACCCCAAAACATTAGAACACCAGGATGAAGCTAAAAAAAAACCAAAAAAACCAAAAGGCCAGTCTGCCACCAACCCATTAAAAAAGTTCCCAGCCAAAGGGTTCCATAAAAACTTCCCATCATGCCAAGCTACAATTGCCAAAATGGTTCATTTTCACACACTGATCTCCAGTTTTGTTGATAAAAGATGGCAGAATGGGTAATGAATTTGTCAATTCATTAAGAAAAATTACATTTTCTCTTATAAACTAGTGCATGTAACTCAGATACTAAGAATATCTTTTACAAGAACACAAAATTTTCACTTCTCCAAGATGTATCTACAAAAACACTAATCTTGGGAAAAAGAAGAAAAATCATAGTGCTTGCCAGAATAATAAAAAAAAAACCATCCTCAAAGATACTCTTTCTGCAATAGGTATCTCAGTGAAGGTATTCCAACAAAGGCAGACACCTTTTTTAATATATGTATAAATAAATATTTCATATACATACATAAATATATGTATATATATGAATGACAACTATGGAACCCTAAAATTATATTTAGTTATTTTCTTTAGTTTGACACCTAAACAATATAAAAACACAGACCAGAAGGTACAAACAAGACTATGCTGATTTCCCAGGGGAAAACTTTTCTCCCCTCTACCCAAATAAAAGTGTGAGTTTTCCCATACTTTGAAAAATTAGATACATATGGGAAAAGTAGTGCTGGGTGTCGACCTTCATGAACTTTCAGAGTCTCCTTTCCTCTTCCAGTGAGGAAGTTGGCCATGCTACAACAGCCTGGGGAATGTGCCTATGTCAACATCACTTTTCTGACTGCCCAACATCTCCAGAAGCAGCCATGGAGTGTTTCTCCTAAAGGAAAGGTGAGAATTAACCATTGGGAGACCCAACCCTCCACGGGTGACAACTTCAACAAGCAAGTCCCACATCACAAATCCTTCCCAAGGCAACCCAATGTTTTCTCAGCAGCCACACACACACACACACCACCATCAGATGGTCCTAAACTCCTGCCCTGAAATGCACCTTGCAGCCACAGCCACTGTGTACACATTGTACATTAGAAGACACTTCCTTTTTTTTGCAAGAAGGGCCCAATTTGACTTCTATGTAACAAACTTTTTACATTATCTGATCCCTCACTGAGCTCCCCTATGCTTTCAGGTGCTTAATTAGTATTTTTGTAATTGATAGAGAAGCATCTTCCATCACTCCCTGCTTTATTATGTTCTCTGACTTCTTCTGCCTTCCAAGGGATCAAAGGATCAAAGAAGAGACAGACATTTGCTCACAAATTGCGACCTCAATGTGCATCATGACATTTCATATTTGAAACCTCCCACCTCACTTGCACTTCCTGCATCCTCAGTACGGAGTGCAGTATATGGAATCCATTATCAGAACTATTTCTTATGCCACTGAGGACAATAACAGCTTTCCCAGATACCTGCTGCTAGGACAGCTCATTAACACACCAGAAAAAAATCACAGGCACGTGCCACAGGAAGAAGGAAAATCCTAGCAAGAGCCACTGTACCACAAACAAGTTAAAATAATCCAGAAAGAAAAGAAAATAAAGTCATGAACAGAGTTGCCTGTAACACCACAATCTAAATTCTGATTCTACATCTTGGAAAGGTTAGAGATGTGAGAATTAACTTGTGTGCCAACTGAGTGAATTCTTTCATCTGCATCCACTGGTCTTACACAAGCTGCTACTTCTCCTTCCCAGAGTGTCCCTTTCTCATCCCTTTTCCCCATCACACCTTCACAGCCTCAAGCTTAAACAGCCCCTAAGAAAACAGGGAATTCCACCTCAGTGCAGCACCCCTGGGAATACTGACCACAGTCCTGGGATATCAGGCTGTTCAAGTAAGGGAAACTGTTGCGCTTCATCTCATTCAGCTTCTCCTTCAGCTTCCTGACTTGGCTGTCGGAGCGGCTGATCCTCTGCCTCAGGAGCTTCAGCTCCCCGTTCTTCTTCTCCACCTGCTCCCGCAAGCAGCACACCTGGCTCTTGCTCTGCCGGGAGGAGAAGCAGTACGAGTGCAAGGAGTCGATGAGCTTGCAGGCCCCCGAGGCCGACATGATCACCTCGTTGATGGACATGGGGTTGGCGTCCGTGTCCCCCTTGCGCCCCAGCACGGCCTCGGCGGCGGGCCGGGGGGTCAGGTCAGCCGGGGACGCCGACAGGCCCTGGGAGGGTTTCTGGGGGGTGGCCGTGAGCGAAGACGTCGGGGACACTTCTGCGACGGCCTTGTCGTGCCCCAAGGGCTGGCTGCTGCAGCTCGGCTCCACGTCTCTCTTTGGCCTTTTCCTTTCCAGCTGCTCCTTGGGGAGAGACGGCCTCTCCCTGGCGTGCTTGGAGGAAAAGCTGTACGAGTGCAGGGAGCCGATGAACTTGCAGGCACCGGAGGCAGGAGGGGTGAAGTCGTCCACGGACGCGCCGCTCCTGTCTGCCACCCAGCTCCCTGCCCAGCTGCCCCTGGCACAGTCCTTGCCAGGAGACCTCTCGGGCTTTACCTGCACTCCAGGCTTGGCCCCCAAATGATCCCCTAACGTCCTCCTCCGAGGGCCGTCCAGCTGGCTGTGGAGGGCCTGTTCCTCCTTGGGCATGGATCCTATTTCCTCTTTCAGAGTGGCCTCCTCCATCTCTTTCGTCCCTTGCATCACCATGAAGTCCTGGCCAGAAGATGGGGCTCTGTGTGCTACCTCACCGCCTCCTTCCTGCGGGGCCTCCCCATCCTGCACCAGCACCTGCCTGGCTATTTTCCTTCTGCTCCTGACATAATCCAGCTTGCCGTGCTTCTTCTCCACGAGCTGGAAGATGGTGGGGACGGCAGTGGGCTTCAGCAAGCGGTGATGGTCTTCCAGCTGCTTGAAGAAACTGTCTTTGGTGAAGTGCTCGCTGCAAAGAAAGGAATACTTGGTGGGAGTCCAGTTGTCTCTCTGAACAGCTTTCAGCCACTGAATCAAGCGCTTCGAATCCTTCAGAGGGAATCTAAAACGGGAACAGAGAAAACCCACTAAAAAATAAGCTACATTTCGGGAATCAGAAGGGTCGGTACTTTAAGAATTACAGAACCATAGAATCATAGAACTGTTGAGGTTGGAAAAGACCTTGAAGGCGACCAAGTCCAAGGGGATGGCTAGGTTTAGGAGATTTTGGGGAAAGCTGTGTTTGGGAAAGTTACACTCATTTACTAATAAAATTACACTCATTTAAGAATTACTTCACTTTGGGCTGAAACATTTGATAGTCATTCGCTGCGTCAACAGCTCCACTCCACAACAAGCGTAGGACTAAAAGGTGTTGTTTCCATTTTCATCAGCAATCGATCCACTACTCCACTCACCAGCCCCAAGAGGAACAGCCTGTCCACAAGGAAGAGGGACGTGACCACCACCGAAACACCCGGCTCAGCCAGCACGCTGCCCAGCGTAACCCGGGCGCTGCTCACACCGGGTGTGCTTAATAACATTTCATTAGGTGTAGAAATGCCTGCAGTGCAAGAAAGCCCCTGAGCAGGGGAACCGGGTTCCGTTTCCAATGGGACTCCCGAGACAGGGACTTTTCCCAGGGACTCACCGCCGGCAGCATCCCCAGCGAGGGCTGAGGCGGAGGACGGGCGGCGGGGGCACAGACCGGGGGAGGGTCGGGGTGACAGGCCGGGGAGGGCCCGGCCCCGTGGCGAGGGGCGCTCCCGCTGCCCGGCCGGGGCTGGAGGATCCGGGAGCCCCGAGCCGGTCTCCCCTGAGGGAAACAAAGGGCAGTCACTACCGTGGGGGCCCGGGGAAGGGAGCGGGAGCGGGGCGCGGGCGGCCCGGCCGCGGCACTTGCGGCGGGCCGGGCGGGCCGCCCTTACCTGTGGAAGGAGACGGCGCCGTGGCGCGCCTTGCCCTGCCGGTTAGAGCAGTTGGCGGCGGCGCAGCAGATCACCATCTCCGACCGCCGCCGCCGCCCTCGGCCGGAGAGGCGTCGCCGCTGCCCGAGGAGCCCTCGGCCGCCTCCGTGGCCAGCAGCCGCCTGCAGCTCAGCACCTCGCTCGCCTTCTCCGACCTCACCGAGGAGCTGCTGGACGCCGGCACCGACGGGCTGCTCCGCGAGCTGGAGGACTTGCGCTCCGAGAACGACTATCTCAAGGTGGGCACGGCTCGGTGTGGCATCCCTGTCACGGCTCGGCGTGCAGTGACATCCCCGTCACGGCTCGGTGTGGCGTCCCTATCACGGCTCGGCGTGCAGTGACATCCCCGTCACGGCTCAGTGTGGCACGGCATCCCTGGGCAGTAGTAGTACAGCATGGCATCCCAGGGCACGGGTCAGTCAGGGTCAGCATCCCTGGCTATAGCGTGGGTTAACGTCCCAGAGCTTTGCAGGGCATCTGAGGGCATGGCTCAGCATGGTGCAGCATCCCTGGCCTTAGCAGGCATGGTGTGGAATCCCATGGCAGGGGTCAGCATGGTGCAGCATCCCTGAGCACGATAGAGCATCTGTGGTTATAACAGCATGGCATCCCTGTGCCCAGTGCAGCATGGCACAGCTTCCTTGGCAATGGCAATGGTATGGCACAGCATGGCATGGCATGGCACTGCATCCCAAGGTGTAGCTCCGTGTGGCACATCATTCTCAGGTCCAGCCTGGTGCAGTTCAGCATCCCAGGGCATGGCTGGGTACAGCTCAGCTCAGCCTGGCCTGGCTCAGCCTGGCCTGGCTCAGCTGGGCAGCACAGCACAGCATGGCTGGGTGCAGGGCTTGGCATGGCTCAGCCCAGCATGGCATCCCTGAACATGGCACAGCCAGGGAATGCTGGCCTGCCATGCTGTGGCTGGGCTTGACTTGGCACAGCATAGCATGACTGGATGTAGGGTCTGGCTTGTCCAAGCCTGGCATGGCCACGCTGAGCTTAGGGCAGAGCTCAGCTTGGCACAGCATGGCCCAGCTGGGCATGGTCCAGCGTGGTGTGGCACCACTCAGCTCAGTGTTCCATGGCATGGCTTGGCACAGGGCAGCCTTTGGCACAACGTGGGCCAGGTTAGCCAGGCGTGACCCAGCTGGGCATGGCTGGCCCTGGCATGGCACATTGGGTGCAGCAGAACCAAGCCTAGCACGGACCCAGCTTGGCATGGCGAGGCCTGGCACAGCTCAGCACGGTATGGGTGTGCTCAGCCTGGTTGGGCATCCTGGGACACAGTATGGCATAACCTGACCCCGTGCAGCTGGGCATGGCCTGGCAGTTGGGCATGGCTCCCTGCTGCTCTCCCTGCCTGCTGCTGCTGCCAGACCCTGGGGACATTTTCCAGCTCTCTTCTTCCCGCTGGTTCCTGTGCTCCCTGGGGCCTTTTTCCAGGTCTGACTGGCTTGCAGGGGCATGGTTGGGCCAGGGCAGACATGCTGTGGGGGGACAGGGACACAGAGCCATCACACATCAGCCTGGTGGGCACCAGCACCCACCAGGTGCCACATCCTGGGGTGTCTGCAGGCATTTTGTGCCCTCTGCTCTCCTTCAGGGTGGAGCTGTTGGTGAGCTGTTTGGGCAGTCAGCTGCCAGTGAGCTCAGGACTGGGTACCAAGGCTCCCCAGCTGCTCTTTGGGTGCTACAGGTTGGAAGTCAGGCCAGCTCTCCTCAACTGCTGCCCAAGTTTGTGAAAGCGTCAGGATTCCAGCCCCGAGGTGGGCACTGGGTGATGCACTGGAAGATGCTCAATCAGGCCCTTTGTCCATTAGCAAAGCCCCAGTGCACGGCTGGTGTCCCAACTCCTGCCAAAATTAGCAGCAACAGCTTAAAGGCTTTGATTTACTGGGGGCTGGAAAAATACAGATGAGGCCCCTGAGTTTCCAAGAACGAGCGCTGCCATTCCTGCTTCCTCCATTCCCACGTGATCTCCTTCCTGGCAAGCTGCAGGCCAGCAGGGTGTGAGTGATTTACCTGCCCTGAGGGGTGGCAGCTGAAATCCCCTGGCCAGGGACAGTGGGAGAGGGCAGAGCTGCTGGAGGCATGCACCAGGAATGGCCATGGGGATGCTGGTGGCATTGTCCCTTCTTTGCCAGAACCTGTGTCCCCTCCCTGGCGTATGCATCTTGCTTATATCCGTGTTTCTGTGTTGTAGCTCACTTCTCCTGACTCTGGAGCAGGAGGTGACTGGGGTGGTACCCTGGCTCCAGCTGGTCAGAAGCCCAGAGCACACACCTCTTGTGCTCCAAAAAATGTTGGAAGATTTGCCTAGTTTCTCCAGCAAGGAGCAGAAAACTGGGCTGGGCTGCAGCAGAGTGCTGGCTTGTGCCATCTGTGCTAAAAATTCAAGCATTCCAAGACTTAAAACAAAAATAAAGCCCTAACCCGAGGGATTGTCACTGCCCATCTTGCCATGCAGCTCGGGTGTGGATGAATCAGACTTATCCCAGGTGATTTCCTAGGGCTCCCCCAAAAAGCTGCAGATGAATATTTTTTTCACGTATTCACCAGCACCAGCGAAAGCCTAGTGCGTGTTTGGAGCGAGATGAGGATTTTTGGGGGCGGGAGGGCTTTGGTGACGTTCTGGCACGAGCCAGACGTGTGTGGTGCTACTACGCCCGTGCGATGCACGCTGGGCTTGGGAGCTTCCCAGCAGAGCTCCAGCAGTGCCAGCTCACGTCCCATCTTCCCTCGGCTGCCGTAATAAAACCCACTTGTTTAAGCACACTTCAGCCATTTCTCTTTGCACCCCACATTTGTGCAAGGCTTTGCTTTCCTCCTCCTGCTCTGGGTGTGCTGGGATCTCCTCTTGCCCCTGCTCTCAGGCCTGTGCACCTGCTGTGACCCCCCCCCCCGAACGGGTTATTCTGAGTGTTTCCCCAAAAAGGGCTGTTTTCACAGGCAGGCTGGCAGCCTGGGGAGGGAGGAGGTGGCTTGGTGTCCTTGCCCCAGCTCGCTGTTGCTGAGCTCTGTGATGGAGAGCAGCTCCCAGCCCTGCTCAGCAGGCTGGAAAATGTGAGATGTGATACGGCAGCAGCTGCAGAGGGACAGGCAGACAAAGAGTGGGCACGGGAGGCTTTGGAGCAAGGGGAGGGGATGCCTGCAAAGCCTCTCCTCTCCTCTCTGAGGGAAGGGGTTTAGGCAAGAGCCGTGTAACACTGGGAGCTGAGTGCCCTTTCCTGCTGCCTGTCCCCCTCCTGCTCCCTGCCCTGAGTCATCCCACATCCCCTGGGGCTCACATGCATTTCCCAGCCCTGTGGAGAAACATTTAGAGTGGCTGGGTGCCTTGTTTCCCCCAAGATAGTCATGCCACTAGCAAGGGCTCTCTGGGAGTCCCCACAGGGTTATTGGGGGCTGTGTCTGGGCAGCTTGGTTGGCACTGAGTCCCTGCTCTGCTGCTGCCCAGATCCTGCCTGGCCACAGGGGCAGGGACCATGCCTGGGAGCCCCAGTAGCTACCTGCAGAGCTGGGGACCAGAGCTCTGTCAAGCAGCCTCCCTGGAAGGGGTTTTGCAGCCTCTTGCCTTTTCGGATGCTGCACAACATGGGATGGGCTGCAGAGAGCCCCCAGCTGTTTGCCTGGTAATTTATGGAGGCAGGTGTAAAGCTGGGAAATGTTGATTTTTCCCTCACTCCCATTACCAAGGGGGAGCTGCTATGCCAGCCAGGGGCAGGGATCAGCACACAGGCTGCTGCACTGAGCTCCAGCATGACATGGATGGCCTGTGTTTGCTGTCAGGGCTGCTGTTAGTGCACCCAGAGAAACCCCTGTGTGTGACATGGGTGTGCCTTGCCCATCCTTCCACCCATTGCACCCTGCCACGGGCTTGTGGTGCTCTGCATTTCCTGCATTCCCCTTGCTGGCAGGGGACATACCTGAGCACCCCTTGGCAGTTTCCTTTAAAAATCCCCTCTGGTTTTTCTTTTTTTTCCCCTAGCAAATTCAGGAATAATTCCCTGTGCTGCCTGCCGGGCTGCCTGCTCAGAGTTAATTGAAAGCTGCTGCTTTTGTGCTGTAATCTGGGAGGAAGCCGTGCTTGTTGCTCTCCTGCACGGTAATCCCCGGCTTTGCACGGGGCTGGCCGCAGGCACAGCCCTGCCAGCGCAGCCCAGCTCCGCACAAAGGCGCCTCTGCCGCGCACCCGGGCTGCTCCCACCCTTCCTCCTCCTCTGCTGAGGTTTGGGGATGAAGATGGAGGGTGTGCCCTCCCAAAATGCTGCCCATCCCCCACGGGCAGGCTGCTGCTGCTTGGCTGTGCCTGCCAAGGTTGCCACAGCCAGCCGGGCACAGCCAGCCGTGGCTGAGCTGTGTGAGCCTGTTTTGTGTCCCGTGCTGTTTTCTGCTTCTTGGAGATAGCTGGTCCTGCTGGGTTGCACAGTGTGTGACCCCTGCTCTGCTCAGAGCTTGTTGCATTCTTGCAGGAGCTAAAGTCAGCATGTAACTCCCCTTGGGTAGGAGATCTGGGGGTTTAATTCTGCTTCTGCGACATGTAACGGGTCTGGTCTGCACTCTGAGGTGTGCTGTGACATCTCCACTGATCCCTCTCCTGCCCTGTCACTGCTCAGGGTCATCACCCTAAAGCTCAGCCCTTCCTGAAAGAGCTGATGTCCTTCAAGTGCATGTGTAGACACAGCTGTTGCCTCCTCTTTCTCTAAAAATGCGTGGTTTCTTTTTCCTGAGCTGGAAACAGGCAGTTTGCATCCCACCTTTCCGCTCCTTAGTTTCCTTAATAATCTCCCCAGGGAGAGACAGTGTCTCTGAGGTTTGTGCAGAGGAGGTTGAAGGTAGGTTGTTTCTTGAGCTGCTCCACTGGGCATAACCTGGCTCCTGTAGCCACGAAATGGGCTGTTTGCTTCTGCACACAATCCCTGGGGCATTCAAATGAGTCCCTCTGGACTGCAGCTTCCCAGCGTTTTCTCCGAGACAGGAGATTTCTAGTGTAAAATGCCTGTGAAGTCTTTGCTGCTGCAGAGATGGGATGAGCAGGGTACAGTGGTGGGTGATCCTGGAGGACAAGCAGGGGAGCAGCCCTTGGGTGCTGGGAGGCTGTGACTCCACATGGGGATGTTCACACTGTTCTTTACAGGGTGAGTGGCCCAGCAGGGCAGTCCCCAGGGGCATTTCTGGGGGAGAGAAATCATTTTATTTCCTCCTCAGTGTTGCCCACCTGTCACCATGTCACACTTCATTTAACATCACTTACAGTGCTCAGTGCCACCCTGGAATCTGGGATGTTTCTGTGGGGTCCCTCCCCTCTCCTGGTTCTGCTCTTGCCTTAATCCAAACAGATTTTTTGCTGGGTTGGGCATCAACTCCAGAAAATGTGCAAAGGGTGAGGCTTCGTGGCCATCATGGACCCCTGAAGCTGTGAGGGGACCCCGGTGCACCCCATGTGCTGCCTTGGCAGATCAGCTCTGTCCTCCAAGCTCTCTTCCTGGCATTTTTCCACTCTCCAATCCTAATCCCTTTACTGTGGCTTAGCAGCATGGCTTGCCTCCGTGGGGCAAACTGGGGCAGGCTGTGGATGCCTGCTGCATCCACTCAGAGGATTTATCAGGTTACGGGATGTGGGTGAATTCCTGCAGCTGGAGCAAAGGCAGGCACTGCTTTCCCAACCCCCAGTGCTGCAAATCCCCCCAGCCCCACTCCATGGCTGTATTTCCAGGCTTTGCCCAGGCTGGACACGGCCTCCTCCTAAAATAACGGTTGCTACAACCCAGAGCATAAACAAGCAGGAGCTCTTAGCAGGGCAAGCCCAGGCTTTCTTCCAGCAAGCGTGCAAGATGTGGTTGGGTTTTTTCCAAGGTCTCTGCTCCCTGCCCTGCTCAGCTGCTGCCTGGGAAAGCCACATGGCAAGTGAGAGCTGGAATGGTCAGCACTGAAGGAGGGTTGCAGTTGTATTCAAGCCACGATTCGTTGGTGGTGAAAGGAAGGCTTTTCCCCAGCCGCTGCAGTGCGCCTGCTCACCTGCAATCCATAATGCCTTTTCTTCTACTAAAACTCCCGAGGAATACATGCCACAAACCAGCTCTCCAGGCTGGTTTGGTTTAAGGGGGTTTTGCTGGTGCCCCCAGGACTGTGGTCCTGCCAGGGGGGAGGTGGCAGTGCTGGCGGGGGGCTTCCCATCGAGTTTGTCACCCCATGGTGCATCCCAACCCTTGCAGGAACATGTGGTTTGTCCCTGGGGTGTTTCACACCTGACATGTCCAGGAGGTTTTCTCAAACATGTCTGCAGTGATGCCACTTCACAGGACAGTCTCTGGCTGTCCCTGGAACAGCCTGTCCCCAGGACCCCCTGTGCTCATCTCAAAGCCTCGGGGCTGTTTCTGTTCTGAGACAGAACAGAAGCAAATCTGTTCTCAGGACCCCCTGTGGAGAAGCAGAGCAGCAGAGGGTGACAGGACCCTGGTGGCCATGGTGCCACTGGGCTCCAGCAGCCCAGGCCGGGAAATAATCCGGGATTGTCTAATGGAGGTTCCTTCTTTGTTACAAGTGTTTAAAGCCAACAGTGAGCGACTGTGACTCGTCCCTGCAGCTGCCGGCCCTTTCCCCAGGCTTGGCTTCTCCTTTCGGGGCGTTCTTGCAGCTGGGGCTTTGTCAGGCAGGGTGAGTGTGGCAGCCACTGTGCCAGTGCCTGGCAGAGCCAGCACAGAGCTGCCATCTCAGGCTCTAGGGCATTGTCACAGCAAGGAGGGGGCAGTCCCCTGTCCCCTCTGCCCAGGGGGAATCAGGGCTGAGCATCCCCAATGCCTGTGCCAGATCCTTTTGTTCCCTTCCTGACCATGCCACGGTGCAGAGTGGCACTGTGAGCCACTCTCAAGTGGCAGTTGCATTTGGCAAAGGCAGGAGGTCTTTAGTGTCAGGGGTTTTGGCAGGAAAGCAGATCCTTGATCCCTCCCAGGAGGGATCCCTGCTCCCACTGGGCCTGGCTGAGGAGAGCAGCTGGTGTGGTGGGTGGAGTGTTTGCCTGGGGGATTTGGGTTGACACCATGTTCATGGTGATGTGGACAGAGCTTGGTCAGTCCCCAGGGACCAGAGGGGACAGTCCTTGAGCATCCCCAATGACCACAGTCCAGTTCTGGATGAGGAGGTGGCACTGGGGACCCCACAGTAGTTGTGTGCCACAGCCCTGGAGGAGGCTCTGGGTCAGTGTTGGTGCCAGCAGGATGTCACCCTTGGCCCTGCTGTGGCAGTGATGCAGTTGCTCTGTGCCAGCGGATCTGCTGTGCTGGAGGAGCTCACTGGGAGAGCTGATGAGACTGGGAAGAGGTGGAACAGGGGACCCAGCCCGAGGACTGCTGCTTGGTGACAAAACAAGGGGCAGCCTCTGGTTCCCAGCACAGCTGGCATCTGGTTCATGTCCCCACGTTGCCTCCCCTAACAGCTGTCCTCGCCTGCCATCTCCTCCTTCCCTCGCCTGCCTCCCTGACACATCTTTTCCAAAGATAACCTAATTTTTCTCCCTGTGGCTGCTGCCTGAGCTGCTCCTGCAGTTCCTCTCCCTCCCCCACCTTCCTATTTCTTTTACCACAAAGACTCTCAGGCGCTTTTGTTGGCTGTTCCCCCCCGCGTGACTGGCTCACCCCTGGGTGACGGCATCCAGCTGGCTCTGAGCTCTTCCTGCAAGGATTGGGCTTGGCCCAAGCGGTTGGAGACCTGTGAAAATGGCTCATGGGGTGGATGGATGGATGGATGGATGGATGGATGGATGGATGGATGGATGGATGGATGGATGGATGGATAATGGAGGGATGGATGGACGGATGGATGCATGGATGATGGATGGATGGGGGATGGATGGATGGATGGATGGATGGATGGATGGATGGATGGATGGATGGATGGATGGATGGAAGGATGATGGAGGGATGGATGGATGGATGAGGGATGGATGGAGAATGGAGAGCCATGGTGGGGAGGTGTCACAGGCGAAAAGAGAGCAGAGCAAGCTGCAGGGTCTAACCCAACCTCTCCCTGCAGGATGAGATTGAGGAGCTGCGTGCCGAGATGCTGGAGATGCGGGATGTCTACATGGAGGAGGATGTGTACCAGCTGCAGGAGCTGAGGCAGCAGCTGGACCAGGCCAGCAAGACGTGCCGCATCCTGCAGTACCGGCTGCGCAAGGCCGAGCGCCGCAGCCTGCGCGTGGCACAGACCGGCCAGGTGGACGGCGAGCTCATCCACAGCCTCGAGCAGGATGTCAAGGTCAGCCTGGGAGGGCACCTCCCCACCCAGACAGCCCCCACAGGGGGTTTTGATGAGCTGTGGGCACGGAGGTGGCAGGGAATGTCAGGGTGCAGGGAGCTCTGTGAGGATGTGCAGTTTGTGATGCGCGGTTTTGTTGGAGGTGTTATAATTCCCTGCTAGCAGTGTTGATGTGGGAAGTGGGGAGCAGTGCTTTCAGCTCCCAGGTGGTCTGAGGGGGTCCTGGTGATGGAGAGGGTGCCATATGTGAGCAGGCTGGAGTCCAGCCCAGCCCCATGCCCTGGGGCTGAACTCCCTTATCCTGCTCCAATGGGGATGTGATGGGGCCACCACTGCAGGATGGAGCATCACAAGTGTGCAGGGAGGGAGGGTGGGGACCAGGACCCTGCAGTCTTGGGAGCTGCTTCTCTCGGCCATCGGGAATACCTTGCAGAGCCCCAGGCATGGTGGCACGCAGGGCTGGGGCAGGGACAGGAGGATTTCTGCAGGGTGACGTTGCTTTGCCCTCGAGGAGCCTGGTGAGTGTTTGCTGAGGGCTCTCACCAAGGAGACTGCTGCCAAGAGGAGATGCAGTGGCAGTTGGAGACAGCTCGGGATGGATGTGCAACAGCTCGAGGACTAACTTTGTTTTTTGAGCAGAAAACAGCCAGTCCTTGAGCCAAGACGTGCCACAAGTGCTGGGCTGTGAACCTGCCTCGCTGCCCATCCCTGCTGGGGCCCCAATCCCCTCCCCAAACCACCCATCAGCATCAGTTCCCCCCCAGCTTGGGTGACTGCTGCCAAAAACACCCCCTCCAGCTTCTCCCTTTCTGGGAAAGAAAGCACAGCCCATCCTCGGGGGAACAGGAGCCCAACCCCATGGCCTGAGATCCTGCAGCAGGGCTTGCTGCTGCCTCCACAGTGCTGATATCCCAGGCTATGCAGGAGACCAGTGGCATTTGGGACAAGTTTTGCCGTCCTGCAAATGCAAGAGTGAATGTTTTGTGTTACTAAGCTCTCTTTATGCTGGGGACTGCTCCCGTGCAGGGATCTGGAGAGGGGGAGCTCTGCTGGGGAGGATGTAGTCACCCTTCACCCCGGGGCAGCTGCTGGTTTTTCTGTAATGTGATGCAGCAGCTCGCCTTTCTCCTGGCCAGCACAGCTGCTGCCTGCAGCGACAGGCTGCCTGCTTTGCTGCTGCCTACCAGCTCTTCCAGCCTTCTGGGGGCTTCTCCAGCTTTGTGGTATGGGAAAAAGGTGATTAATGTCTCCCAGCATCATGCTAAGGCTGGGGAAGGCAGGATTTGGCCAGGGAATGGGGATGCAGGGCAGCCTTGCAGCTGGTGAAGGAACAAGAGCAGTCACAGCACACGACTGAGGGGACAGACACAAGGGTCAGGGGGTCACCCCCCACAGTGTCTCCCCCAGAGGGTCTCAGTAACTGCCTGGTGATCTCCTCATGAGGACTGTGGGTGCCCAGGAGCTGTAGTCTCAGCCCCCTGCACATTGTGCCCAGCCTGGTGAGAGCCCTGCTGTGTCCCCAGGTGGCCAAGGACGTCTCTGTGCGGCTCCACAATGAGCTGGAGGTGGTGGAGAAGAAGAGGATCAGGCTGGAGGAGGAGAACGAGGAGCTGCGCCAGCGGCTCATCGAGACCGAGCTGGCCAAGCAGGTGGTGCAGAACGAGATGGACAAGCTCAGAGAGGTGAGTGGGACAAGGGAGGGGACCAGGAGGCATCCCCAAGGCTCTGCTCATAGCAGGTGTCCTGGCCCTGGATCATGGGATCCCCCAGCCCTGCCTGAGTCACTGAAACCCAAACCCTGCTACAGATGCTTGTGAAACCCGAGCAGCACCTGCCCTTGGCGTGCTCCATCCCACCCTGCGGGCACGGGCTGGCTCTGCCCCATCAGGGGGGAGCTTGTGGGACTTCCCCACTGCTCTGGGGACACTTTATATGTCCCTGGCCACTTGCTCAGCCCAGCCCCCTGGGCCGTGCCCAATTCCATCTGGGCAAAGTTCCGAATGATGTGTGGGGTGCCTGTCCCTGGCAGAGTGCCTGGTGCTGGCTGCATCCTGACCACATCCTGCAGGTCCCAGCAGTGTCCCAGTGCTGCTGTGGAGCTGGGTGGGTGCACAATCCCCTCTGTGTCCTGGGCAGCCACAAATGTACCCACATGCACAGGTCCAGGGCACTCCATGTCATGCTCTGTTTGGAACCAGCTTCTGGCTGGGATCTGTGTCAACCTCGGTGACGGGAAAGGCATCCTGGTGACAGCATGGACTTGAGATCCATTGCAGCCCTTGTAACCCACTTCCCTACTGCCCGGGATGCCTTTGGTCCCCGGGGAGCCTCAGGATGCATCTCTGGCTGAGCCCTCAGGGCAGTGTGGGGGAGGAGGCACAGCCAAGGGAAGGCTCTCACTTCCCCCACTGTGCTTCCTGCACACAGCAGCTCAGGATCTTTGAGGCCATCCCTGCCTAAAGCCGAGCCCAGCTCCTGGGAAGCTGCAGGATCCAGCTGTAGCCATCCCCTGTCAGCCATGCCCGTGCTGGTGACAGCATCCCCCACACGGGGTGTCTTGCACAGCCCTGCTAACAGCCGTGAAATGGGTTTCCCTGCAGCTGGGAGCGCGGGCTGAATAACAAATGGCAGCAGTGGGAGCTGGGCTGGAGCTCTCCCTCACTTGGAAAACAGGCAGGGAAAATGGTTCTGTGGTCAGCGAGGGGAGCTCTGAGAGGCAGGCACTGCCTTGTCCTGGCTGAAGGCTGTGGGGAGGGATCCAGCCCCTCCTGCAGCTGCCTGAGCCCTGGGGACACTGCTGGCTGGCACAGGCTCAGAGATGGTCCCCAAGCTCAGGATGGCACATCCCCAGGCTAGCAAGGGCATCGGGGTTACTGGCTGATTGCAGAGTGCTAATTAGGCAAACATTAGACAAAGTGAGCTAAAAGCCCTCCTCCTCCTCCCTGCTGCTGCAGGGCACAGAGCCTGGCAGAGCTTGTTAGCAGCCAGAGCCAGGGACTGTGCAGGGCTGCACTCACCCCTCCGGGCTGATTATTCCTCCCTTCCAAGAGGTTTCTTCCATAATTGGGTAATTGGCTGGGGATCATTCCTGAAGGCACAGGCATTTTCCCCTTTTCTGTCTCCTAAAGGGTTCAGAAAAAATGGGATCAATCTGGGTACCCCATGCCAAGCCTGCCACACCAAGCTTGGCCTTGAGGGGACCCTTGGGCAGGGCCACCCCAAGGCTGCTCCCAGGCTGGAGCAGTGACAGCCACATGTGCCCAGGGTGCTGTGCCTGGGGCTCTTTGGGGCTGGTGCTGCCCTTTGCCAGCTGCAGTCCCCAGCATGGTGGGGGTGAGGAATGTGATGTGGCACAACCAGCCCCTGGGAGAGGCTCTGCAGCTCCAGCAGCTCCAGGGATGGTCATGGCCTTAATAGGAAAGCCTGGAGCCCTGCACCTTGGCACAGGCAGCAGCTTACATTTCACAGCTGCTTTCTCCGGCTGCTGGGCCTCAGCACCAGCTTGGAAAGAGGTCCAGGGCAGCTGCATGGATCAGCCAGCGCTCATGGGAGGCTCTGTGGATGTTCTTGAGGGTCTTGCCCCAGCTCCCTTCCCCAGATAACTGGCTCTGCTCTAGGTACCTGCATTTTTACCATGCTTTTGGTCTGCCTTATTGCTCTGTCTGCCTTCCCCACCTCCCAGCTGTCCTCACTAGGCTGGACATTGTCCCTTGTGTCCCCTTGTGACCTTGACAGCAGAGTCAGCATCGTGCTGCTGAGGGGCCAGGACATATCCCTTGCTTGGGGAGAAGGTGATGGGGAATGTCATCATCTGCTGCTCCCACACTGGAATGTCCTGAGAGCTGTCCCTTGGCCTGGGGGCTGGATTCCCTGCACCATCCAGCCCTGACAGGGACAGTGACTCAGCCTCTCCACTCTCCATGGCTCATTTCCTGCTCACTCCTGCTTTTTCACTGCTCCTTTGCCTGCAGGGGGAATTTCTGGCCAAACCTCATGATGTGATGCTTGCCAGTCCAGCTCCCTCAAAGCAAAGGGCCTCCCTCAGCCCACCAGGGCTCAGTTGTTCTCCTGGGGTCCAGGAGCGTCTGGGAATGTCAGCACCAATGTCCATCCACACTGAATCTGTCTGTCTGTCACTGCTGGGGTGCAGGGCCATCGCTGTGGGTCATAACTCTCTGTTCTTCCTGCAGAACTCCCTGAAGAAGCGGGGGTCTCGCTCCTTGGGCAAGACTGAGAAGAAGCCATCAGTGCAGGTATCAGCACCAGAGCACCCAGGGCACGCCACAGTGAGCCACCAACACCCCAGCTCATGGTGCCAGCTGGAGACTGAGCCCAGGCCGGGAGCAAATCCAGGCATGGCAGCACCATCCCCTCCTTGCTGGGCTCTGCAGAGCTTTCCTGCCTCTCAGAGCCCCTGCATGAGGGAGGGATTGATGTGCTGGGCCATCCTCTTTGTCCTCACTCGCTCCCTTGTCTCATTTATCAATGGAGCAGCAGTGGCTTTAACCCTTTCCCTGTGTAAGGAGCTGAAGGAGTTTGGCTTTACATTGCAAAGCTGCTTCTGCTCCTGTGGCTCTTGCAGCCTGTGTGCCTCCTGCCAGTGCCAGCAGCTGTGCTTGAGAGTGCTCTGGGAGCTTCACGGGGTCTGGGGGAGCAGAGGGTCCCTGTGGGGATGGCTGGAGGCCACACCACTCCTGCCCTCACCGGGGATTTGCTGGTGGCAGCAGGATTTCAGCTGTCACTTGCTGTTGAGCTGAGCTGCTGTGACTCACTAATGCTGTTACGAGGGCTTGGAGAGGCAGAGCTGCTGTTGCAGGGATAGAAAGGCAAGAGGAAAAATCCTCTTTCAAAGGCAAAAGCCCTGAAGGGTTTATTCTGGGGAACAGATCTGCTCCCCCAAAGCTGGGACACGGAGGCAGACCGTGTAAAGACACTCCTGACATGCTGCTGAGTGTCTCCCAGCAGGTACCTTGAGCAGCCTAAGGGGTTTGGGTGACCTGTGTCCTTCTTGGCACAGGCCCTTCTGTGCAGCCACAGGACAGACACCCCCTGGCCCTCAAAGACTCTCCCTTCCAGTCTTTATTTATCACCTCCCTTTAGCTCCATTCTTGAGAGCCCTTTCTGGCCAGCTGATGGTCGCAGCATCCTTCCCCTCATTTCCCCAGAGAGCACTTACAGCCAGCTCTGCCCCGAGTTGAGGGGGCTCCTCCATCACCCCCTTCCTGAGGCTGAAGCACCTCATGTGCCTCCTCCTGGGGTAGGAAACAACCCCAATCCTCTCTGCTTCCCCATGGAGCTAAGACCCTTCAGCTTGGGGTCAGGGTGGCCCCAGTTCTGTGGTGGGAGCAATGCTCCAGGAACTCTGGGCTTTCCCAGATGGGTGCAGATGCCCCTAGATGTGGCCCCCATGGGCTCCTTGTCATTGCTCAGCTGTGGCTGGTGGCCCTGTGGGCACAGATGCTGTGACTCATCTGTGGCTTCCTGGGCCCCTTTCCTGCCTGGCTGTGCTGGGTGAGCTTCAGCACTCCCCAAAAATGGAGCTGGGGCAGACAGACTCAACACTGAGGTCTCCCCAGACCCCAGGAGCACTCCAGGTGGTCTTGGGGACGTGTGTGTGTCTCTTTGCTGATGCCATAGAGGGACACACCGGGTTGCTGCTTTTTTTTTCCCCCTGGAAAAACAGGAACTGAGGTCATGTCTGCCCTGCCCACACCAGCCCTCCCCTAATCTCCTCACCTAATTAGGGGGGCACAGCTTTAATGCGCCTTAATGAGGTCGTGTCCCGGTGCACAAGCATGGAAGTGTAGCAGGGTGGTCCCTGTGGTCACTGCAGGATATTTAGGGAACAAAATGGCACCCCAAACTCATGGGAACCCCCTTTCCATCAACCCTGCCCTTGTTACGAGCAGTGCAGGAAGTCAGCAGAGTAAATACTGCTGAGGGGTTTGGGGTGAGCATGGGGGGGGGCTGGGGGTGCAGAGCACCCAAAGAAGGGGACAGCTTGTTTTTTCCAGCCAAGGAAAGGGGAAAGGGGGTGAGTTCAGCCAGGCAGAGGGCTACCAGGGCCAGCAGCCACCCAGCCAAAGGGCTTGGCCACCTCCAGCACTGCCCAGCTGCAGTGGGTGCAGTGAGGTGAGGGTCACAGCCCAGCAGGTCCCCTCCTGGCAGTGACCACGCCACAGCTCGGAGCACTCGAGTGACCCCGGGGCACGGGAAGCTGCGAGCTGGACGTCAGGAAATCCTGGTCCTCTATCCAAAAAGCTCCCAGAGCAGAGAAATGGTCTGTCTGGGCAAACAGCCAAGATCCTAACTGCTAAATAAAAAAAGAACTCATGGAGAAACGGTCCTGAGAAGCAGAGAGGCTTGGGAAGGGACTGGTGAGCTGGTGCTGAGGCTTTGCCTGGGTTTTCAGTGCCCTGGCAAGGTGGTGGCAGCAAGGCTGGGGGTTGGGACTTCGAGAGGTTTTCAGCTGCTCCTCTGCCCTGTGATGAGAGTGGGGGGCTGAGCAAGAGAAGCAGAGCCCTGATGAGGGCATTTCAGTGCCAGTTTTGGGGAGGAAGCCTTAAAAACCCTGTGGGGTCTTGAGAGCTTTCCCTTCCTCTCTGCCCTGTTGTGGATCAGGCTGGACTTGGTCCACACATCCCTGCTGGTGGCTCAATGTCCTTCTTGGGGCAAGACCCACAGGTTTCCTCATTCAGGGCATCCTGTCCCATCTCCAGGCTCAGCCTGAAAGTCTCCAGGATGGATCTCAAAGCTTTTCCTCCTCCAGGAGCAGAGCCGGCAGCTTTCCTGGGACGACTGGCGTGGGAGGGTGGCATGTCCCCAGAGCTCTCTGGGAATCACCATGGTTCCTGGGAGCATCTTTTTAATACCCACCCCCTCTGGGTCCCCAGGAGGACAGCGCAGACCTGAAGTGCCAGCTGCATTTTGCCAAGGAGGAGTCAGCCCTGATGTGCAAGAAGCTGACCAAGCTGGCCAAGGAGAACGACAGCATGAAGGAGGAGCTGCTCAAGTACAGGTCCCTGTACGGGGACCTCGACAGCTCCCTCTCCGTGGAGGAGCTGGCTGACTCTCCCCATTCCCGGGAGGCCGAGCTGAAGGTCCACCTCAAGCTGGTGGAGGAGGAAGCCAACATCCTCAGCCGGAGGATAGTGGAGCTGGAGGTGGAAAACCGCGGGCTGCGGGCGGAGATGGACGACATGAAGGGCCAGGGGGACAGGGAGCTGCCGGGGCAGGACGCGCGGTTCCTGGTGGGCGTCTCCGGCTGCGGGGACGCGGGGGACACGGTGGCCGAGCTGCGGCGGCACCTGCAGTTCGTGGAGGAGGAGGCCGAGCTGCTGAGGCGCTCGCTGCTGGAGCTGGAGGACCAGAACAAGCTGCTCCTGAACGAGCTGACCAAGTACAAGTCGGACCACGAGCTGGACGTGACGCTGTCGGAGGACAGCTGCTCGGTGGTCAGCGAGCCCTCGCAGGAGGAGCTGGCCACGGCCAAGGTGCAGATCAGCGAGCTCAGCGGCAAGGTGAAGAAGCTGCAGTACGAGAACAGGGTGCTGCTCTCCAACCTGCAGCGCTGCGACCTGGCCTCCTGCCAGAGCACCCGGCCCATGCTGGAGACCGACGCCGAGGCCGGCGACTCGGCACAGTGCGTCCCCACCACCGGCTGGAGGGACGGTACGGGCGGCGGCGAGGCCAACGAGCAGGACAGGGGGCTGGGCACTGGGAAGGTGCCCGATGGCCCTGCCAAACTGCTCAAGCCCAAGGACCTGGAGACCTTGCTGGGCATCCGGGACCAGGCGACGCTGGTCAGTAAAGCGATTGATGTCTTGATTTCGGATGCCAACGGGTTCACCTCGGGGCTGAAGGCTTGCTTGGACAACGAGTGTGCGGGGCTGCTGCTGGGCGAGGCAGTGGGCAGCGGTGGTGACAGCCCCAGCGATGCCAAGCTGATGAATGTGCTGCTGATGAGGCTGGGCGTGCTCCAGCAGGACCTGGGCTGCTTCGTGAGGAAGGTGGACCACCTCACCGGTGGCTTCAAGGAGCACACGGACTCGTTCCCCTTCTCCAGCCCTGGCAGCCATGATGTCACCAAAGAGCATGCCTCTGACTTCCAGGTACGGCTTCTTCCCACATCCCTCACAGCAGCTGCTGCTTTATTTGCCACCACGTTTCCTCCTGCTTTAATGGAGCAAAGCCTGATCCCCACTGTAACCTCCCTCCTGCCTCTCCAGAGCAAAATCCAAACTAACACCTCACTGCATGCCAGTGGCACCGGGGACAAGGTAGGACTCTGCTCCAACAGAGTGTGCGCAGGGCGGGAGGCAGTGGGCATCCTGGCACAGGTTGGTTGTGCCAAGGCTACCCTGCCCATGACCAGGGGCTCTCAGGTGCAATCCCACCTTAGCAGGGGCTGATGTTTTGGCTGTTCTCCCTGGCTTAGCCCAACATTGTGTTTCAGAAGCTCTTTGCTTCTTGGGGATGAGCTGGGTGAGAGGAGAGCAGCCTGCAGCCTCCAAAAGCAGCCCAAATTGCAGGGACCCCACTTGCAGGAATCCTTCGTCCCCAGAAGTACCCAGGCAGTGTAATTTGGAGAGCAAAGGCTTCAGGGCAAATCTGCATCCAGGGGAGCACACCTTTGGAGCAGTGCAGGGCAGCTCATGCCCTGCTGTCTCGCTGTTCTCAGGGTTCCCAGCTCGTGCCAGGGACCAGAGGTGTCAGTGGTGGTTGGGGCTGCAGGCACAAGCCCCTTTCTGGAGCACACTCGCTTGTTCAGAGTCCTATTGTTCTGCATGTGGTCCCCCCAGCCCGAGGTCCCAGTCTCCCCCAGTCACTGCATGGCACCGTAACTGGTGTTTGCACATTTTTTCCCTCTTTCTCTCTTTTTTCCCCTTTCCCCAAACAATCCAGGCCACGTGTCTCCTCATCCTGTGTTTCCTTTTGGTTTCCGCATTGTCTCCCGCCATGGTGATGAAGCTCCTTCTCCTCCTCATCCTTTTTGTTGTCTTGTAATTCTTTACTGTTTCGGAGACCCATTGTTTTGTTTTCTGGTTTTTTTTTTCTCCCCGCTCTTTTGGTTTGTTCTCATTAACTTGCCCACGCATGCAGCAGCCTGATTTTAGGGACGCCGACCCTTTCCGCATCCCCCACGCCAAGGACACGGACCCTGCCCATGCCCGGAGCTACAAACCCTGCCGGGCTGAGGAGAACGACTCCTATGCCACCGAGGTATGACACAGCCTGGGAGCCACGTCCCCTGGGCCACAGGGCTGTGGGACAGGCTTTTGAGAGCTGGGGACAAGGGAAGCGGCAGAGCCTGGTCAGGGAGGGACACGGGGAAGTGCAGGCCAGCTTTCCCATCCCCTTCTGGGGCTGTTACAGATGAAGGAGCTGCAGCTGGTGCTGTCCGAGGCCAACGAGAGCCTGCGGGGGCTGCAGGAGCAGCTCTCACAGGAGAGACAGCTGAGGAAGGATGAGGTGGACAACTTCTCACAGAAGATCTGCCAGGTGAGTAAGGAACAGCCTCTGCCCCTGGGAGACAGCTGTCCTCAACCCATGGCGGTGCCACCTCCAGCCCCAGCCCTATGACCCACGTGGGGACCTGGGTGTCACCTGGGAGCACACACAGCATGTCCCATTTTCAGGGCTGAGCACGCTCCTCATGGCACATGGAGCCATGCAGGGCTTCCCCCATGGCCCTGCTGTCACCAGCACGCTCCCAGAGTGGTGCAGCTCCCCTGCATGGGGATATGGGGCTGGCACCAGGCTCAGCCCAGACCCTGGGGGGGAGGAATCACATGGCTGCCAGCAGTGCCTGTCCTGGAGCCACTCATCTCTCCACAGCTGAAGGAGGATCACCAGAAAGCACTGCTGCGACGGGAGTTTGAGCTGCAGAGCCTGAACCTGCAGAGGCGGCTGGAGCAGAAGTTCTGGAGCCAGGAAAAGAATCTGCTGGTGCAGGAGTCACAGCAGTTCAGGCAGAGCTTCCTCCTGCTCTTCATGAAGCTCAAGTGGTTCCTCAAGCGCTGGCGCCAGGGCAAGGTGGTGCACAGTGAGGGCGAGGACTTTTTGGAGGTATAGTGGGCTGTCATGGAGGGGAGACCACACTGTTGGGTGTGTCCCTCATGCCTGTTTGTCCTGCCCAGGGCTCTTTGGGTGTCCCCCATCCCTGGCCAGTGCCTGTGGATCCCCATATCACCCCAGCCATGGTGTCACCCACAGGTGAACAGCATGAAGGAGCTGTACCTGCTGCTGGAAGAGGAGGAGCTAGCCCCGCAGCAACAGGCAGACAACAAGATGTGTGCTGGGGACACCTGGACCCCCAACACGGTGAGCAGGGTCCCCACGAGCCCAGGGGGTGGATCAGGGCAGGATCAGCCCCTGCTGTGGCTGTGTGGCATGGGCTGGTGGCTCCTCTTGGGCTCCTCTTGGGTGGGGATGCTCCTCCCCAGCACATCACCCCTGAGGATGGTCTCCTGCCCTGGTGGTTTCCCGTGTCCCCCACCTTGGCAGCAGCCTGCAGGGCTGGGATGCAGAGAGGACAGCTCCCACGGAGTCCCAGCCTGTTGGGTCCCCTCCTGCTGCCTGTGCTCACCCCTGTTCTCCTGCAGCCCAACGAGTGCATCAAGACTCTGGCAGACATGAAGGTGACCCTGAAGGAGCTGTGCACGGAGCTGCGGGAGGAGCGGCGCGGTGCCAGCGAGCTGCAGCAGCAGTTCACCAAGGCCAAGGCTGCCTGGGAGATGGAGCGTGCTGAGCTCAAGTGCCACATCGCCCAGGTGAGAGCCCCGGGCACCCCGTGGGGTGGCAGAGCTCCCCCATGCCTGCTGGGGGGCTGGGGGCCTGCCTGTGCCCTGTGCCAAGCGCTGGGCTGGGAGCAGGGTGGCACTGTGGGAATCTTAATTAGCAGCCACTCAGGCAGGAGAGTTTCCATAGCAACGGGGCTGGCATGGAAATCTGGCTGTGGAGCAGCAGAGGATGCTCTTTATTCCTCTGTCTGGGGAGGGTGGGATGGGACAGGGGCTCAGCATCCCTCCTGAGGACAGGCAGCTGAGAGCAGCATCCGAGCCCACCTCTGCCACCCTGAGTCACAGCACAGGATCCCTGGGGATGCTGCAGAAGGGATGCACGGCTGCAGGGAAGGCAGGAGCTGGAGGGAGAGCAGCCTGGGCACTGGGGGAAGCTCCTGCCTGTAGGATGAGCCCCACCAGTCCCTCAGCCCTGTCCTCCCAGCACTGAGAGGTTTCCACTCAGGCTGTGCTGGCAGCAGCCCATGGCTGTGCATCAGCTCTGCTCCCCAGGACAGGTGCCAGCACTTTCCAGCCAGGATTTCTCCTGGCAGAGCATGAGTCCCCAGTTCCCATATCTCCTCAAAAGCGAGCAGAGCAGCCATGGTGGCAGCACCCCAGTGGTGCTGCATCCTTGGGGGCCGCTCAGGCAGCACTGCAGGTGATGGTGCCCCTCTCCAGGAGCCATGTCCTGCAGGCAGGAGGACAGCCAGGCAAGCAGGACATTCAGCCTGTGTCCTGCTGGGTGACCATCTGCTGGCCAGCTGGCATGATGTGCCTGCAAGCCAGGGCTGGCCACGGCTTGGCTATGCCATGAGCAAGCCATGTTTTGTGTGTCATGTCCTTGGGGACATGCCTATTGCCCAGCCTGGCAGCATGGGACTGGCACTGGCAAGAGGGATACCCGCAGCCCTGCCCATTTTCTGGAGATGTCCAGCACCACACTGCAGCCCTGGGTCCCTCACAGCCACCACCGTGTCCCCACAGCTGGAGTCAAAGGCAGGCAAAGGGATTGCAGAGCGTGCGCTGCCAGACTGGAAGGTGGCACTGAAGAGGGAGCGTGAGGAGCACCAGCATCTCCTGGCTGAGTCCTACAGCGCTGTCATGGACCTCACCAAGCAGCTGCAGATCAGCGAGAAGAACTGGAACCAGGAGAAGGTGGAGCTGCTGGCTCGCTTCAAGGAGGAGCAGCAGCAGGCAGAGCAGCAAGCAAAGGACCTGCAGAACAAACTCAACCAGGTAGGGTGTCCCCCATCCTGCACGTGTCCTCCAGCCTCTGCTGCTTGCCCCGAGAATGTTTCATGCTTTTGCTTGCCCAGAGAGGGTCATGTTGCACCTCAGCTCATGTTGAGTGACTGATAAATTCTCCAGTTGCAGAAGGGATCCAATGCATGGGCATTGAAGCACTCTGAAATGGAGAAGCATGGCAGCAACTGGAAAGAGGTGAGTAAGAGAGGGTGGAGTGCTCTTAGGATGGTCTGTGCTAAGGGTTAGTTGGGAGGATGTGTGAACCCAAATTAACATCCCCTTAAACAGCAAATGAGGCTACAAGGGAGAGCACCAGGAGAGTAAGAGCGTGAAGGGCATGGCTGAACCCCTCCAAGAGCTTCTTTTTATAAAAAGCTGATTTTAAATAGAAAATAGATGTGGTTGCAGCAAGCCCCATGCAGTCCTGGGACTGCTGTGCCTCAGTGTTTGGAGAAGCTGGTGGTGCTGGAGGGGAGCAGGATGCAGCCCCTGAGCTCCAGCCCATCTCTGCTCTGGTCCTGTGCTTGCTGACCCCAGAGCTTTCTCCTGTGCCCTCCTAGGCTCTCAATGAGAAAATCACAGACAAGGAGACAATCTCTGAAGCAGAAGCCAAGGGAACCAACCTCAAAAGGTGAGTGTGCTGGTGCCTCCATAGTCCCTGGAACATAGAGGGGCCCCCTGGGCTTGCCATCCCTGAGAGCCACAGGGAGATATAACCCGGTTCCAGGGTAGTCCTGGAAACAAAGGGCTCCCTGTGAGGAGCAGGACTGGGTGCCCAGGAAGGTCCCATTGGGGTGGGAGCAGAATGCCTCAGCTGTCCCCCAATCCCCTGCCCTGCCCCCTTTTGATCCCTATGCTCTCTCCTCCCACAGGACCAAGTCTGTTTCCTCCATGTCAGAGTTTGAAAGCTTGCTTGACTGTTCTCCTTACCTTTCTGGAAAGACCGTGCCAGGGCTGGGTGACCATGCCCGGTGCAAAAAGTCATCCTCAACCACCCAGATGCTGCCCAACGGGATCCGGGACAGCGCCAGCCTCCCTCCCTCCAACTGTACATATGTGAATATCGAACAACCTGCCCCTGACAGCCTGGCCAAGGAGAAGCTGGGCATCTCCTCCTGGGACTACTCACGGGCAAGCAGCCTCTCTGGGCACGACCCAGCTCAGAAGCAAATCCAGAGGAGCTACACGGCACCCGACAAGACAGGGATCCGCATCTACTACAGCCCGCCGGTGGTGCGGCGGCTGGAGGCGCCTCTGGTGCACAACAAGGAGGGCAAGATCATGATCGAGCCGGGATTCTTGTTCACCATGGCCAAGCCCAAGGAGCCGGAGGAGTCGGCCAGCGCCGAGGGCACCTACAGCCAGTGGCTGTGCAACTTCTCCAAGCAGCAGCAGGAGCTGCTGGACGGCGGCGCGGGGGAGAGCGCGGTGCCGCCGGTGCCGCGCTTCCCGCCCTCGCTGCACGACCTGGAGATCTCTGGCAACATGAGCGATGACATGAAGGAGATCACCAACTGCGTGCGCCAGGCCATCCGCTCCAGCTCGCTCGAGAGGAAGGTGAAAAGCACCTCCAGCCAGACAGTGGGGCTGGCCCACGTGGGCACACAGACCATCCAGACGGTGAGCGTGGGCCTCCAGACCGACCTGCCCCGCAGCACCGGCATGCATGGCAAGAGCTGGTCCCCGCGCAGCTCCTCCCTCGTGTCCGTGCGCAGCAAGCAGATCTCCTCCTCCCTGGATAAGGTCCACTCCAGGATCGAGCGGCCATGCTGCTCCCCAAAATACGGCTCTCCAAAGCTCCAGAGGAGGTCTTCCTCCAAGCTGGACGCCTCCAAGGACAGGAGCCTGTGGAACTTGCACCAGAGCAAGCAGAACGGCTCTGCCTGGGCCCGCTCCACCACCACCCGTGACAGCCCCGTCCTCAGCAACATCAACGATGGCCTGTCCAGCCTGTTCAGCGTGGTGGAGCACGCGGGCAGCACCGAGTCCATCTGGAAGCCGGGCTGCCCTGAGAGCAGCCGGGCCAAGCCCGAAGCACCCAAGTATGGCCTCGTGCAGGAGTTCTTCAGGAATGTCTGTGGGCGGGCGCAGAGCCCCACTGCCCCCCAGGAGAAGAAGGAGGCCACTGGGGAGGAGAGCAAGAGAGCCGAGCACCCCGGCCCCGCCACCCACCACGAAAACATGTCCCGTGTCTTGAACAAGAAGGTCCTCAAGCAGGGCAGCTGCGAGGACCCCAAGCCCTCGTCCCCTGGCCAGGGCAGTAAGGACGCAGCCCTGCGGGACCCCGACCTCATCTCGGCTATAGCCAGCGAGGTAACGAGGCACAGAGCCCCCCGGGGTGTCCCGCCGTGGCGGGGGACAGGGTGCCTGACCGCTCTAACTCCGCTGTGCCCTGTCTATCTTTGCAGGACACGGCGTGTGACTGCAGCTCCCAGTCCCTCACCTCCTGCTTTGCCCGGCCGTCCCGCTCCGCGGTCCGCCACTCCCCCTCCAAGTGCAAACTGCACCCCGCGGACCCCCCCAGGGCGGAGGAGAAGCCGGGGGCCTCGAGTGAGTGAGGACGGGGGGCCGGGGGACGCAGCGTGCCTGCCATCCACTGTCGTGCCGGAAGAGCGCCCGCGCTGAGCCCGCGGGGGCCCCTCTCGGAGGCGGCGCGGGCTCATCTGTCTCCTAAACGTCCCCTCGGCCCCGGGGACGCTTACGAAGCAGATGTGGAGCCGGAGGCTGCCGGTAGCCCCGGGGTGCGGGGACACCCTGGCAGGGTGGCTGCATCACCTCCTGCCTGCGCAGAGACGGCACCGGGGGGTCCTGGCGGTGCCTCCGCGCCGGGAGTGTCAGCCGAGAGCCTGCTATGCCGAGGGCTGAGAAAGGGAGAGCAGCCAGCGGAGGCTGCTGGTGTCGATAGGGAGGGCTGGGGGAAGCACCGGCCGAGGGGTGATGCTGCACCCACCCTGCGGATGGAGGGTGCTGGCTCCGGCTGCTGCCGGCGCTGCCTGGGCTCCAGCATCCTGCCGGCATCCCGGGCCGATTGCCCGATTGCCGCGCGGTTGCATCAGCCGCGGGCCGAGTGTGCTTCCCCGGCAGGAAGGAGGAGGGAGGCTCCCTGTGGTCACCCGGGCTGGGCTGGCTGGGGGCCCTCCTCGGCAACTCTTCTGCCCTTGGAGTGCTGCTGAGGCCCTTGGCTGCTGGGAGGGCTCCGGGTGGTCCCCGGGCTCCTCCAGCTGCAGAGCTGGGATCGCTGGGTGCACAGCGTGGGGAGAGGTGGCCTGTGCCTCTGTGTGTGTGTGTGCACATCCCCTGCTCCCAGGGGGTTGTGGTGCCCCTGCCTTGTACCCACCTCCCTGCTTGGGGCCACTTGTAGTTATTTCTTCTCCAAGTGCTGAATATACATATTTCTCTTTTTCTTTTTTTTTCTTTTCCTCATTTTTTTTTTTTTTTTTTTTTTTT
>JAYDZK010000070.1:2826893-2838488 GCA_034509185.1 Euphonia xanthogaster | reverse complement strand
TTCATATTTCTCTTTTTCTTTTTTTTTCTTTTCCTCTTTTTTTTTTTTTTTTTTTTTTTTTTCGTTTCTCCACTTCTGGCCCTGCCCAACTCCGGACAGCCTGCAATGTAAAACCAAGTGCATTTTAAAAATACAGAAATGAGCTACTTTGGAGAGGCACCAATTGGATTAAAAGATTGTGGTTTGGGAGGCTGCAGCGTGGCCCGTGGTCTGTGCCGCACATCCCTCTGTCACCACCAGAAAAAGCCTTACCCAGGGAGGGAGGGGGCAGCAGCCACAGCCCCCACAGCACTGCAGAGCTCCTGAGGCTGGGGGACTGCGACCCAGTTCCACACAGAGCAGCCCTGGTGCCCCTGTGCAGCTCCAGGAGAGAACACAGATTTCTGAGGCAGCTGCCTGACCTATTTTCCAGCTGCCTGCCAGGGGCCAGGCAGGGATTCACCCAGATGGAGCTGCCTGCAGGTGCCTGGGGCTCAACGCATTGCTCTGGAGCTGTGTGCCTTGTTCTGGAGGCTCTGTGCACGGCTCCAAGGGCTCTGCATTGCTCCAGGGGCTCCATCCACTGCTCCAAGGGCTCTGCATTGCTCTGGGGCTCTGTACAGTGCTCCAGAGGCTCCATACACTGTTCCAGGGGCTCTGTGCATTGCTCTGGAGCTCTGTACACCACTCCAAGGGCTCTGTGCATCGCTCTGGAGCTCTGTACACTGCTTCCAGGGCCTCTGCACATTGTCAGCTCGCAGTTTCTCCTAAGCACTGCTGGTGCTGCCGAGGCTGCTGCCCTCTCCTGTCCGGCCGCTCGCTGCCCGCAGCAGCAGCTGCAGCATCACTGCCACGTTGCAGCCTCCGTCGGCATCTCCGCGACAGCCGCTCACTGCCGGTGTCCCCGGACACACCAGCATCAGCCAGGGCCCAGCAGGCCCACTACCCATGGCCTTTTGCTCCTGCAGCACCCGGCCAGCCCCCGGGGGACCCTCATCACCCAGCTGGGTGCTGCCCACCCTCACCAGCAGCCAGGGCCGGGCTGTGTCCCTGCATGCCACGGAGGAGTTGGGTCCAGCACTGCCACGGGCAATCTCCTGCTGTACATAGATATTTTCGGGGTGGTTTTTAGCATTTTCATGGATAATCGGGGTTTTGGTTTGGTTTGGTTTTTTTAAAAGACTCTACTTTTTGGAATGTGGTTTCTCATTTTTAAAACTGCCTTTTAATTATTTGTAATATTGGTCAGTTCTGTCTTACTCTGTAAATAGCGGTGCTGGGCATTTCCCAGGGGGGCTGAGATGAGGCCGGCGAGGAATTTGTGGGGAAAATTTGCTTAAGGTGTGGAGGTGGCTGATTCTATTTCAGCCCCTCCATGGATTCTGCCCCTGTCCACATGCCAGTGCCCAGCCTGGGGTGAAACCTGAGGTGTTTTGGGTAAAGCCGTTTGCCCCTGCCCTGTCCTCCTGCTTCCTCTCACCAGCCCATGCCAAGGTCGCATGAAGGGCACCTCCTGCCCCGATGACAGGCTCTGTGCCCACCCCATCCTGCACCCCTGTGTCATGCCTGCTTGTTGTGTGATGAATAAAGGCCCTCCAACCCCTCACCCCCACCCTTGGTGCTGCCTTCCCGTGCTGTGGTAGGGGGGGGCCGTGCTGCCTGTCCTGTCTGGGGCAGTGCTGCTGCAGAGGGAGATGTGGGGTGACGTGATCCTATGCCTCTGTTCCTGCCATCCTGCCTGCTGCCCAGCCACACATGGTGTCCCATGCTCTCCTCACCCACCTGTCTGTCCCTGACACCATCCCCTCGTGCTGACCCCAACTGTGCCACACCACCAGGGCTCCTTGTCAGCTCCCGTGGGTCCTCACTGCCAGCACTGTCACCAGGCTGCCCTCAGCTCTGCATTGTCCCTGTGATGCTGGTGTTTGTCACGGCTGCCCTGTGCCATGCCAGCCTGCCCAGCAGCTCACCCCAGCCCGCACACACACCCATATCCCCCTTCCCCATGGCTCCCTGCCCTTGTGCCCTTCAGTTGGACTCGATGCTCTCAGAGATCTTTTCCAACCTTAATGATTCTGTGATTCCCTGATCACCTCTGGTCCCAGCCTCCCCTAAGGTTCACTCCATGAAACTGTCCCACCCTGAGGTCCTCCACCATTCACCAAAACCCACCCTCCTTCTTTTGCTCTTCCATCATCCTTCATGTCCCATCCTTTTCATACCTGCTCTTGTTCCATCCCTCTTTATTGTGCTCTTTCATCAACCCTAACCCAACCCAGCCCTCCTTCCTGTGCTACACCCCATTCTCCTTTCCCATGTTCCCACCATACCCCATCCCTCCTGTGTTTCTTCTTTTATGTTCCCACCCTTTTCCCACTGCTCGTCCGTTGTTCACCCATCCCTCCTTCCTTGCAGTCTTCTACTGTGTTCCATCCTTCCCTGCCAGACTCCTCCATCACCCACCAGGTCCCATCCTTCTTTTCTGTGCTCATCCATCAGCCACCATGTCCTGTCCCTCCTTCCTGTCCTGCATCCTCCTTCGTGTCCTCCTTTCTTGTGCTCCACTGTCACTCACCACCTCCAATCCCTCCCTGTTCTCCCCACTCCCTTCACATCCCATCCCTCCTTTCCACACTCCTTCCAGTGTGCTGTCATCAGCTGTGTCCCATCCCTCCCTGCCAAGCTGTGCTCCTCCATTACCCACCATGTCCCCTCCCTCCCTCTTGTGCTCCTGCATCCTACACCTCATTCTATCCCTCCTTGTTCTCCTCCATCACCCACCACCTCCCACCCCTCCTTCCTGTGCTCCTCCACTGCCCTCCATATCCCACCCTCCAGTCTTCCTGCCACACTTTCATCCCGTCCCTCCAACCTGCTCCTTCATTCACCAGCACCTTCTTGTGTTTTCTCCTTCACCTTCACCCTGTCTCATCCATCCTTGCCTTGCTTTGCCTCCAGCTTTTCTTTTCGTATTCATGCCAACATCTCACTGTCTTCTTCAGCTCCCACCACTGTCCTCTACAACTTACCATCAGTTTATCCCTGCTTATTCTCCATTAGCTCCCACCTTCACCCCAACCTCCTCCACTCCTCATCTTCTCCACATCTCTCTTCATCCTCTTCTCTCTTCCTAGCTCCTCTCTCAACCTTTTTCCCTTCCCCATCCCAAAATCCAGTCTCACCTCCCACCATTTCACCATACTTTCAACTGCTAATGTCACCCAATTTTACTTCTCCACCTCCACATTTCCAATCCTTGTGCTTATGCATTTCCCATTTCCTCATTCATCTTCCTCCACTGCCCTCCAGTCTTTGTCTTCTTCTATCCCTTTAGTGTCTCTCGTTCCTCCTGTCATCCAGGTCCATCTCCCACTGTTTCCTCATCCCTCCTCCTCTTCTCCATCTCCCCTCCATCTTTTCCTCCACCACCTGCCATCTAATCTCTCCTTGTTTTCCTCTTTGATTTTGTCCACCTTCTTCATCCTCCACTTCCCACTGTCCTCCATCCTTCCCCATGCCCCACACCACCCACTATTTGCCTGTCCTTCCTCAACCTCCACTTCCTACCATCTGCCCAGTCTCCTCATCCTCCCCAACCTTACTTTTCATATTCATTGTCCTTTCCACCATCTTCCATCTCCTTCACCCTCCATCTCAAACTTCTTCCTCCACCTCAGTTCTTGTGACCCTTCACTTCCCATTGTTCCCAATACTTTTTCCTGCAGTTTCAACTCTTCCCTGTCCCTCTCACACGTGACCTCTGGCTATCTCACCATCCTCTGTCATCTGTCTCCCACAGTGTCCCTGTTTCTCCTTATGCTCCTCCACTTTCCCCACCTTCTTATCCCTCTTTATCCCCTAAGTGTCCACCAACCTCACAGATTTCCCTCTCCACCCCTCCCTGACCTCCAGCCATCCTTCCTTACCTCACAGCTCCCTCTCTAACTGGCCTTACATTCTCCTTCATCTCCTACCTCTGTCCTGACTTCCAGTCTTCTCCCAGCCTGACCTCTCCCATTCCTCTCTGCACTCTTTTACTCCCAGCACATCTGACTCCAGCTACAATTTTCTGCTTCTCTTCCCACTTCTCCTGCCTTATATTCCATTCCTTACCAACCCAGGAAAGCCACTACCAGCTCAGCCACCCCTGATGCACACAGGAAGGACCCTTCCTGACATCAGAAAACACTTCTCCCTAGGGCTAGTGCAGCTGGACCTGGTCATGGGGGAAAAGGGGATGATCTCTGCCCTTGGAAGGTTTCAGTAACCAGATAAAGTCAGCAATGTCCCAATCTAACATTAGCAATAACTGATGTGGAACATGCAGCTTGACTAGATTCCCCTGGGATCACTTCCAGCAGTGAAGGATTTCCAAGAGGGGTGAGAAAGGCCAGGAATGGCTTTGAATGCATTGCTTGGGAAGCTGTAGGACATGAACAATGATCCCTGCCACTTGCAGCTGCTCCATGGTGCTCAAGCAGACCCACCACACACTGCTCCAGCAGGACCATCCCATGCTCCACAAGGACCATCCCACCGTGCTCAAGCAGGGCCATTCCATGCTGCCTAAGCAGGACCATCCCATGCTGATTGAGCAGGACCACTCCATGCTGTTCCAGCAGGACCATCCCACCCTGCTTGATCAGCAGCACCCCATACTGCTCAAGCAGGACCTCTCCAGGCTGCTTGGCCAGGATCATCCAATGTAGCTGGAGCAGAACCTTCCCATGTTGCCCAAGCAGGACCACCCCATGTCACTTGAGCAGGACCACTCCAGGCTGTTCAAGCAGGACTATTCCCAGGCTGCTTGAGTACCATGGACCAACCCAAAGAGGCTTCCTGAAAAAGCTGCCAGCTCCCAGACCAGTGAGTGATCCCTGAGATGTCCCCTCAGACCCAAGAGCCAGGCATCTTTCATCATCCTTGTTTTCTGCCCCTCGGGCTGGGCCCTGCAGGGCCGTCCCCTTCCAACAGCCTTACAGCTGCAGTAGGGCACCAGGCTGCTGGCAGTGCTGCCAAGGGGAGGACAGGTCTCCTCTCCATTCCAAGGGAGCTCCAAACCCTGCAGGACCTGCACGCAGGGCCTTCTCAGAGCATCCCACATCACTCACGCACAAGGGCCAGCCAGCCGCGCTTCCCTGAAGACTCTGCCTTGCCATGCTGGAGGCTCCCAGCCATCCCATGGAGGGGAGGATGCCCTTTCCTAGGGGATGTCCCACTGCAGGGACACAGCACCCAGTGTCTTTATAGGGTGGGTGTGACATTTGTAAAGCATTCCTGCCCATATGCCTTCCTGGCTGGGAAATCTGGGGGAGGGTGGAGGGAATTTGCTACCTGTGTTAGGAACTAGCTGAACTTACGTGTCTCCCCAAGCTGGATTTCTTATTCCAAATGTTCAAACTGTTGTATATTGTACTGGGATTTTTACATTGAATTATTGTAGAAAACAAAAATTTAAACCAAGTCTGTTAAAAAATAAACATTAAAAATCTCTATGAAAAAAGAAATGTGAGCTTGTCTCCTAGTCCTCTCCTTACAAACGTGCCAGAGCAGGGATGTGTCTCCAGCAGTGGCTTTCCAGCGTGAGACCACACCACCCTCTGGTGTCAGCACCGACCTCAGCTCCGTGCTGGCCCTGCTCCAGCTGTGTCCCTTTGCTCCCAGCTCTGCCTGGCTGCCAGCACACCTTAAATCCTGCTCAGTCAAAGCAGATCCCATCCTGCTCCCAGCACATGGCATGGCGCAGGATGTGGCCAAGCCAGAAGGGAGCAAAGCAAGAGCAGAGCTGCTTTGTTGGGTGCTGGCATCACCCTCTCAGCCCCACTGGTGCTGATTCCCAATCTGCCAGAGTGTGGGATGTGCTCCTGTGTCCACACAGCCTCACGCTGGGCATGACCAGAGCTCCAGCTCTGGTCAATATAACAGGGACAAAGCTCAGTATAACAGGGACAAAAGAAGGCAGCCACGTTTATGGGAGTGAAAGGACGCTCTGAAGCCTGGGCACAGCTCACACAGGGAAGCTGTTTATTAAACCCCAGTTTCCTTGCTGTGCTGCTGATGAAGGCACGGCCTCTCCTGAGGCAGTTTCCCTTCCTCTGCAGCCCAGGCTTCCAACAAATCTCTTACCGACCAGGCCCCCTCTCCCAGAATGAAAATAGCACCAGCTGGCAGAGCCCAAGTAAACAAATGAGCCACTGTGAGAGGAGAGAGCATCTTTATAAGTTAATTGGCCCCACTAAGAGTCAGATAGACATTTTCACGTGGATAGATCGCTCGAGAAGCTCAGGCAAACAGCACTAACATGTCTCCTGGGTTTGATTTATAAGCCTGATTGCATTACTAGCTCATCTCCATATAGAATGATTATGAATATATTGTCTGTACTCTGCAGAGGGCTAAATTACCAGGCTCTGATATTCATCAGCTACTCCTTGAAGCTTAAAACCGCCTCAAATTCAGAACCCTCTCTCCCAGTGACAGCAGAGGTAGAAAGGAAACAGCTCAGGTTGATGCTTGTTTTCAGCACAACCTGGGCTGTTTTAACACCCTGATTAAGGGGTGGCTGGAGGGAGGGAGCAGCCTGAGCCAAAGGGCTGTGGAGCAGGGAAGTGCCAGAACCCAGAGCCAAGTGTATTGGTATTGAGCAGTTGCATTTACAAACAAAGGCGCTGATAACTCCCAGCAGGACTGAAGGGCTCTTATCACGGTGCTGATTAAAATTTCCTCTGCAGCCAGCGACAAGGGGGAGTGTCCTCAGTGGGGAGACAGAACAACGCGGTGTTTAACCCTGCTGCTGCTGAGTGCTGATTCATCCAGCACAAGTGAAGGGCTGCACAGCCTGGCTATGTGCTGAAAATCAGCCCAGAAAGCCCCAGCAGGAAGACCCAGAGCCTGGTCACATCCTCTCAGTCCATCTCCTGTGCCTCCCACTCCATCTCACCCCTGCTCTGAAGGTCCCAGGAGTTTTTGCTGGTGTCACTTGTGATTCCTTCCAGATCCTTTGGTCTTTTGTTCTGCCCCTCAATTCTTTTCCCTTGCCTGTGGTTAAAGAAATCTTTCCTTTCCCACTTTGGGATATTCTGATAAAGACTCCCAGTACCCCTGGCACTGCCATGCAAGGCACAAACTTGTTGTAAGAAGTTCACCAAGAGTAAGATCTATGATAAAATGATGCCTTCTCTGATTAGCATCACTGACAGGTGTTACACCAAGCTGCTGAATCTGCCTCACCAGGCCCTGGTCCAGGCTGCCCTGCCCAGGAGATGCTCTGGGAGGAGTGGACAGGCAGTGGGAGAGGAGGTGGCTTGCTGTCCTCCAGACAAGCCCATGAGGCTCAGCCATCACACTGGTGCCTTGGTGTAGCTCAGGCTCCTCTGGGACTTCCTGGGTTCCTTCCTCCACTGCTGTGGGTTGCACCCTTCCTGCCTGATCCTCTCAGTGATTTGCATGAATGGGGATGTGATTCCCACATTTATTGGCAATAAGGCCAGGAGGCAATGACCTGTGAGCCCTCTTGGACCCTGGGCCCCCAGGTAAGTCACCTGCCCACCTGGAGCAGTACTTTGCCCAAATGAGCACAAGTTTCCCATGTGAGGCTGCCTCCTGCTCACCCCACCAGGATCAGGAGGTCTGAGGTGTACAAACCAGTTCACACTTTCCAGTTTCTTTCGCCCGCCCCCAGCATCTCCAGGACTGAGACCTTTCATGTCAGGGAAGATGCAGCGAAAAGTCCCAGCACAGCTGCTGAGCTGCTGTGGGTGCTGCACCAGAGAGGCTGTTTCCAGAGTATCCCAAGTTTCCAGAGTATCCAAAGCAGAGTGTGAGCAAGATACCACACATCCTGGCCAGTATATTTTTTTTGACCCTCTGAGTCTCTTCAAGAGCCCTTAATATACATTAACATATACATTTTAAGTAATTTCATTAACATATACACTTTAAGTACTTTTATTCCTTTACAGGAAAAGGTAATAAAGAGTCTAACGTGCAGCTGATTTTCCAGGACTGCCTGGTGAGTTAGGAGAGCTGGGAGCCAAGCTCAGAGCAAACCCTGCAGCATTCAGCTCCAGCACACACCAGCCCCCAGGGCAGGAGCCCAGCTGGATGCAAACTGCCCTGGGGTGGAGGAACTGGAGCAGCAAAGCATGGTCACACAGCAGGAGCCCCTTTCCTAGATCCTGTAAAATCACCAAGGGAAGCCTGGGCACATCCACAAAGTGTTCGAGGCCAGGTTGGATGGGGCCTGGAACAACCTGGCCTAAAGGAAGATGTCCCTGCACATGGCAGGGGGTTGGAATGAGATGAGCTTCAAGTTCCCTTCCAACCCAAAGCATTCCATGATTCTGTGGTTTTCCAGCTGTGAGACACTGAAATGAAAATGTGAGGAGGACTGTGTCTGTGCCATGGGGGTCTGACTGATGGCACCACCTCTGTGGTTCACAACCCCTTATGCATCTGCTTGGAGACCTACTGGAACATGAGAGAGCTGGGGAAAACAAGAGGAGGCTATTTGGAATTTTCTGCTTTGCAGGTGCTTTCTGAGAGGAGATGCACCCTCTCCCCACCAGGCAGCTTCCTGGGCCACAGCTGTGGACAGCTGCAGCACAAGAACAAAATTCCCTGGCTGCAGCAGCCCAAGCTGGACAATGTTGGATGGATGACAGCTGTGGGGCTCGTGGGACACGGTGTTGCCCCAGCCTCACGGCTCACAATGTCCTACACACACAGGCAACAGTTGCTGGACAGAAATCATGCTGTCACTAAGGCTGGTGGGGGATTTCAGCTGGCCAAATCACTGAAAGCAAATGGCCCATGAGAAGGGAAGCAGAGCGCACCTCCCAGACCTGCAAACCACCTCTTCACTGGCTCTGGGACACTGTCCTGTGACAAAGAGAGCAAGAAAGCCCTTTCCCAGCAGTGGGGTGAATGACAGCCCCCTTCCTGGCACTTAGGGGGACAGAGGGTTTGTTAGAAAGCTGCTGGGAAATGCAAAATCCCTGGGACACAGGCTGCTGGGACTGAAGGTTGGCAACTCATAACAGAAAATTATCAGTTTGAGGTGTCTTGTGAAGGACATTAGAGGTGCAGGGTTTGTCCCACTTCTCAGGAGAGGATCAGAGTGGTTTCCAGCTGAGGTTAAATGATGTGCCAAGTGTATCCAGAAATTCATGGAGCCATTCCCAAACCACGGATCCAAGGGGAGTGCTGGATTGTAATTCCCATAGCTCCTGAGGAGCTTCAAAAATACCCTGTCCAAGGGCCAAGGCTGCAGAGCCAAAAGGACTTTTTCTTAAAAAACCCCACCTTTTGTAATTGGGAACTTGGAGGTAATGATACTCCTGGCTGGTCAAAGGAAATATCTTGCAAGATTTGGCTGTATCCTTACAGGTTTATCCACAGAGAAGGCCTGGGCTCAGAAACTGCTGATCCCAGGCTGAAAGTCCAAAAAGGAATGGGCTAAAACTGGGCATTGGACTTGTGCTGGAGACTTCACCTTCATCCATGTATTAGAGATTGAGACCCTGCACACTGATGTTCCTGTGATTTTTTTTTGATTTTTTTTTTTAAACAATGAAATCAATAATATGAGACCACACTGTAGCTTTCCAGGACAGGGATTTTATATTACATGGTCGAGCAAGTTTTGTTGCATGGGCTCTAGCATGGTATGAGGGTGGATGACAGATTTGGGATGTAAATCCTGCTGAGCTCATGTTGGAGGTGTGTAGAGAGTATCTCTGGAGTGATACTGCCCATAGGACACAGTCCACGGAGGGAGGTACCACCTGAACTACTCCTGGGTTTCACCTCGGAGTAAACCAGCTGTGTCCTCCCACACGAGGTCACAGAAGAACCTTTGCCCTGAAGCAGCGTGGGCAGGCAGCAAACTGACACCAGAGCAGGGAGCTGCAGCACAGCTGTGCCCTTCAAAACCAGAGAACACCCTTAATGAAAAATACACACCAGTGCTGCTGCTTTTTTTGTCTGTAGAATTGTTTCTGGCCTCTTTGCCGATGAGAACATTGCTTGGAGTGGCAGACAATGCTCATCAGTCCACAGGCGTGTGCCTTCTCCAGTCTAGAGCAGGGCAACGCTCCCAGGGAGTGCACAAAAGCACTTGGGAAAGCCCAGGGTTACTAGAGGAGGCTGTACCTGCTCACTGACACTGTGCCAACTTCAAGTTTATGCACTTTAGTCTTTTGAGTGCTCCTTGGCCCTGGCCCAAACCAGCACAAAATTCCCAGGACAGGTGGCTGCCTGGGCACGGCAGTGCTTTGCTCCAAGGGGTGAGTTCCCCCCTTGGAGCAAAGTACTTCAGAAACCTCAAATTCCTTTTCTCCAGCAGAAAAGGAATTTGAGGTTTTGGCAGCCTTCCTAAGAAATATCTTCTTGGCAGGCAATGTCATAGAGGCAGGCAGTGCTGTTGGGGCAGTTGGGCTTAATGCAGGGAATATTAAGGATTGGGATGACAAGGGATCTGCTGCAGGAGGTACAACCACAGGCAACTCCTGCTCCAAGACCAGACTCTTGGAATCATGTTGGTCCTCGGGAGACCCCAGCTCCAGCCTCCTGCTCCAATGGGCATGGCTACTCAGGGACTTATCTTGAATTTTGTCTGCATCTAAGGACTGTGACCCTGCTCCTACTTTGGGCTCCTGTTCCAGCATTAGACTGCCTTCTTGGTGAAAAACAATGAAAAAAATGCTTAATTTCTCACTACCTCAGGAGATCTGTAGAAAGTTTTTGCAGGAGGAAGGTGTTCAGCGAACTGCCACAGCTCGCTGTGTACACACACAGCTCGGTGGAGAAGCGGAGGGTTAAGGATCCACACGAAAGCTGTTTTCTGCATGGGGACAGGGCATGGAGCGTGGCCATACCTGCTGGCCTGCGCTGGGGCTGGTGAAGGAGGATCTCATGGATCTCATGGATCTCAATCCCTCTGCCCAGCAAAGTGGCAGGGAATGGCACAGAGGGGACACAACTCCTGCTGGAGAGGGAGAGGTGGGTGACAGGGCAGGGCTGTTAAATGGGGACAGGGCTGATGGTGCGGGACAGGGGGCTGTGGGCTGACAGGGGACACGGCTGTCAGGGGGACATGGCTGTCAGGGGGACACCGCTGACAGGGGACAGCACTGACAGCAGGACATGGCTGTCAGGGACACCACTGACAGGGTCACTGCTGACAGGGGCCACCGCTGGTCGTGGGGACGTGGCCGGCAGGGGGACACCACTGACAGAAGGGCCACGACTGACAGTGGGACACCACTGGAGAGGGACACACTGGTGACAGGGGGGACACGGTGGGTAGGGGACAGAGCTGCGGGGTGACTTGGCTGATAGGGGGTCACCACTGACACGGGAGACACCACTGACACAGGGGACGCGGCTGACAGGGCATCACCACTGACACGGGAGAGCACTGAAACAAGGACGCGGCTGACAGGCGGACACCGCTGACAGAAAGGACAAGGCAAACACGGCTCACAGGGGGACACCACTGACACAGGGACAGTGCTGGGAGGGTGACACCACTGACACCGGCACACCAGAGACACAGCGACAGCCGAGCAGGCTCTGGAACATGGCCGCCGCCCCGCTCCGCCGTGAGGGCGGGCC
>JAYDZK010000070.1:2779750-2826765 GCA_034509185.1 Euphonia xanthogaster | reverse complement strand
CCCGAGCTGCTGCCCGCGGCCCACGTCTCCTCGCTGCCCCACTACCAGCGGCTGTACCAGCGCTCCGTGGAGGAGCCGCACGGTGAGCGGGGCCGGCGCGGCGGGGCGGCGGCTGCCCGGGCCCGGCGGGGGCTGTGGGGAGCGCGGGGAGCCCTCCGCGAACCCCCGCGTGTGGGGTGCCCCTCGTGTCCCCACAGATGTTCCCTGCCTCATCCCCGTTCCCTCATCCCTGTTTCCCGCTCACGGGCTCCGGTGCCCGTTCCTTTGCAGAATTTTGGGGGGACATCGCTAAAGAGTTCTACTGGAAGCGTCAGCACACGGGACCCTTCCTGAAGTACAACTTCGATGTGACCAAGGGGAAGATCTTCATCGAGTGGATGAAAGGAGCGACCACCAACATCTGCTACAACCTCCTGGACAGAAATGTCAATGAGAAGAAGCTTGGGGACAAAGTTGCTTTTTACTGGTAAGTTTCTGTTTTTATTGTGGTGGAGAGGACGTGTAAATAGCGCCCTAAAATGTACAAACAATGTCAATTTCTACTGAGGTGAATGAAAACGTAAAACCTGAGAGGGGCTAATCCTTAGATGGGTTCAGCACGTGTTTGCTTGCAGCGTCCTTGGGAAGAGCTGTGCCGGGAAGCTCCTCTGCCCTTCCCGGGAAGCTCCTCTGCCCTTCCCGGGAAGCTCCTCTGCCCTTCCTGGGATGCACTGAGGTGCCCGGCATGGCAGTGGGGAGCGCCTGACTCCCAGCTCTGCCTCCGCAGCTGCACCTGCTGAGAGCTCCGAGCGGTCAGGCTGGAGTGAGGCAGGTGCCACAGCTGCCTGGGGAAGGAGGTAGATGTGGATAGAGGCACGGGATGAGAACAGCCAACATCCAACAGCTAAAAGCTAATGAGCCCCATTATCTCCCGTGTTTATGTTTTGTGGGCTGGTGAGTTTCCACTCCTGTGGCAGAAAGGTTCTCCTAATACCGGGTATAGTTTATATGTGGATTCCTTGCACTTGAATGTGAGGTGCTTTCAGACAGACTGGCTTCTCTACCTTTGGGAAGAAAAGTTACTTCCAGCCTTATCTGAAGTATTTTACCAGAGTAGTTGCTAGTGTTAAAATCCATGTAAAACTTACTTTTCATATTGATGCAAAGTAGGTTTCACTCGTGATGTCCAAGCTCCAGAAGTAATGCACTCCTGCTGAACTAGCTCAGCTGGCAGCTGTGTCCTCAGACAGAGCTGTGTCTGGCTGCCCTGTGCATTTTGCTGTTTCCCTTGAGCTTGTGTTCATTTAACCTGGCTGTGACTGTATGTGACAGGGCAGAAGCACAATTAAATGTACCCCATAGTAGGCATGCAGTAACTCGTTGGGATATGGCGAGTCCCTTGAGCACAGCAGAGCAGATGGAGAAATCTTACTGTCATTGCAATAAAAATATCAGATAGTTTAAGTGATTTATTGTGCTGCTGAAGGTCCCCCTTAATCAGCTGGTGTAAAGTTGACTGAGGAGCCACCCTGCTGCTGAAAGGAACATGGTTATGCCAGTGTGGCTCTGGCTGTGGCTGTCAGATTGGCTTCATAGAGTTTCTGCAGTTTCTATCCATAGCCCTTTTGCTTCAGTGAAAGAATTACACACGCTGCCTAGTAGTTAATCATATTGATAAGGCACAGGTGAAATGCTGGAAAGTGTTTACTTCCCTGCTAGTTAAATAGATTCTGTAGGTGACTGATGTAAATTCCTGCAGGTAAAGGTGTAAAGCAAACAAAGCCATTTGGCAGCCAGTGCTGGCCCTGTGCTGGGGTTTGCTGAGGGACTGGGTTCTTCATGCGTGTAAATCTTTGTGTGACAGTGAGGCAGCTGCTCACAGTTTTAATTTGGGTTTGGTGAACATTCTTCTTGTTGGTTATTCTGGCAGCCTTTGTGGGGGTATTTGTGATGCTGAGAAAAGCTTGGGGTTGATATGAAAATGGTGGGTGGCTGTCAGTTGTTGCTCACAGTGCTAAAAAATAAAATCTCTTCCTCCTAAGCAGAGAGGTTCCCCTGACTGTTTTGGGACAAACTTTCCTAGCGTGGCTCTGTCACAGGTGATCAGGCACTGTAGTGTGGAGCTGTCAGCTAGGAATGCTGGTGGGAGCGATGGAAGAGGCACGCTGTGACAAACCTGTGGCACTGAGGACTTGGGAAAGCAGGGTTGAGGGCTGCAACTCAAAATTACTCCACTCTGGGCACGTGGTTTTCTTCAAAACAAAACAATAATTAATTTCTCTCATCTTGTCCTCTCACATTTTGTGTTGTAATGAGCCTGGCTCCCTAAAACACTTGATACTTGTCACAGTGTATGAAAGGTCAAAAAAGAAATCAAAGCCTCTGAAAGGTGAAGAGGTTTTTACATTTTTAAATACCTGAGCCACTAGATTGCATCTAAGAAAGTCTGTAGCCTGCTGGATGGGAGAGGTGCTGAACTTATACCAGGGTTTGGTTGACTGCCCAGCTCTGAGAGCTCTGAAAAGATACAGGACCATGGTCTTTGCTTTCAGAGAGGAGGAGATTAGGGAAAAGTTGAATTATGCTTGGAGGCATTGCTGAGTGTTTCTGAGAAGCAACATGTCCTTACAAAACTCAGAACTGCTGCCTGTGGCTGTCTGCAGTCCTGCTTGGATGGGAATGAGCAAGCAGCTTGTCTGGGTTTGTTAGGGCCAAGCTGCACTAAAGGTTCCTGCCCCACCAGCAGTCCAGGACTGCCCAGGCTGGCTCCACTCAGAGGGTCTAATCCCAAGCCACATGGAATTGCGTTTTCAGCACAAAGAGCAGTACATGGGATTGCCTAATGCTGCAGAACTTGTACATAGGTGGTGTTTGCTGTCATGGTGGTGTCCTCATGGTGCTGTTAGGACTGTGTAGTTCCAAATGGCCATCCTGAGGTGGTAGGAAACATGGATTTTTCCCTGTTGCCTGCTTCACTGGGATATCTCGGGCTTCTTGTGACCGTTACGAATATTTCTGGTTTCCCTGCTTCTGATTCCTCTTTCTCTGCTAAGTATTGCTGATGTGGCCTAAAAAACGGAACAGAAACTCCAGGAAATGCTTCTGATAAAGTGCTGCTCTCAAAAGTGAAATCTCATGATGGTGTATAAAGGCTGAGGTTAGTAGCAGTGGTTGCTGTGCAGGTGGGTACCTGTGGTGACTCTCATGGGCTTTGCAGGGGAAAAAGGCTGGACCAGCTACTGGGACATTAAGGGGACTTGCAGAAGTGCTGAGGACTTTGTGAGGGGTGGTTAATTAGGGCAGGAGCACAGTATTCCTTCATCCTGCTGTACACATCCTAAGTCACTTGGACAGCCCTTAGTTCTGTGCTGAAGTGGTCTGTTAATAATCTCATATAAACTTCAGCCTGGGCAGCCTGTAGAGGTAAAAATATAACCATGAGGGAATTAAAAAAACCACCACCTATTTCAAAACACTCTAATTAGACCCTGGGATGTGAAAGTTTTTGGGTGAGGCCTGTTTTATGTGTAAACTGTGCCTTTGTTTCTCAAACCAGTTACCCCAGCTGCAGTGCTGGTAGTGCCTGATGAGACCAGGGGCAGAGGCAGGAGGTGGAGCTTTGTTTTTAGAGTCCCTCTAGCCAAGGAGATGGGGCTTGGCCAGTGCTCCTGGCTTCTGCCATCTCTGGGAGAATGTATTCATCTGCTGCTCTTAGTTATATTGGTATATGACATTACACATCTAGAATGGAGCAATAAAGTTAGTAAAGGCTGCCAAAGCTTATTGGAACTTTGTTTAACAAAACAGTAAGTGCCCATGGTTCCTCTTCTGGGCCTAGAACAAACAGGACATGCAAATGTAAAATTAGGAGGTGTGGTTTGTTTGGTTTGGGTTTCTTCATATGATTTGACTTTAAAATGTAATCATGGATTTAGGGCCTTGTAGCCTTGATGTTTCTTCCAATAAAACTTTCTAGAATAAAAAACCAAGCAACTATGAGAGCATGTTTAAAAAAAATAAATAAAATATACAAACCAGCCTCACACATCTGTCATATGCACAGATGCTGTGGCAGAGGATGCTGGCTGTTAGCATCCGGCCTCTCCAAGGGCTCCTACATGATGCAGTTGGCTCTTCTGCTCCCACTGGCTTCAGGATTTTGGATCATCCTGTGTCAAAGTGACCATTCAATTCTTTGGTAACTTCCTGGATGACTTGTTACCCTTCTAGTGATGCAGCCTCTTTCAGTGCTCTTCTGGTGATGAGAGCATATCCCTAAATCACAGTTTGTTTAAAGAACAAAATTCACACCTGGGAAGGTTCTTTTTACTGGTCCACATTTGCAGGTGTGTGCATGGTTTGGTTCATGCCCACAGCACTACCCAGGCTCAGCAGAGCTCCTTTCCTGAAGGGTGTATTCTCCATGAGAAAAGGGGTGGCCCCTCTCAGTCCTTTCTGAGGTGCCTCCCCAGCAATCTGTGTCATCTCCCTGTTGTGTATGCAGAGGGATAGATTGCTGGTTTTGGCAGATATTATTTTGGAAGCACTGCTGAACAGTACAATGCTCTGCTTCTGGAAATCAGGCACATTATGTGCACCTTAAATAGGTAATAAATTACATTGACTGTATTAGTATTTTATGAAGCTATAAATCTTGTACCTTCTTCAAGGGCAGTGATAGTTGGGGATTCCATCACAGAAAGTATAACTCTTTTCTGGTGGGCTTTGAAATCTACCAGTGTGGGAGAGGGTGACAAAACTGGGGGTTTCAGACAGCATTTCTCATTCCTCCAAAAGGGAATATCCCTGCATTGTGGGGATGACTGAGCTGCGTGGGTAGTGGAGGAGTGGGGGTGGGGGGAGCATCAGTAGAAACATGGGATGTTAAAACAGGGAGTAGTGTAGTACCTCAGGCATGTCCAAGTCATGTGCTTTCCTGGCTTCTTTGGAATTTTTCCTCTTGCAGTTCTGGGCAGTCACCAAGCAGTGTGCTTCGTGCTGTGTGGTAGTGCAGGCAGCCATTGTGTTTGGACACTCAGAGATGAAGTACAGGCTGGGACAGGAGGGACTCACAGCTTCTCCCCAGGAGTAGCTCCCTGACCTTTCTCCATAGGTGGATGGAGTCTCTAACTTTGGCCGTGGGCTGTTTGGAGCAAGGTCATGATGGGTTTAAAATTAACTGATTTCATGTAACTGCTCTGAATTCCTTGCTGTAGGGTGCAGATGAGATATAAAGATGATGCTGCTCCAGGGCAGCATGGTGATGCCTGCTTAAGGTTGTCAGTTTGGCCTGAGGGGCAGAAAAACCCTGGGATTGTGATCTAAAACTTGTAACCAAGGGCTCTGTGTGTGTGTGTGTGTGTGTGCTGAGACCCATTTTCCCCTGTCATATCTTGAGATTCTTCTGTCCCAAGTGTTCCTGTTGTACTCGTGTGCTGCATCCTCTGTTCTGTTCATTACTAGTGAAATCTCCAAGGTGAGTGGTTGTGCCAAAGGGATGAAATAAATACCTGAGAACAGCAGACTGCCTCCTTCAGGCATGTGTGGGGTGTGCTTTCCTGGATGCTGTGTTAGCAGATTGAGCACTGTGGTGCTCAGTCACTTGGCATGCTCAGAGTCACTGGAAGTTGTTTTTCCACTGCATGGACTGACTTGAAAGCAGAACTTGACTCATCCATGTCAGGTACACTTGCTGGTTTGCAGGGAGATGCAGGGAAGGGTGATAAGTTTGATGTTTTGGAGATCTCAAGCCCCATTCCTGCTTTGCAGAGCCTCTTCCATCCCAGGATGCTGGGCAGGGCAGGAGCAGGGAGCTGGCAAGTGCTCTCGTTCTGCTTTGCAGTGCAAGAAAGGAAAGGGACAGATATTAAAGCTTGGTGACCACTTGATTACCCAGTGCCTGTGGTCTCCTGTGGTTTTGCCCATTCAAAAACACCCCTGGACGTGTGCCTCCATGAGAGGGCATTCCACATTGTTGAAGATTTTCTCTGGAAGTAGTTTTTACTGAGCTCAAATAACACATAATCCTGCTCCTGGAGACAGAGTGGGATTTTTCGTCTCTGTTAAATCAAATCTGTTAAGAAAGAAGGCGCTCAGGTAGCACTTGGGTGGTTGCTCCATGGCAAAGCAGTGAGGACAGGGGTTGTTTAACCTCTCCTACCTGGGAAAGCAGCTCACTGTCTTGAATCAGGGGAGCAGCTTTCATTTGAGTTTTGTTGGATCTGTTTCTTTCCAGCCTTTTGCTCAGAAACCTTTGGTAGCTGCTTCTGGCAGGGATACAGCATCCATCCATATAAATACAAGGGATTATCCAGGAAGTATTGGACCAGATAAACAAGTGGGATGTCCGTAAGTGCCCAGGATTAGATGGCATGTGCCCCAGATAGGGGCAGGAACTTGAATGTGGAATTGCAGAGTTGCTGGCCAGGATATACTGGTGGTATTTACAAAAGGCTGCAGTGCCAAGGGCTGGGAGGTTGCCAGTCCCCCTTTGTCCAGAGAGGGCAATGGAGAGGGTCCTGGGAACCAGTAAATCTGACTTGTATCCCTGGGGGTGCAGTGGAACAGGGTTGCTGGGAGAGGTGGTGGAGCTGCTGGCAGACTGCCGGAGCACGAGGCCGGTGGCACTGAGCACACAGAGATGGCTCTTTTCAGACCACCTTCAGGAGGTTTCCCACAAAAAAATGTTCAAGAAAGGAATTCAAGTGTGCCTGGAAGAACAGTGTTTTTATGGAGCTGCTTTAGCCTTGCCCTTTGCTTCCTCACTTTGAGTGGACACTCTTCAGGGTCAGCAGCAGGACTGCCAAAGGCAGTGTTGAAACAGAATTGCTGGTGGTGGCCAGGCTGATGTGCTCCAGAAACAGCATCTCCTGCTGCTCTTGCACCTGGAGGCCAAACATCAGCCATGGTTCTGACCCAGCATGGTACTTTAGTTTAGTCTGAGAGGCTCTTGGCTGAGCTGCTGTGAGCACAAGTGCAATACTGCTATGGAAATGACAGCAGTTTTTATGTTCTTATTTAGTACTTTTTCCTCATCCTCCTCATTGCTCTGACAACTCTCTAGATTCAGCATGAGGAATTTAATAATTCATGCTGAATCTAGAGCCCTACCTGAAAATATTGATTTATACCCTGTGCAATGCTGCCTTTCTGCATGGTTCTGGGGGTGTGGTTGTTACAATAACTGCCTTGGAACAGTATGAGAGGTGGGTGTGCACAGGCAATGGCACCTGGATTTTCTCATGTCCATGAGACTTTTGCCTTGTTCTGCTGGCAGCTGTTACAAACAACTGGATATGTTTTAAAAATACTTGGTTGCTTTAGGGAGGGGCACTGTGGTTGTGCAGGGATGGCATATTGCAAATGTTGGCCAGAGATTTGAAACTTGCGGTGGATAAATGGAGTTCATGGACAGAGGGGATGGTGAACTTCTGTAGGGATTCAGGACATGGAAGATCAGAGCCTTCAGTTTGCTCATTGGACTAGAAAACCTGATTATTTTAGCTGCGTGAATGGCTTGTGTGTTCTCCCTTGGCAGCCTGAATGGAGCAGCAGTGGACAAGGACTCCAGCTACACGTGGGTGAGACTTGCTCCAAGTAGGGGACGAAATGCTCAGGCTTTGCCAAAAGAGGTGTGAGTGGGTGCTCGTTCAGAGCGTGGCATTTTTCTGGTGGGTTGCTGCACTTGCTGTGCCTGGGGGACTCTGTGCCTGGAGCTCCTGGGCTGAAGTGTCAGTGGGCAGTGGTTTCACAAGAGCTCTCCCCTCCCCCTTTTGTAGCAGGGTTTCAGTTCTCTGTTTGCATTTCTGCACATCACTTAGAAATGTTGAAATGAGGTGCAGTAGGAAATTGTGAGCCCTGGCAGTTTGCCATTAATACATTTTCATAGATGTCACCTCCCTTCTTCAGGGGAATCCCTCAAGGAAGTTGAGGGCCTTCCTGTTTGCTTTGTCACACCTGGCTACCTGATAGTGCCTAGAGAAACTGTGGCTGTCCCATTCCTGGGGTCAAGGCCAGATTGGACAGAGTTGTAGTGGAAGGTGTCTATGCCCATGGAACCAGATTGTCTTTAAGGTCTCTTCCAACCCAGACCATTCATTTGATGATTCATTCAGTGATAATAAAGTATGTTTTCCATTCCTGTTGCCACTGACCATCTTCTAAGAGATGTTCCCTAAATGACATTCCAGCAAGTGACACCTGGCCTCCACCTCTGGAGGTTTATGATGCATGAAATTGAAATGTCCACCAAAAATCTGATTAAAAGCTTAATTTCCTACCATGTCCTTCATGGATATTGTTTGAACCTCCATTGGAATTGCCTTGCCTGGCTTTCTGTCTTTCTAGAAGCTCTTAAAAATTTGGCAGAATATTCCCACCAGGGATGGATCTATTTTCCAAAATGGGGCATTTCCCAGTGGCAGGAGGCTTGTAGATTATTTTACTTACAGAAGCTTCATCAAGGGTCTGTTCAACAGCCCAACTGTAAATTGTTTAAACAAGCAATCAGCTGTTTTGTACTGAATATAAGCCCTACTCCCACTAGACTGGTAAAAATAGTCCATGCTCTCTTGAAAACCCAGCTGATGGTAAACATTTAAAATGTTTCCTCTCATGTCAAACTCACACATTCTTCTGCAGCATTCAGTGATTTTGGCTGGTAGGGTTGCAAGTGCTGGCTAAGGGCAGCCAAACTCTGATGTGCTGGGTCAGTCTTGCACATGACCTCTGTTGCAATGCTACATGATTATTTTGTTTTTAAAAAAGTAATTAAAATTTGCTTGAAAAAACCTGTCCCCTAAATAAAATAGGCAAAAAGCTGTTGTTTTTCCCCTGGTTGTTTTCTTGTGTTTTAAGGTACTTCAGAAAGTAAGAGTTAATGCTTTTCCTCTTGACTTGGTGGTTACTCAGTATCAAGCAAGTAGGAAAGTCATGAAGCCACTGAGAGGAAATTCTCCTTGCTGAGCCCATCAGCACAGAGTGGCTGCTGACACCATCACCGGGGTATTTGCATGTGGTCTTGTAGAGTCATGTAATACATGTGGTCATGTATGACTTGTAAAATGATTTATCTTGTCAAATGAGTCAGGGTGAGAGTACATTTCCCTTGAGGAGGGATTTCCTGGCTGCTGTTTGATCCTGTCTTTCCCAGAACCCTTCCCCTGGGGTGTTCTGGCTCTCAGGTGTTAGCACAGAGTGTGCAAATCCCATGGCACTGAGTTCACTTGCCCATGTTGGCTGATGAACCAGAAGCACTGGGAGGTGTTGATTCCTTTAGAGATGTCTGAGCATCCCACTGCCTAAGAAAGGGGCTTGGAGTAGATTTTAGGGCATAGCCTGGCATGAGTGGGATAACTGGAGGGAATTGTGGCAGGTTGATAAATAGAGTGGTTTTGGAGCAGTGTCCACCTCCAGCTGGGCTCTGTAGTGTAGGATCACTCAGGGTATGGCAGAGTGAACAGTGGTTGGGCTGCACAAGATAAATATTATTTCTTTAGATGCATCTGGTGTTTGTTCAGCTTCTGAAAGGCTGCAGATACAAAGAACAGCTGGGAATGTATTTAATGAGAAGGAAGGACAGAAAGATGGCTGTGGTTTTCCTATGGGACAGTAACAGCCATGCAGGGTGTTGGGTGTTTGCTTTGTAGGCGGTGTGTCCATATAGCTGTTTTTAAAGGTGAATAAAGGGTTGATTCCTTGATCAAAGAGCAAATGATGATCTAGTATCCCTGTGGAAATAAGCTCCATTTTAGCTGTTCTGTAAAATACATAGTGCCTGTTTTGGAGTCAGTTGGGCTGGAGGGGATGGGCTTGGGGCTGAACACAGAACATTGTTCCCTGCAGAGCACAGGGCTCCTGCTTTGACACAGCTGATGTGAGTTTCATAACAGCAATAGGAGCCCATTCGTGCTAGATACATGATCAGCTTTAAGTTGGGATGGTTTGGCTCAGAGATGGATTTGAGAGCAGAGCTTTGTTAGGCCCTACCTAAGTGTATGGGGGACACTGGAGGGGAAAACTGTTGGGTGGTTCTAATGCAGTGGTCAGAGTCAACTGTGTGGATTTAGGAAGTGATGGCATTAAACTGGTAAGATTCTTCTTTTGTCTGGGTTTCTGTCCCCAGGTTTTCTCAACGATGTTCTCTCAGTGCTGCCAAATATTTCTGAACACACTGGGAAAACCTTTTCACCAGCCCCTCCCAAGCTGAGCTCTGTCCTTACACAACTTCTTCTTTCTTGATCCGTGTTGTGATGCAAGAGGATTTAAGCGTGGTGTTGGTGGGATTGAGCTTTCTGGTAAACTTGCTGCTCAAGAAACCTCAGGCTTCCCAGAACTCCTTTGGGAATTCTGCGTTACTGCAATGGGGGATGGTGACGTTGAGCATGGGCAGGGCTGGGCAGTCTGCCTCGTCATTATGAAATATTCTCATGGAGGTTTTTTACAGGCCTGCTGCAGACTCATCTGTTTGTGCAGTTAAGAGCATTTCCATATTGAACAATCCATGCAAATACCAGAATTTTTTTCTGATCAAAGGGTGCCTTTTTCTGATTATCTTGCACAGCTGCTCTCCCCAAACTTCATGTTTCAACGTAATTTATTTTCTCAAAAACAGATTTAAAAGGTTGTCTTTCCTCGAGTGCCGTTCCTCTCTCAAATGGCATAAGCAAGGCTGCAGCGTAGGGAGAAATCCTATTTTTTTTTCAGTTTCGCCTGCTGTTGTTCCTGAGAAACCAAGATGTGTCCAGGCAGACCCTTTTCAGGCAGCAGTTTTTGGGGCTGTCCTAGGAACAGCCATGGCAGGAGGTGTGTGAGCAGCTGACACCACCGTGGCCAAGCACGCCGGGGGCTCTCACTGCCCATGCGGCTCACACGTGAGCACATTCCCCACATGGCAGGAGCCTGGCTGGCCCAGCTCTGCCTGGCATTTTGGCTGCTCTAATTCTGGATGTGGAATGGATCAGGAAGCCCAAGAGCCCTCCTGGCTGCCCCTGGTGACCTTGCACGTGAAGAGCTGTCACCACAGCAGGAAAATTCCTTCCTTTACCCTGTACCTTGCTCTTGGGACAGGCTGCTGGTGACGCAGCAGCTGGAGATCTCTCATGCTGCATTTGGTTCCATGTTTAGAAGGGATTTTAGGCTCTGAACATGTTTTAGTTTAGTTGGCAACAGAGATGTTCTAGGGCAGACATTGCCACAGTCGCCATCTCTGCTCTGCTGGAGTCACAGAATTACACAATTAACTACATTGGAAAAGAGCTTTGAGATCATTGAGTCTCTCTGTGGTTCCCCACTGTGCAAATTGTTCCTGTGACATGGCATCATCTGATAAAGGCTTCTTTCCCTCTTACAGCACCTTTTCCAAACTGGGAATCAGTGTTTTCTTAAGGATGTTTTCCAGTTGGTAAAATGCAGAACCTTTGTCCTGAATTATGAAAAATTGTTTTGTGGGCTGCCATCACATCTCTGCCAGTCAGAAAATGAGACCTGGTAGCTTTGAGATGGTTTGCTGTGCTCTGAAAATTTACCCTTCAGGTGCCCCCCACCTGTGCTTGGTAACTTTGGATTACTGCTTTTACTCAATCACAGAATGGTTTGGGTTGGAAGAGACCTTTAAACTCATCTTGTTCCACCCCCTGCCATGGGCAGGGACACCTTCCACTATCTCAGGGTGCTCCAAGCCCCATCCAACCTGGCTTTGGACATGGACACTGCCAGGGATGGGGCAGCCACAGCTTCTCTGGGCACCCTGAGCCAGGGCCTCAGCACCCTCACAGGGAAGAATTTCTTCCTGATATCCAATCTAAACCTGTTCTCTTTCAGTTTAAAGCCATTGTCGATTGCAAAAAGGGAGTGAGTGATGTGTTCACAGGAGCTTAGAGGAGAAACTTAAATGATCTGCAGCCACTTTGGTCCTCAGTGGGAGCGTTTCCAGGGAAGGCTTTGGCTTTGTCCTTAGGTTGGTTTGGTCGGTGATTTTCTGTTTCTGACTGTACAGATCTGCAGATGGTCTGGCAGATCTTGAAAATTTTGAACACTCCACTTGCTTGGCTTCATTTCCTCCTTTTCTCCTGTACCTCACCTTCTCTGTGGTGTTGTAGCCCTTATAAACCACAATTATCATCCTCAATTCCTTTGAAAACTGTAATTGCCCCTGATGCAACCTGTGCTTCCTGCTGCTCTGTGCTAATGCCGGGGCAGCTTTGCCTAGGGAGTCATAGTCATCTGTTACTCAAACAAGTAATGCAAATAACTTTTCTTTAGAGATGTGGTGAAAGAGAAGACCCAAACAGTGTTGGTGATTCATTTCCAGGTCAGCTTTGCTTGGTATGTTTGGGTCTATTTGCTCTGGGAAGTGTATGTCCCCATAGCCATTGAGTTCCTGTGCCTCCCATGTGTTTGTCACCCTACAGCTGAGATAGCCTCAGCTCACTTGGTTAGGTGATGGGTGGGTGAAGCAGACAATGCTTTGGAAAGTCCTGTAGTCAGCTGAGGTGCTTGGCAAAGCACAGTAACTTCTTAGCCTGCTTTGGTGCAAATATCCAGGAGAGCATCTGGGCACAGCGTCCCTCTCCCAACTGCTGCTCCACATCCCTGACTGCTCCACAGGGTCAGTGCTTGAGCTAATGGGGCTCTGCAGAAATGCTTGCCTGCTCCTACAGACCACCTTCCCTACTACACTGTGTGTGTACGGTGTAAATCACTTGCTCACCTGCGTGGTGGCTCTAACAGGGAAGCTTAACCTTGATTTACTACCTGGGCATCAGGTGAAACAGCTCTATGGTTCTGCACCTCCAAGGTCAAACTCCCAGCTGAGCAGGCAGTCTGCAAGCCCCCTGTAAGTGTGGCAGTGCCACAGAGGTGACAAGTGGTCAGCTTTCCCACCTGGTGTTTTCTTCCTCCCCTGCCCATGTGACTTCTCCATGCAGTTGTTCCCTGCTCGGATGCTGGCAGGGTGTCTGCCAGGGGGCTTTGTGTGTGTCACAGCATCTGCTCTAAAGTGGGCAGCTCCTTGTTTTAACTGCTGGCAGAAGGGAGCAGGAGGGTGAGAGCTCTGCAGAGCCTGGGCTGCCTTTCATATGTTGACAGGGATCTGTTTTGAGCAGGGCTGGGCACTGCCATCCTGCACACCGCAGTGGTGCTGGTTCCCGATGCCTTTGGGGTGTCTGGCCCTGGCAAGGATTGGCTGCAGGCAGATACAAAACTCTCCTCTCTGCAGGAAACCTGACTTCTTTAACAAATCACAATTTCTAGGAGAAGACCTGCCTCAGAGGACCTCCAGTTATGCATCTGTGTGTTTAGTTGAAGAACTTGCATTTATTGAGTCAGTGGCTAGTTCAATGGAGATCTTAGAATCAGAATGGGTTAGGCTGGAAGGGACCTTAGAGGTCATCTAGTTCTACTCCCTGCCATGGGCAGGGACATCTTCCACCATCCCAGGTTGCTACAAGCCCTGTCCAGCCTGGTCTGGGACACTTCCAGGGATCCAGGGGCAGCCACAGCTTCTCTGGGCACCCTGTGCCAGGGCCTCCCCACTGTCACAGGGAAAAATTTCTTCCTTATGTATTCCATATGGCCAAACTTGTCTTTTTCCAGCTGAGAATTCACACAACAGGCAATATGTAAAACACAGGCTTCTCAAGTGCTAAAAATCTCAAATGCATTCCTGCCATGAGCCAGATGATACTGTAAAATTTTGGATTACAGTTGCTAAATGTAGGACTTGGTTTGAAGATGAAAAAAATGTCAGACTCACTATGCTTCGCCATGTATTTCATCTAATGATGTATCTGGGATGTTTGGGGAGCTGAGAATTGGATTTTCCTTTTAGAAGAAGCCTTGCTGTTAGAGCACAGATTGCGCATGAACAATCACAGCAGCTCTGCTGCCACCTATTTTCACCAATAGATCTTAAAAAAATATGTATTTGGGGAGTGTTGGATTGGTGGGGTTAGAACTGTGGAGGTGAGTTCTGCGGCGCTGTTTTTAGAAGAGCGAGGTTTATTTTTGCAGTTTTATCTTTTTCAGTTGAATTTGGACAAGGGAGCCCATGTGAGACACTCAGGGCTGACAGCTCTTGCTGATGTCAGAAGGGCATTGTTGGGAAGGTGCTGCTGGCAGAAGTTGGATGCCATGAGTTTACAGGCTCGGTTTTGACGCAGAGAGTACTCAATAGCATGCAAGTGGGCATTCCTTTAAATGCCCTGTCTAAAATCCATCATTCACTGGGCTTTTGTGCCAGAACAGAATCCTGAGCAGTCTGAGTGCTGCTGTAGCCCACTGAATACAGCTGTGGGCACTCCAGACTATTTTCAGAGGCATGGATATGTAAAGCAATTGCCTGCTCTTGGGAGACTGCTCGAGGCCTTGGCTGGAGATGCATTGAAAGGAGGCATCTTGTCCTGTAGAAACAAGGACATGATTTGTTTCCCGTTGAACAAAAGGTCTTCTTAAAATCTGAAGCCTGAGGTTTGCCCTGCTGGTGGTAGAGCAGCTGTTTTGCAGTCACGCAAATGGATGGAAAGGACTTTGAAAAACCCCTGAAAATCCTTGTAAAAGTTTTAACTTCTCTTTGACTCTGCTCTGTGCTTTTCCTGCAGGGCCTTATGCAAGAGGCCTTAGTTCCGGCCTTCAGGACGAGCCTGGGTACATTCCTTGGCCTGAATGTCCTTCCAAAATCCTGCCAAGGAGGAGGACCTGGCGTGTTTGAGATGTGCCTCTCTTGTGCAGGGAGAGCAGGAATGTCCCAGCAGTGCCTCGTGCCGGGTGGCTCGGGGCAGCTCTGTGTTCCTCATGGGCACCGTGTGCAGGGCTGCTCCCCTGAGAACCCACAGCTTGGCTGCCTCTCCCCTTGGCTGCTCAGCCTCCAAATAGCACACAGGGCCCTGGGCAGCCTGTGCTAGTCTTTCCTCCCAATGTGTTCCTCTCTTAGTAAAGGCTGTAATTAGATCCTTTGCTGGGCCAGAGCACAGACAAAGGGACATCCTTCCTCCCTGCCCTGTTTGTTGAGCTGGGGGCTGGCTTGCACAGGGCCTGCCTGTAGTGCCCAGCAGACCCTAGTGACGTTCAGGCGAGGGATTAGTAGGCTAGGATGCTCCAGCTTGCATTTGGAAGCATTATAATTGCCTTTTAAGAGCTATTCCATAGCAAGGCTTGTGGCTGAGGGGAGAGCTGCACCAGTAATCCTGTACATCTGGACACAAGCAGGTCTGCACAGCACCAGCCTTGATGTAGGTGCACAAAGGAAAACCTGGATGGTGAGGGAAGGCACTCAATGTACAGCCAGACACAGCAGAAGCAGATGCTGTTCCTGTGAGCCAGATCAGTTACAGCTGCTCAGCCCAGCACTGGAATCAGCTCTTGCATCTTTGACCTCAAGTAACAGAATGAAAAAGGAAACTGATTTCCTGGTTTCCCTTCCCTAGATGAGAGTCCTGCTGTAAGGACCTTGACTAATAGTTTCACATGTCATTTAGCTCAAAGTGATGCTTCTGGCTGTGATGGGAAAAAGAGAGGAGAATGCTGGGATGTCAAGGCTGAGCTGCCTGCCTTGGACACTGGTTCACATTCCCACACTTTGTATTCTTGTGTCTCTCTCCTTTGCTCTTAGAAGGGGCCAGACTTGCATAAAACATCAAGCAGGGAGTCACCCTTCCAGCAGCCAGTGGTGGGAAGATTCCCTGTCCTGTGTCAGTGCAGTTATCCATGGTCCCAGTTGCTGCAGAGCACTGTGGAAGCCACGAGTGTAACTGGGTATCAAAAGGGATAAGGCAGGTGTGTTAGCAGCAAATGCACAAGTGATGATCCAGGTGTATCCACCAGTTTTGGAACCCCTGTTCTACATGGGGCAGGAGCAGAGCTTGTACCAGTGAGGCTCTCCCAGCTCTTGTGGTTTCTCCAGCAGGGCCATGTCTGCCATTGGAGCATGTGGTCACTGTTGTGCTGGCACAGAGTGACATGATTTACAGCATTACTTGGGAAAGTAGGGTGCTGCTGTATGCATTTCTGCATCCCAGAAGCCTTCCTGCTGTTTGTGTTGCTGGGGGAAGTGGTTGGTTTTTGCTAGAATTCCATACTTAGTTTTGGAGTGCTCTGTTTGACATGTTGAAGAGGTGAAGTTTCTGTTTCTGAGCTAGGCAGAGCCTGGCTGCAGTCCTGAGGGAACACATGGCATGGAGGTGCTTCCTGGCCTCTCCCCAGCACTAGTGGTGCTTTTCATTTGGCTGCACACACTAAGGGGACACTTTTCCAGAAGCACTGGCAGCTGAGAGTGATGTGATACCCCTATTCATCTATGGATCACTGGAGTTTCTGTGCTGGCTGCCTTGGAGAGACCTGCAAAAGAGGTCTCCTACATTCTGGTCATTTCCAGAATGTAGGAGACTGCTGTTTCTCCACTGTGAAGTCATGTCAAATTCTTTATGAACCTCCTGATACTTTAGGAGTGCCACCTGATTTGCATGGCTGAAGTGTTGAGTCACATTAAAATGAGCTGGTTTCTACTTCAGTAGCAAGTTGTTTCCCTGGGGATGTGACACTCCTGTCCCTTGGCTCTCCTTCCTATCAGAGCCTGGGCTGCAGGAGCTTGGAGTTGGTTCACAGAGGAGCACAGGGAAAAAAAGTCATGACACTGGACAAACATACATGGGTATATTTATATATGACCTTGCAAAACAAGACAGGCCTCAGCATCCCATTGCAGCCCATCAGATGTCAGGTATTTGGGGGCTGGCTGTTGCTGCATGCTGGGCTGTGTTTCATACCAAGATATCTGCAGGCATGAGCACCCAGGAGAGAGGGAGCCATGCCATAAATCCCAGAGTGCACTCCTAGAGTGAGCCTGTGCCCTCTTAGTTTTGTTTCTTTGTTGAGCTTTGGACTCTTCCTGCCTCTCTGAAAGTGCCAGTATTTCCATTTCACACATTCAGTTGCTTTCAGTAGTGATCTACTCAGGGCCGGGCACTTTGGACTTGATTTTCCTACTATTAGAGAACTTTAGTCCAGGATTGGATTTCTGGAGTTTGGTTACTCTATGCTCAGAAGGGCAGGTGAGGACATATTTGTTGGCCAGAGCAGTTTTCAGTGTCACTCTTACTTTGTACTGCTGCAGAGTAACAAAGATTATCTTGCATTTCCAGGGAAGGGAATGAACTTGGGGATTCCACGAAGATCACCTACCGTGAGCTGCTGCACAAAGTCTGCCAGTTTGCCAATGTCCTCCGCAGCCAAGGTACACAGCTGGGGCAGCAGAGCACTGGATACAGGGGAGGCATTTGGCCAAGGGTTTGGAGATTGGGGTCACTGCTTGTGTGGTTGCCAGTCTGTTGAGTAATTCTCATCAATTTGTTCTGCAATGCACAGATTCATTCCTGGCTCTGTCTGTGAAAACTGATCAGTGCTGGTCATATCAGCTGTACAAGGAAGAAATCAGTGTTTAATGATGCTCTGGGGTTTTCCAACAAGCAGCAGGCTCTGGTTACTTTCCTGCTCCCTTCAGGGAGGCAGATGAGAACATGGATCGTTAGTCATCATCTCTCAAGAGCCATAGTGCTTGAAAGGCAAAACCCATGGCTGCTTCAGCTCTAATTGCAGCTGAAGCTTTATTGTGTGCATATAAATGTAGAAATTAAAGAATTGGTTTATTTCTTTATCCTTTATCCTGTTCTTTTGCCATATAACATGTTCATTTTGGTAAATGCTATGTTCACTTTCCCTCCATAGGGGTGAAGAAAGGAGACCGGGTTTCCATCTACCTGCCAATGATCCTGGAGCTGGTTGTAGCCATGCTCGCCTGTGCCAGGATTGGAGCTCTGCACTCTGTTGTGGTAGGAACAAGCTCTTTGTGCTGCTCTTGGTGCTGAGCTCTGAGGGGAGCAGCTCTTGGTTTTGGGAGAGGAGCTGGAAAGATGAGTGCTGACCATGAGATGGATGGAAGCTCAATTAAGGTGCTGCTGTTTGCCTGCATTAACTGTGCAGTGAGCTCCTTTAGCTCTCTCCATCAGTGCCTGGTGGTGAATCATTTGCCTTGGGTGAACAGCCCAGCAGCTGTGGGGTGTGGGCTGGGTTTCTGTGTGTCCTTGCTGACTCTGCTGTGTGCTCTCTGTCAGTTTGCAGGTTTCTCTGCAGACTCCCTGTGCGAGCGGATCCTTGACTGCGGTTGCTCTCTCCTCATCACGGCAGGTAAAACACATATCTGAGCAGCTCTCTTCCTGTTGCCTGGCTGAAAGGTCTTTATTTTAAAAGCCTGGAAGTGGAAGAAAGAAAGCCAGTGCCTCTGCTGAGCCTCCCAAAGTGGATGCACTGCTGTAGCTGTGCCCAAATGCTGCTTCCCACTCCAAGCACGTGGTGAAGCCTCTGAGCAGCCCCTCAGTTTGTCCTGTAAAGCTTGATGTCACCAGCTGCTAATAGAATGTTTCCAAACACTTCTCATCCATGTTTCTCCTGAAAATCAGCCAGATGTTTGCAAGATGTATCATGAGGGAGGCCTAATGGAAGAATTCCCACCCTTCCCAGTTTTAAGGACATTTCTTCTGCAGCTCCCAGCCTTGTAAAGCAAAAGATCAAGTGTGGCAGTAGTTGCATGTAAGCCCACTGCATTTCCCCAGCTGGTTTTTCCAAAAGTGCAAGAAAGAGTGTTTTTATTAATTCCCATGGCATGAAAAGGACCCACTAAACTGCAGTCTATGTTCTGGGTGCAATGGATTATTTCCCACAGAATATTCCCAAGAGATTTGCCAGGTCAAACTGGGACCTCTCCCAGAGAAGGAATTCCACCGTGTCTTTTGGCATTTGTTTCTCTGGGCTAAAAGTATGCATTAGGAGAGCTTTTGTGTGCTTCCCCTCACTCCAGTGCATGAGTCTGCTCTGCCCTCCTGAAACTGCTTGTTGCTCCAGCTGCCCCAGGCTGCCTTGGCTGGGAAACCCTTCTGATGTTTCCCTCACCGTTTTGCAGATGCTTTTTATCGAGGGGACAAACTGGTCAACTTGAAGCAGATTGCAGACGAAGCCATCCGGAAATGTATAGCCAAGTAAGTTTGGATTCCCTTCTAGAAAAGGGCATTGCTGCCAGAATCTGCTCCTGCACAAGTGGGAGTTGTCATAGGTGGGCAGACTCTGCAGCAGGTCTGACACAAACAGTCATCAGATGTTACAGAAAGGGAAATAATCCTGCTGAAATGACTTTGCCAAGCGTACAGACACAGCATCTGTGTAGCTTGTGAGAGACTGAACGTGGGTTTGTGTGTTAGATGAAACATGGAAATTCAGGGCAGTCTGCACGTTAGAAATTCAAACTCTTTAAGAAAACATAAGTCTTTATGTCTGTAAAAATAGGTTCCTGGAGGACAGAAGTGATCCTAAAGCTGGTGGAGACTGTGTTGATACCCTGAACAGAGTTGAAGGGAAATAAGATCATTCTGTCAGTGTTCTGTAGGCTTCATGTTGCCTCATAAGGGGGCAAACACCTACACCTTTCCTTGATGTATAATCAAGCTTTGGAAGCTTTTCCTCCCTCTGACACTCAGACATAGTGTCAGAGGGAGGAAAAGAAGTTGGAGCAGCCACTAACCTCTCCTGGTAGGAGGGCTTGTTCCTGGTCACAGGCAGGCAAATTTGGGATTTATAAGGAATCTCCACAGCAGTGTCCTGGGAGAGAGACTTGTGGGACCCCCACTTCCTCGCAGGAATCACACCTGATAAATCCCCAGTAAGCTGTGCACAGACTGTTTTTGCTGTCTGAGCTGTTCCTGTGGCTGGAAATTCATGGTGTGCCTGGAGTTTGCATGGCAGCAAATGCTCCAGCTCAACAAAAGGAGCTCTAGGACCCTGCCCTGCCTCCAGTGATGCCTGTGAATCCCAGGAGGGACTGGCTCAGCCCCTGAGCAGCCCACTGTGACAGCTCCTTCCTTTTACAGGGGATCCTCTTTGAAAAAGTGCATCGTGGTGAAGCACCTGGGCAGGGAAGAGATAGCAGTGGATGGGACCTGCAGCAAGTCTCCTCCTCTGAAAAGGCTGTGCCAGGAAGTGCAGGTGTGTTCCTGCTGGGATGAGAGGGGGGTTTTATTACCACGGGCCAGAGACCAGCAAATTGATCAGTGCAAAACCACCTCAGTGATTCCCTGGACACTGCTATTCCTGTTTTCACCCCTCCTTGCTGATCTTGCCGTGTGAGTGGTCTGAAAAAATGGTTCCTATTCCTTACCAAGATCCTCTCCCTGCTGCTTCCTTTAACACCCTCACAAGCTGCCAGCCCACAGGACCCCTGGATACATCTTCCAAAGCCATTAGGGACAAGATGGCCATTTTCCTCTGCCTAGTACAAGGCTTTTCCTTCCTAACCCTTTGTCTCTCTGCCCTTGTGTGCAGAGACCGATGCTGTGCTGCACTGTAGCTGTGACAGTGGCAGCAGGAGAGGACACCCAGGAGATTTGTGCTCGTGGTGTGAGCTCAGGGCAGCAATCCTCTGCTGAGAGCAGTGCAGGGTCTGTGCAGCTGCCACAGGGACTCTGTCAGCCCTCAGGCTGGGGCTTTTCTTTGCAACTAGAGATGAAAGGATGTGGGCCAGAGGCATGTGGTGAGACAGGGGTGGAAGGAGGAGAAGGTGTCCTGGAGCTGTGACTGCCTGCTGAGCTCCTGAGGCTGCTGAGCAGCCCTGCTGTGCCCCTTACCTGCTCCAAAGGTTACTTTCAGCTGCCCCACAGCTCCAAATCTTGCCACGTTGTCTTCTGTCCCTCTCTGTTGGGTGATTATTTGCACTGAGTTATCCCCAGGCTGCAGCTGGCTCAGAAATGGGTTGTGTTTGGGGGAGTATTTGAGCTTTAGACTCTGCTTTCAGGAGGAGTGGTCTGTGCACATCCCTGAACAAGAAGTCCAGCAGATTCTCTACCTTTGAATTGCTTTCCCTCGTTCAGCTGTGTTAATTTTATTGGGGTGTTGCTCTTTGTTTGACAGCCTGGCCATGTTCCTTGGCCTGCTCTGTCCTTTCTCTTGTGAGAGCAGGGTAGATGCAATGAATGAGAAAACTGGAGCAGACCAGCCTTTCTGTGTGAGTTTCCCTGGCAGAGTGATTGCAGGGCAGCCTGTCCCTGTGCTGGTTCCAGTAGGTGAGGTGAGGTTTTTGTGCAGAATGTCCTGGAGGGAGGCTGGAGGGTGTCTCTTACCCTTTGGCTCTGTTTACTTGCTTCCATACTTTATTAAGGATTCTTTTCCTCGTGGATGCATTTTTACTGTGCCATTGTGTGAGGCTATTGGATGGTCTGTGGGCTGTGTGCTGGCTCTGTGCCTCTGTTCCCAGCCAGCCATGTGCAGGGGATGGCCTTGGAGACCTGCCCTGGGGGCAGCTGGTACCCTGGGAAGGTGATGGAAATGGGCAGGCTTCTGCCCAGAGGGCATCTCCTGGCCTGGCCCTGGATCTGGGCATTTTCCAGCCTGCCAGGGTGATTTTCAGCATCCAGGCCTGTGGGCTTCCAGCTCCCTGCCTGCAAAGCCCAGTATGGATCCTCCCCTTCCCAGATTTCACACCTTCTTTATGGATTTTTAACAGGAAAAAAAGACTGAAAGCTCACAGAGACTCCATCCCAAGGTATTTACACACAGCACTGCCTTCCTCTTTTTGGCACCTCCCTTCTGCTTCCCATGCAGCTCCCCACCTCCCTTAACTGCTCCGGCTGCCCAGCCACACGTGCCCTCCTAACCATGGTGCCAGCAGCTGCATGTCAGTGACAGACCCCACCCAGCTTGGCAGAGTGCAGTGCCACCAGTGCTTCCAGAAACAGAGCCACATGGGTGACCCCAGGCACAGGGCGCTGCCCTGGGGGTGCAGAGCCACTGGGATGTCAGCATCCAGGCCAGGGTTTGGCTCTCTGCCTTTCAGAAGCAGCTCTCACCATGCCCTTCCCTTTGTGAGGAGGCGGGCAGGGGGCACCTGCGGCTTCCTGGCCACAGGCAGCAAACCTGGATCTCCAGGCCCAGCATGTGGACTGTGCCTGCCTCATCCAAGGAGCTGTGGCTGTGACCCCCAGAGCAGGCAGGCAGAGACACGCAGTGCCGTGCTCTGACCTCCTCCCTGGGGCACTGGAGTCTGGGTGCTCAATCAGGGATCCTTCAAGGAGGAATGCGGGAGAAAACTGGTGCATAGCCTTGGGCTTGTTTACCTGGTGCCTTGCTGGGAGCTTGCTGCTGGAACAGAATTGTGGAAACTGCTTTGCCAGGTAAAAACAGGAGCCCTGAGGGTCCATGAAAGCTTTCCAGGTAGGCTCAGTTGTGCCAAACTGTCAAGCAGCTGCTGTCCCCTGCCCACCTGAGCAGGAGCTGTGGGGTCTCAGTGCCTCCAGATGTCTCATGAACGTCTTTAGGGGTGCAGGGTGTCATCATGGGGCTGCTGTCTGTGCACCCCAGTTCAGGGAGCTGTGGTGAGCCTGGCTTTGTGAAGAGGAAATGTGCAGGGCTCTGGGTCAGGTCCTGCCCTCACAAAGATGTGAGTAGTGGAGGTCTGAGCTCAGGCTGGGACATGTTCCCTGCCCAGCTTCCCCCAGGCTTTGAGGAAATGTGAGAAGGTCAGGGGAAGTTAAGTCTTGCCCTGAACTGTGCCACCACCCAGTGGGCAGGCAGAGAGGTGGGCAGGCAGAACAACCCTCAGGGTGCCCTCTGCCCATCAGCCACAGGCTTGGTGGCTCTGTCACAGCTCTGGCATCTTCAGTCAGCCAGTGCTGGATGCTTCTGCATTGGTGCAGTCACTTCTTAGCTGGGTAGTTATTACCTAAAAACACAAAGAACAGATATTTTTGGGGGCCAGCAGGGCCAAGCAGTGTGAGCCCCCAGTGCTCTGTTCAACTCGGGCTGTGCTGCCATCGGGGTCCCCACAAGGTGTGTGGGACAGGAGGCTGTGGGACAGGTGGCTGTGCTTGCTGCTTGGCTGTGGGACTGCAGCTCGAGGCAGCCCCACAGGGCAGGAGGAGCCTGGCAGTGGGAACAGCCCAGAGCAGCTGCTGCCAGCCTCTCCTGGCTGCTGCTGCCACCCATGGGGATTCATCACCGTTACCTGTGGTCTGGACACTGCTTCAGACAGGGTCTTGCAGCCAGACTGTGTTTGAAAGTTTTCCTTGTGGCTGTGGGCTGTGAAAAGAAGCTTTGGGAGTGGGAGCTGCAGCTCTGGTGCATGGTTTGCAGCAGGCTGTGCTGTGAACATCCCCTTCAATGGCCTGTGACAGGGGCAAGGTTTGGAATGTGCTGCTCATCCCCCCTCTCTTGTTTTTGGACAAGCCTGTTGCCAATCTTGTGCTTTCCTCAGGCCCCCTGGAACCCAGCCATGGACACGTGGTGGCATGAGCTGATGTGTGGTGCCAGCACAGAGTGTGAGCCCGAGTGGTGTGACGCCGAGGACGAGCTCTTCATCCTCTACACAAGCGGCTCCACTGGAAAACCCAAGGTGTGCTCCCAGCTCCCTGCACGGGACAGGCTGAGCCCTGGGGACCCCTCAGCTGGGGGAACTGGTGAGGGGGGAGCTGGGAGGCCCCAGCAGGAAGAGGAGCCACAGAAATTTTGAAAAGGGCTGTGCTGGTCGTTCCTGCTCTGCTGCTGTTGGAGCTCAGCGATGCTCAGCTGGGCCTGGCAGGGTGAGGATGATGGTGGGAGCTCACCCTGACATTCCCGTGCCTTCTCCTCACAGGGTGTGCTGCACACCATAGGTGGGTACATGATTTTTGCTGCCACCTCCTTTAAATACGTGTTTGATTACCAACCTGAGGATGTGTACTGGTGCACGGCTGACATCGGATGGATAACGGGCCATTCCTACCTCACCTACGGCCCCCTGGCCAACGGGGCCACCAGCGTGTTGGTGAGTGCTCTGTGCCAGTGGGTGCTTTCCCTCCAGCAAAAGGGAGATGCTGGTGCTGAGCTGCATCCCTGCATTGCTCTGTGATGGTGTGCAAGGCTCTGTGAGGCAGGGTGGTGCTCTCCAGGGAGGGCATGATGACTTCTCGGAGGAGTAGTTTGTGTGTGGCTTTTTCAAACTACAGAAATTTTTGTAGATTTTTCAAGCTATAAAATTTTTTCAAGTGTTCCTCTGTTTCTTTCCCATAAAAGTACAAGCCTTGTGTACCAATGGAGCCAGGGCTGCTCTGCCTTAATGCAAAAACTCAATCAGGGAGTGATGTTTTCCCTGCTAATGCTGAATTGACAACTTGTTGTTTAACTCCTGTGCCTGTATCTCTCTTGGCAGTGTAACAGATCAGGGAGCCAGAGACCTGTGCCCAAGAATCCCCAGGGAAATGCAAGCAGGAAAATCAGTGTTATGTTGGGGGAGGCCTTTTGGGAGTTCTTGGTACTTTGGGTTGTGATTCAGTCACAGTGTTTGGACCTCTTGCCCTTTGCCACATGGGCAGGGTCAGTTGGGCTGGTGGAACTGTGTCACTGTGGTGGGCACCCAAGTGACCATGCTGCAAGGGGGTGTCAGGGGACATCTGCCAGGATGAGGGGGGATGACATCTGCCCACTGAGGGGGCTCTGACCCGGGCTGGTTTCACTGTGTACCCCTATAAAGACATGCTGGGGTCCAGCTGCTGTTTGGCTCCTCCTGCTTGGGCAGCTGCTGCAGGTGAGGAGCAGTGAGGAACAGCTGTGTCACTGCTCTGTCTCCTGCTCAGTTTGAAGGTGTCCCCACCTACCCAGATGTTGGCAGGATGTGGAGCATCATTGACAAGTACAAGGTGACCAAGTTCTACACAGCTCCCACGGCCATCCGGCTGCTGATGAAGTACGGCGAGGAGCCTGTCAAAAAGTGAGTGCCAGTCCCAAGGGAGGGAGGATGTTGGCTTTGCACAGCAGCATTGACTGGGAGATGCCAAAATGACCCACGTCTCTTCTCTTCCCCTGTGGAAGAGTGCTGAGAAATCTCTGACCTGTACCTGGAAGGTCCATTTTGGGTAGCCCAGGCGTTCCTATAGGCTCTGCTGTGCAGCAGGCTCACAGCTCCCGAGCCTGCTGAGCCCCTGCCAGCCCCCTCCTCTCTGCAGGCACAGCAGGAAGTCCCTGAAGGTGCTGGGCACCGTGGGTGAGCCCATCAACCCTGAGGCCTGGCTGTGGTACTACCGTGTGGTGGGAGAGGAGAGGTGTCCCATTGTGGACACCTTCTGGCAGACAGAGACGGTGAGTCCTTGCTGGGTGTCCCTGGCTCCTCTCTGTCCCTCGTGCTCCCTGCAGGGTCTCCTTGCAGGTTTCCCATAGTGGGGTTTGGGGTCTGTGGGGTCTGTTTGTTTGGCCTGCCCAGGAAACTCTAATGTGCTCCTTCTCTTCCTGTCCTGCAAGCCAAGCAGGCTCCAAAAGGAGAAGCCTTCCTCTCCAAAGTGTCTCTTCCTAACTCTGCTCTGGACACTGCTCTCCTGCCCCTCTTTCTCTCCCCCAGCAGCTCCAAATCTGTGCCCAGATTCCCTATCCACTGCCATATCCTTCCCAGGGCCCAGCTCCATGCCTGCCCTGAGTAGCCCTGACTGGGATGTGCTGTTCCCAGAGCTGATGGCACAGCTGTGGAATGGGCTGGCATGGCCCAAACTCACTGGGTTTTGTCTCTCTTTGCAGGGAGGCCACATGCTGACACCCCTTCCTGCTGCCACCCCCATGAAGCCAGGCTCTGCCGTGAGTACTCGTGTTCTCCTCCCCAGGAGCCTCAGCAGGGCCCTGTCTGTGCCATGGCTGGGTGGTTGCAGCCTGCCAGGGGGTGGGGGGACAGTGGTGCACATGGGGGGGTGACCACCACCCAAAATCCCAGGCCCCGTGCAGCCACACTCATGGGCCCTGTGTACCACAGCTCTCCAAAGCTGCCCTTGCCCTGCCTCCCACTCCCTCTGGTTTATGAGGGTCTAATGCAGGGATTCACCTCCATCTCTCCTTTCTCCCTGGTCCTCATGGCAGACATTCCCCTTTTTTGGTGTGGTTCCTGCCATCCTGAGCGAGTCAGGGGAAGAGCTGGAAGGAGAAGCAGAAGGTTACCTGGTAAGGAAGGGCTGATCTCCCCCAGCCTCCCTTTGTCCATTCCCTGTGAGCTCTGGGACATTCCTGGTGGAATACCCACATCTTTTGGCCCAGGGAAGAAGTCAAGTCACCATCCCTGGAAGTGTTCAAAAAAATGTGTGGAGGTGGCACTTGAGGACATGGTTTAGTGGTGGATGTGGGTGATGGTTGGATGTTTCCAACCTTAAAAAATTCATGATTCTACCTCCACCAACTCTGGTCCACACACCCTTGGGTGGTGGGAACTCCCTCCAAGGCCATAACTATGGGAGCTTTTACAGCTGATCACTAAATGCACTTGCACATGTGGGCAAGGCAGGAGGATGGGAACAACTGCTCAGCCAAGCTCCTTCCCCCTGGCCAAAGCTGGTGGGACTTTCCCAGTGGATCAGCACTGGCAGCAAGTGTGTGAGTGCTGCTCATGGCTGTCTGTGACATCTCTCTCCCTGTGCTGCAAACCTGGGTTGTGGCTTTGGCTCTCAGTGCCCCAGCTGTGTGTGTCTCACCCCCAGGTGTTTAAGCAGCCCTGGCCAGGGATCATGCGCACGCTCTACGGAAAGCACCAGCACTTTGAAACCATTTACTTCCAGAAGTTCCCTGGGTACTACGTGACAGGAGATGGTAAGGGGCTGCACGCTGCTGTGGTCACAGGGGCCTGGGGACAGCAGTGCAAATGTTGCCCTGTGCTGCCTTCAGAATCCCTTATCAGTTGCTCTGAGGGCTGGAACTGCTGTCTCACACTCATTTCTGGCTATTTTTAGGTTGCAGAAGAGATAAAGATGGTTATTACTGGATCACAGGGCGAATTGATGACATGTTGAATGTTTCTGGTAAGGAGGATTTTTGTCTTCAGTGGGGACCAATGTGCTTTGTGACACTTTACATCCATTTCAAAAGCCACCTGCTCTATGGGGATGGTTCTGCACCTGTGATTCTGCTCAGCAACTTGTCCTCAAGGTGGATCCAGTTTCTGGGTCAGGGTTATTTCAAGGACACACAAGCCTGTGACTTGGTGACTTCCTGCACCATTTTACCTGGAGACAAAGCCTTGGAGAGAAGGAACCTTCTGTAACCAGCCAGGGGACCTCTGCTGAAGGTTTTAGGGCCACAAGGAATTCACAGAGTTTGGGCAGGACCATGGGGTTGCTAATCCAATCTGCTGCTCCATGGAGGGCTCACCTCAAGGCTGGATCAGGCTGCTCAGAGCTCTGAAGATTGTCCCACCTCTCTTGACTGAGTCTTTGAGATTCAGCTGCTTCTCAGCCCATCATTTTCCATGTACTCTATGTAACAGCTCCCTCCCTCCTTTCCTGGAGCCTGTATCCTCCAGGTATGTCCTGCTGGCTCTGAGGTGCTGCTTTACTTGTCCCTGGATCAGATTAGATCCTTTCACCTGACCAGCAGTGCCTGATTCGCCATCAACTGATCATTCTGGGAGTTGACCACTTTCCTGTGGCTTTCTGTGACAGCAGTGCTGGGGTGGAAGGTCAGAGCACAGGTACAGGAGCAGAGGTGTGCAGGACTGAGTTGTGCCCCTTCCCCAAGATGTGGAGTCTCACTGCCCCTCCCCACAGCACTGGGCTAGAGCCTGGACTCTGCAGATCCAGCCTCTTCCTCTGCACCTTCTGGCTGACCATGTGGGCAGGTCTCCTCTTGCCCAATGCAGCTCCTCCTCAGCCTGTGCCTTGGAAAGGCATCACTGTGAAGTGTTCATGATCTGTTCCAGAAAGAAGCCTGAAGGTGGGAGGGGGAACAGCCAAGGGGAGGTGGCTTCTGCAGGTGACTGACACCTGGCAGCTTCCAGAGCACTGTGGAAATGAGTTCCACTCTCCAGCTATTGTCCTTTCCCAAGCACATCAAGCTGATGCTCTCAGATCTGTAGTTTAGGGCCTTGTACAGCCTCAGGACTCTTCGTGCAGGTCTGTAAAGCTTTCTCTCCCCCTTGTTTGCAGGCCACTTGCTGAGCACGGCGGAGGTGGAGTCAGCCCTGGTGGAGCACCCGGCGGTGGCCGAGGCCGCTGTGGTCAGCCACCCCCATCCCCTGAAGGGGGAGTGCCTCTACTGCTTTGTGACCCTGAGAGAGGGCTACGAGTTCACCAAGAACCTCACAGATGAGCTCAAAAAACAAGGTAGCAACAGCCCAATATTGGGGAGCAGGCAGGGGGAGGACAGGTGCTGGAGGGGTTAAGGGCTTGGCTGCTTGCCGGTGGTCTGGGGAATGCAGCGTGGACAAGTGCCACAAGGTGCCTCTTGATTACAGAGCAGGCTGACAAAGACTAAAATTAGTTCTCCCAGCCTTTGGCTGCTCACGTGATGCCATCTCTGCCTTGTGGGAGCTGGCAGCCCTGTGAGGGACTGGGGTGCTCAGCAGGCTTTTGTTTGCAGCAGGGCTCTCTCCCCTTGGCAGAACTGGGACATCCTGAGAGGATCATGGTGTTTCTTTAGGGAGGTGCTCTGGGTGTTTGTGCTCTGCTCTCAAGGAGCTCTTTCACTGCAAACTGCAGCATTGAATACACCAAACAGACCCATGGCAGCTTCTTCTCTGGAGGAATCCAGGAGTGAATTTGAATCAATCCTTGCTCTATCAAAATGGTCACGGTGTTGGTTGTAGCTGTTAGGGAGGTCTCTGAAAGATGGAGGGAGTGAAAAAATGAGTACTCTCACTGTTGGGGAGCTGTGCTTCTGAACCTGTTGGCATTGCAGGTCTTGTTGTCCCCTTCCACCGTGTGGAGGCTCAGGTGCAGCAGCCCCAGGCACTGCCCTGCCAGGTGTCCCAGGAGTGGGCTCTGTGTCTTAACCTTCTGTTCTTCTATCATGAAAAGATAGAATAACATCATCCCTGCAATGAAAATCTCTTTTTTTTTTTGCAGTCAGAGAAAAAATTGGGCCCATAGCAACACCTGATTACATCCAGTACGCCCCCAGCCTGCCCAAAACCCGCTCAGGTGAGTTCCAGGGCTGGTGCTGGGGAGGACTGGACAGTTCCTGCCAGTGGAAGTTGAGCAGCCCTGCTCTGCTTGTCCAGGGCTGCTCAGATTAGGGGAGGTACAAGCTCAGGGTGAGCAGGATGTGCAGGTCTGGTACTTCCCCCCTCTGCTAAGGATGCTGAAGAGATCCTGACTCCTGGAGAGAGGGACTTTTTATATGGACAGATAATGAAGGACAAGGGGTGATGGTTATAAACTGGTGGAAGGCAGGTGTAGATTAAATAGACATAAGGAAGGAATTGTACCCTGTGAGGGTGCTGAGGCCCTGGCACAGGGTGCCCAGAGAAGCTGGGGCTGCCTCTGGATCCCTGGAAGTGTCCAAGGCCAGGCTGGACAGGGCTTGTGGATAGTGGAACCTGGAATAGTGGAAGCTGTTCCTGCCCATAGCAGGAGGTTGGAAAGAGATGATCTTTAAGGTCCCTTCCAACCCAGACCATCCTGGGATTCTGACTCCTGCTTCCCTTTCTTGGCTGTCATTACAGGAAAGATCACCAGACGGATATTGAGGAAGATTGCCAAAAATGACCAAGATCTGGGGGACATCTCCACCTTGGCAGACCCGGGCATCATCACACACCTTTTCAACAGCAGATGTGACACTAAGCAGTAGCAGCAGGACCTGTCCCTGCTGAGCAGAACAGTGGCAGTGGCACCTGATGAGCAGGTCCCTCCAACAGCCGCTGCCTGCCCGGGAAGGAAACTTTCACCTGTTGAATTGAATGTACCAATGGTAGGAACGAGGAGAGTCTGGCTCTGGAGAGGCCGTGTCCATGCCCTGGATGAGGTGTCTGTCATGTTCCAGATGGATGTCACACATCTGAGGGTCAGCCTGGTGCACAGAGGGAGTCGTCCTCCTCCCTTTTCAGCACCTCGTTCTTGATTTTAATTTAATTTGGGGGGGTGGGGGAGAGGGTGTTAATTTACTTTATGTCTGGAGGGGCCCTGGCACCTTGTGCACAGTGGGAAGGAGCTCTGGGGGTTGGAGGGGCAGTGATGCTGGAGTTACTCAATGCAGGCCTGGGAGGGGCAGCCTCCACTGCCCACAGAGCAGCTGAGCTTCCTTTTGTGCTTGGAGTGCTGCAGGCTGCAGGAGCACTGCAGCAGCCACATCAGCACTGCACAGCTGTGCTCATCCTGCATCCACTGGCCTGCTGCTAGCACAGCTTCCTGGAGCCTCCAGGGGAGTGGGGCAAGGCTCCAGGGAGCTCTGGGCTTCAAACAGGTTTTTTGGGGCAATCTGATAGCAGGATCTGCTGCTTCCTCACTGTGTTGTGCCAGCTGGTGCATTGTCGCCAGTCCAGGGTCCTTCACTGGCCATGGACACTACAGGGAGCCAGGAAGGGAAAAGCCTTGGTGTGACATTTCTGTGGAGCCCTGGTTCCTCTAGCCCTGCTGCATCAGCTCACAGCTGAAGCAGAGCTGGAGCAGCTGGATGCTCCTTTTGTGTCCTGGGGGAGGACTGGGAGCTGTTACACCAAAGGATGGAGAGGAAATAAAGCCAGGCACCTTTCCCATGGCACCATGAGCACTGCTACAGCAGAGAAACCAAGGCAGGCAGGGCTGTGGGAGCCCTACTCATTTCCTCATCAGGAAGAAATGGTGGGAGATGTTTAAAGTCAGTGTTTGCTTAAATCTGACATGGCTTAAGGATGATGAGAGCTAAAGGCCCACAAACCATTTCCCCAAGAGCCTTGACCACCACCAGGGTCCTGCCAAAGCCATCCTTCCTCCAGTGAAGGACCTTCAACTCCAGCCAGGGCTGAGCTGGGGCTCATACCTCCTTTGCAATGTCTCTGTGAAACCTGCATGTGAACTCTTTGATTTTGCACTTAAACCAAAGGAGAACTGGGCTTTAAAACTTGCTGCAGCAGCTGTTTCGGGGAGTGCCAGTGGCCAGGGATTACCTGCAACCTGAGCTGACTTGTGGCTGGAAAAGAGGAGCAGCTGCCTCTGGGTCAGGCTGCTCAGGGCAGGTGTTGGGGTGCTCTGCTGGGCTGTTGTCAAGTCCCAAATCTCACTTGCTACCTGCTGCTCTCACTGGCACAGCACCTGCATCACCTGTAACCTTGGTGCCTGCCTGTGTCCCATGTGCCCCCACAGCTCTGTACCACTGGACTGTGCCACCTTGGTGACAAGGATTCCTACATCATCGTTCCTCCTGTTACTCTTTGTCAGCTATGTAATTTTGGCTGGAAAACAGCGAGAATTTAATGCAAAATGGAATAAAAGTCAAGAAAACAAAATGGAAACAGGCTTGGATGTGTGGGTGGGAGGTGCTTGTGTGCTGAGTCAGGGTGCTCAGTGCAGCTGGAGTGGCCATGCCAGAAATCAGGACTGGCTTTTGGGATGGGGAGGGGCAGGTTCCTGCCAGCATGATGTTTTTCCATGGACTGGGATTTACTGTGGCTGGCTGTGCTGGCTCCAGGGCTGCACCCTGTGCCTCAGTTTCTCCCTGGTTTCCAGCCTGTGCTGCTCCAAGGCTCATTGAAAGCACAAGACAGTGTGACACCCACATGTCACCAACCCCCTCATGCAACACTGGTTCCAGGGAGCTGGGTGAGGAGGCTCAGGGCTGTCAGCACAGCTCAGGGCTGCCTCACCTCCACTCCAGGCCTGCTCCCCTTCCAGGCACAGCCATGGATCTTTACATACCTGGCCAGGTGTGCTCCTGGGCTCGGACAAATATGGCACAACAGCAGTCAGATTGCACATTCCTTTTAATCTCTGGCTTGGGGTAATCAATCCCCCAACAAAACACCCAGGAAGCCCAGTTTCAGTCACACCTGGAGAATGGAGCAGTTTCCCAGGTGACTGACTGGTGATTGATGCCACAGCAGCAAAGAGCCAGCAAGGCTGGCTCTCAGCACACCCAGGCTGCAGGAATTCTGCCTTTGTGCTGCTTCTGTCACTCAGCACATCCACTCTGCAGGAATTCTGCTTTTGTGCTGGTTCTGCCACTCAGCACATCCCATTCTGCAGGAATTCTGCCTCTGTGCTGGGTCTGTGTAACTGACAGGGCTGGGCTGAGGCTGCCTGGGCTCTTCGCTGCCAGAAAGGTGCAGCTTTTAGGGCTGAGGAGGAGAAGGGGCTGGAGGAAGGGGCAGAAGACCTTGAGCAGGAGAGCCCACACTCCTCCACTGGTGTGCTGTTCCCACTGATCCATAAAACCTGGAGGGAGCCACATCTCCCCCTTTGCTGGTGCTGGTCCCAGTGTAAGGTGCTGGGAGCTGGGGCTGGGCTGCCCAGTCTCCCCTGCAATTCCTTTGCTTCCTCACCCCAGAGCTCCCAGTCTTAGCAGGAGCACTCCCAAGGCTGGGGCTTCCTGGCAGGAAGATGCTCAGGGTTTGATTTGCAGTGGGATGCACTGGCCCAAACCCAGGGTGCTTTGGGATTTATCAACACACACAAGGCTCCAATTCACTGCTGCCTTGGGAGCTGCCTCCATCTCTGAGGGATTCTTACACCAGCCTGTGGAGATCTGTTGGACAGGGCTGCAGGAGGCAGCGGGAGCCTGCCCTGGACCCTGCACTGCTGCCTGTCCTGTGTGGCACAGAGGCATCCAGTCCAAGAAAACAGGAGTTGGGCAAAGCAAATCCAGAGGCCCTTGGGTAAATTACCCAGGGCAGCTGTGCCTGGTGCAGGAACCCTGAGGATCCTCAGGCACAGAGGAAAACAGAAATCAGGACAGCAGCAGCATGGGAAGGAGGGCTGGAGGGGCCATGGGAAGTGGAGCTGAGCTCTCTAAGCTGGAGAGCACTGAGGCACTGGATGAAGATAAAGGCTGATACTTGCCCATCCACCTTTCTCCTCTCATTCCTTAGTCTGTGTATGTCTCCAGAAACCATGCAGCATAAGGAGCTCAGAAGTGGGAGCAGCACAAAGGCCTGTAGTGGCACCTTGACCCTTTGCTCTGCATCCCCCTGCCCCCAGGCCAGGCCCCAAGGGAACATCCAGAACCCTCAGTCCTGGGAGTCACAGCTGGGCTGTGCCCAGGGCAGGGCCCTCTGAGCAGGCAGAGCAACGGAATCCTTCCTGGAGAGGGAATTACCAGAAGAAGCTGGGGCTGGCACCCAGGACCTCTGAGCAGCTGCATCACACAGTCCCTCCTCACAGCCTCCAGCAGTCAGACTGTGGCAAGCACCCTAAGGAGAAATCCCTGGGGCAGATAAGCTCTTGAGGCAGCAGAGAGAGGAGGGTGGGCTGTGGCTCCTCACACCAGGTAGGGCGTGTCCAGCACGGCCACCCCGGCGGCCACGCCGCCGTCCGCGTGCTCCATGGCCTTGGTGCGCAGCAGGTGCCCGGCGGCCTGGTTCAGCACCAGCTCCCTGCCCTGCCTGCAAAGAGAGGGACACTGAGGCCCTGCAGAGCACAGAGCTCCTGCCAGCTCTCTGGGGCAGCAAGATGCACCTTCCCTGTCAGCACACAGGGCAGGGCAGAGCCCCAGGGCTAACGTGGGGGCCCTGCAGTGGCGGCTGCACTGACCCTTCTGCAAATGGGCAGTGCCAGGGGCTCAACGCTGCCAGAGCACCTTTGTTCCCAAAAGTGTGTGAAAAGGACTTTCCTTTGTACCCTATGGAAATGTGGGCTCTGAGGGTTTAAAACAAAAGCAGCTCCTATTAGGGTTGAACAGGAATTAGGCCCTCAGGTATTTCAGAGATCACCAGGGCTTCAGAAAAGCCACACATGGGACATTCAGAACCCAAGAAGTGCTGCCAGAAATCAGGGATGAGACACATCAAGCCCAGGATCCCACTGCACCAGTAACTGCCAGCACCAGCCCTGTGGTTTTCTAACAGCTCATTTGGCAGCAGGTTCAGAGCAGCAGCTCAGCATGTGCACACGTGCTCAGAGCTGCTCCCAGGGGCACAGACTGAATGGTCACATCTGTCCCCTGCACCTGCATGTCCCCAGACATCTGTCCTGTGACTGTGCTTGGGCTGCACAGAGGGCAAAATGCTCCTGCTCCACATCAGGAGCAGGGAACTGCCCTGGAACACAAGCACATTGCTCACCTGACATAGACACCAAAGATCCCAAGCTCGGAGATGCACTTGGACACTTGGAGGGGACTGTGAGCCCTCAGCAGGTAATTCAGTGCTGGCTGGGGTTTGATCTTATCCATCAAGATGTAGGAGGTTCTCTCAGGGCTGTCTTTGATCTTCTCCAGAACCTCCCTGAGCTCTTCACCATAGAGGTTGTTCCCTAGCAAACAAAACCAGCACATCAAGCCCTTCCAGGACAGCAGAAGCCCCTGGCCCCTGCTCTGTGGCCCTGGCAGCCCAAATAAGCCAGCCTTTGTCTCCCCAGGTGCTGCCTGGGCTCCCCACACCCAGCACCAGGGCCTTGGGAGCTCCTCCAGGAGCAGCATTGCCTTAGTAGCAGGACTAGTCCCCATGGCTATGAGTAGCCACAAGCCACCCTTTATCCCTCAGCACAAGGCCAGGAGCTGGCACAGAGCTCCTGCCTGTCCCAAATACAGCACAAGCCACAATGGAAACCCCCAGGGGCCCAGCCCAGCCCACACCTCCAGAGCCCAGCTCGTACCTCCACCTTCACGCTGAGGCTTCAGCACGAAGCGGTCGGGGTCAGCGATGGCTGTGGCAGCTATTCTGTCACCCTCTTCACCCTGGCACGAAAGGATGGAAACAGGTGGACACCAGGAATTATTTCTTCATGGACAGGGTGGTTTCACACTGGACTGAGCTGGATGGAGTCACCACCCCTGAATGTGTTCAAGGAATGATGAGACATGGCACTCAGTGTCATGGTCTAGTTGATAATGTGGTGTTTGTTTGGAGTTTGTGGTGTTTGGATGGAGTTGATAATGTGGTGTTTGGTCAAAGGTTGGACTCTGTGATCCTGGAGGGCTTTTCCAACCCAAATGATTCTGTGAACAACAAAACATCAGGGAGCAGCAGGGGCTCCTCGGAAGATGCCTCTGAGCAGAGGCAACAACAAATTCCCCGAGGACCACAGCAATGCCCTCCCTTGTTCTCAAGCAAAGAGCACAGGAGTGCACATCCCTTCCTGCTCCAACCCTGCTCCCACTCACCTCATCCAGGGAGTAGAGTCCTGCAAAGGTGGCTCTGATCCGGGCGACGGCCTCGGGGTGGCCGGGCAGCAGCTTCTCCAGTGTCCCTGGCCGGCTGAGCTCCTGCTGCACCTTCTTGGTGCCCGCCAGCTGCGTGGCAATGTCGGGGCACTTCACTGCCCGGGAGCGCTCCAGCAGCAGCCGTGCCTCCCAGTTCTGAGGCAGCGCAGGAGCAACCACGCCGAGAGGGAAAACAGCACACCAAAGGTTTGCTCTGCCCTTTTCTGTGCAGCTATCAACATATGGTTTGTCTCCTGCCTGCTGGCTGCTGGCAGGGACAGGGGGTGGGAGCAGCACTCCAGAGAAAAGCAGGCATGAATTTCCTGCCACCTCTGGGTGGCACAGTTAAATTAATCCACTGTGTGCACCTTCCCCAGCTTGTCCAGTGCTGCCACCTCGAGACACCAGCAAGATCTGCTCTGTGCTATCATTACCTGCAGCCTGCTAGGAGAGCACAGAGTGATCTGTAGACCAAGTCTGAAACCTTTAAGCAAGTGCTCATACCTGTAAACCCCTATTGTACAGAAACAATTCAGTGCTGCACTAAGGGATGACCCCCTGGAGAAGAAAGCCACCCATTTTTCTTACTGCAAGATCATCCACCTACTCTCTGGGGTCACAGCCTCCAAATGCTCTCAGCCATACTGGTCTGGACTGACCCCACCCCATACAGGGTAGCTGCCCCTGGGGTTATTTGGAGCTCCCTGGGCAGTGCCCAGCTGGTGGTTTCTGGGGCAGGGGGGTGGGTACTGACCTGCTCATTGTAGATTTGGGGCATGTAGCCCTCTCTGTAATACACCACTGCAACCTCCTGGCCGTCCCTGGAATGGAAACCAGAAGTGCTCAGAGAGCCAGGCCAGGCCCTGCCCCATCCCAGCACTAAGGGGATCACAGCCCCCTGCCCCATCCCAGCACCAAGGGGGATCACAGCCCCCTGCCCCATCCCAGCACCAAGGGGATCACAGCCCCCTGCCCCATCCCAAGCACAGCCCCTTCTCCTTGGCCTCCAGCCTTCCTGCTCCTGCCTGGCTCTGCCACAGCAAGCTGAACACAGCAAGCTCCTCTCCACTGAACCACAGCTCAGCCTGTCCCAAGGCACAGGGAACTGACACCCAGCCTCTGCTCTAACCAAAGGCTCAATAATTCTGACACCCAGCTCTGCAGAGAGGTAAGCACCTCGTTTTTAACAGCTTTTAACCCCATCGTGGCCTGGGGGACTCAGGCTGGAGAAAAGGAGGCTCAGGGTGGACCTTGTGGCTCTGCACAACTCCCGGCAGGAGGGAACAGCCGGGGGGTTGGGCTCTGCTCCCAGGGAACAAGGACAGGACAAGAGGAAATGTCCTCAAGTTGCACCACAGGAGGTTTAGACTGGAGATTAGGGAAAATCTCTTCACTGAAAATGTGGTCAAGCACTAGGACAGGTGGCTCAGGGCAGTGGAGGGACCTGAAGATGTGAGGTTGTGGCACTTGGGGACGTGTTCAGTGGTGCTGGGTTACAAGTTGGACTCGATCTCAGAGGTCTTTTCCAACCTTAACAGCTCTGTGATTCTTGAAGCTGGAAGGAACAAAGATCATCTTCTGTGGCAATTCAAGGTAGGACATAACTCAACAACCTGAGAGTCACCAAACCAGCCTGCCAGGGCTGAGCTGGCAGCACAGCTGTAGCACCACACCCCCAGGCTTTGGCCTCAAAACTGTGCACTTGGTCTGGGAGCTGCTGGCAGGCAGACAGGAGGCATCCAACAGTGACAGGGGAGGAGGTTCAGGAGCAAGAACAAGGGATACACTTTCCCCTCAACTATCAGCCATGACAATACATTCATTAATTAAACACAGCACAGGCCTCAAAGGTCCAAAAATCAGCCTCACTACAGAAAAATCACTGTCATGAAACCACGTATTTTCTTAGGTTCATACTCCAGCTCACAGGAGTCCCTTCCCTTAGGTTCATATAGGTCTCAGCACATTACCTGGAAATAGGACAAACGTCACACTTGGGACCAGCTGGGAGTCTGTGATCCTCCCATCCTGGTCTCCACAGGGAGTGGGCAAGACACAGAGCTCAAACCCAAGAGATCCCCAAAGGACATGGAATGCTTCCTCCTCCTGCACTAACAACCCAGCCCAGCTCCCAGTGGCAGAGCAGCACGTGAACAGTAAACAGGAAATGGCTCTGTGGAAGCCTCTCCAACAGCCAGGGCTGCTCAGAGCAGACCCTTGTGGAGGAGGTAAAGATCCCCCAGAGCAATGAAGCCTGGAGCCTGAAGGAGGGAGATTATGACTGCAGCTGTGAGGCACTGACGTGGGTCTGCAAAATCTCACCACTGTGAGCACAAAGCCATCTCAGCTCCAAGAGGAAGCAGCAGGCTGGAGCATGGAAGAGAACTGCTTCCTCAGTCACTTCTCCCAGGCAGCCTTGGCTGCGGGCTCCCACCGGCAGCCCCGCGCACCCAGGAGCGGCGGGAGTGCGCACCCGGGCTCATACTCACATATACAGCCTGCGGCTGGCATCCAGGGAGCCCTGCTCAAACACATCCCGGAACCGCTTCCTCACCACGCGGATATTCCTGCAAGAGGAGTGCCAGTCACCAGGCTGGGCACAGGTGCCTGAGCTGCAGATCATGGGTGGAATTCGTGGCTGCAAGGAGGAGCTGTAGGTTCCTTCACAGATAGCCTCAGGCTCTGTGCTATGGAGCCAGAGAAATCCTACAAATCCTACAAATCCCAAAAAACTCTCTGTTTAGGTACCCATCCTATGTTTCCTATGATGTGCCAACTTTTTCCTCACCTTTCCGTACCAGAAACTGAACCATAAACTCCTTACTTTCCCATCCCAGGAAAATTCAAACTTTACCTGTTCCAAAGCTCATTTTCTACACAACGCTGATCAAAAATATTCCTCTGGACTTCCTCCACCAGAAACATCACCACAGCCCTGGAAGAGATATCATTAAACCCATAAACACTCCACATGCTCCTAGCTTGACCACCAGCTTTCCTGGATTTTTACATGAAACAAGAGACATTGGCAGTCTGGCATCTCCTCTCAGGTTCCCTCTTCCTCTCACCCTTTGAGATCACTCCGCCTGAACTGGACAGCTTTCCATCTCTGTGATTCAGGCTCCCTGCACTGCTCCTTACCTTTGGGATCCATAGAGCTCCCAGGCTTTGGCAATTCCCAAGGCCAGCCCCTTCGCTGGGTTGTTGGGCAGCAGCTGTGATGCCTCCTCACTCTTTCCCAGCACTTTCAACACCAACCTGTCCAAGACAAATGCTGTAAATGCCATGTCCAAGCCAGCTGGAGCAAGGGAGCAGCCTGGAGAGCACAGGGGCCATGCAGTGCAGCTGCTGCAGTGGGAGGTGCTCCTTACCTGTGGACGTCGGCGGTGCGGGAGGTGAGCCCCCCGAAGCTGGCAGCAATGGTGTTTATTTCTATCTGCCTCAGAGCTGCTGTGCCACCCAGCCCACAGTCAAACATGTAATCCGAGCGGTTGATGCCTAAAAACACATTCTGGAACACAGGGAGGGGAGCTGGGGTCTTCTGTTGCCTTTAACTGCAAATCCTTTCATGACCTTGCTTCAAAATCCTCCCAGGGCAGAGCCAGTCAGAGAATCCCAGAATGGGTTGGGTTGGAAGGGACTTTAAAGACTGCCTCATCCCAGCCCCTGCAGCTGGCAGGGACACCTTCCACTAGACCAAGCTGCTCCAAGACCTGTCCAACCTGGACTTGAATATTTTCAGGGATGGACAGCCACAGCTTCTCTGGGCAACCTGTGCCAGCACTTCAACACCTGCACAGTAAATCTCCTAATATCTCATCTAAACCTATTCAGTGTCTGGTTGAAGCCATTCCCTCTTGTCCTGTCACCCTCAGTTTATTACAAACCATGCAGGTCACACACCTGGGTGCTCTGCTCCCCGCCCACAGCCCTCTCAGAGCTCCAGAAGAGCTCCCAACCCTGAAAGTCAAGGAGCTTCTGCAGGGATGGCGTGGCCAGTGCAGGTCCCAACAGGACACATGTCCCTGCACACTCTGAGGCTCCCAGAGGACAAAGACAAACCCCATGAACTCCTCCCTCTCCAGGCCAGGCTGTTTCCAGCAGCACCAACCAAAGGCCTCAGCTGTTCAACAGGGCAAGGTCCTGAGCTCACCAGCTGTGACAAGACATTGCAGAGTAGGGAGTGACCAGCCTGGCACAGCTCAGAGTCCACAGTGCCAAAGCTTGCAGCCAGAGCCCAGGCATCCCCACCACAGTGCCAAGGGGCACAGACCACTGGGATCCCCTGCCAAGGTACCTGAGCCAAGCCTTCCTCCAAAACCTGCATGTAGATTCTGAAGAGTCGAGCTGTGAAGTCGTCTACCTTGATGGTGCTAGAGAGAAACACAGACCGTGTCAGCCCCCTGCTGCTGCCACAGAGGAACAAGAAAATTCATTCTTCTGCAGAAAAAGCCCTTAGCAGGGGCATTCTCCAGCACAAAGAGCAGTACCACATCCTCTGGGGATCTCTTGGGTTTGAAATGGGGCTCAACCAAGTGCTGTAGCACTGTGAAACACCTCCCCATGAATGCCCAGTGCAAAACCACAACACAAACCCAGCTTGCCAAGCACAGCCTCTCCACAAAAGGCCCTCCTGTGCAGGGGTGACTCACTGGCAGGGCAGAGATGGGACAAGTAAAGGCTAAGAAATGCAACAGAATTCTGCAGGTTCAGGCAGAAACCACAGGTTTCTCTGGGCCTGCACACACAGTGCAGAGAAGCTTCCCAAGCTTCATCCATTCCCCCTGTCCTGTCAGGCTCCAAATCCCACACACTGTGGCCCTGCTGGAGCAGATCTGGCTTTTCCTCAGGGCCCCAAATCCTGAGCAGCACCTCCAGAGAGCTGCCCTGGCACAGGGCAGGCACCTGAGCACACACAAGCCCCAGGTACTGCATTCTTTAACCACAGGTACAAACATGTCCCCACAAGCTCTGGCTGCAGCCAGCTCTGGAACAGCTCCAAAGGGTGAGGATTTAACAGAACAAAGGGATGCTGGAAAACAGCCTCCTCTGCTCTGTCCCAATGTCAGAGGCAGCAGAACATGCACAGGCAGCATAAAACAGGCAGTGAGAAGGGAAGAGGGATTTGTGGAAGCATCAGCCCCTCAATTATGAGTGACAAAGTAAGGGATGGTCACTCCAGCCCAGGGCAACAGCAACAGATAAACTCAGCAGAAACCAGGAGCCAGAGCTTGTGGCTGGGAAAGAAGGCACAGGGGTGACTGATGGAGGGTGTGGAAACAGAACAGACACCTCCTTTTCATCACTGCTGCAGCAGAGCTGGTGGTTACTGAACAGACACAGGCAGATGCAGAATAAGACTAAAAGAGACTCCTAAATCCAGGACTCAAAGACTCCAGTGGTTTGCATTTAAGGCCCAGGGGCTAAAAAGCTCACAAGTATGAAGTCACAAGCCTGAAAAAGTGGCAAAGTTGAAGATGATAGACAGAATCAGGTCTTGGCCAGATGTCCCATTTTCTGGGGCCCAACAAGACCTCAGAAAGGTAGGGATGCCAGAAGGATGGTAAAGACTTTACATTTAAAATATTTCATTAAAATGCAACACGCAAAAACATTACCTGGCCAGAGTTTGCTCCAGGAATTCTTTGTTTTGACTGACAGCATCCACCAGCAGGTTAAAATCCTGCTGGACAGCATAGGCTTGTTCAAACAAGGCCCGTGGCACTGCAGATGGGAGCAGCGTGAAGGGGGCATAATTCACCACCTGCAGGCAGGGATGCAGCACAGCAGTCAGGTCTGCGCAGCTGAAGAGGAGCTAAGGAGGTGCTTGCTCTGCTTGTCTGGAGGCTGAAGGCACCCCCAGCCCTGCAGGGCACACGCATGGCTGGCCTCAACCCTGCTGATTCCTCACTTCTGAGGGTTCTGCTTTACGAACCACCCGCAGGGCACTGCTGCTGCAGCGCCTGGGCTGGGCTGACTGCCTCCCCCTGTCTCCCCCTGAACTGGACAGCACTGCCTCCAGAACTGCTCAGGGACAGAGAAAAAGTTCGTTTGCCAGTCCTGGGCTCTGGCTGTCTGGTCCTTACTTCCTTTGATCTCTGCTCCAGAGCCCTGGCTCATCCCATATCTCAGGCACGGGATCACACTCACAGTCCATATATTACACCACAGAGAAGTTTCCAATTCACCTGGATTTTCACATGAAACAAGGGACACTGGCAGTGTGTTTGGCCTCTCCTCCCAGGCTCCCTCTTGCTGTCACCCTCTGAGATCACTCAGAGCCCTGATCTGACATCAAGGAGCAGTGCTTTGGTGAACACCTCCCTCCCTGTACCCCTGCCAGCTGTCTGCTTGCCCCCAGGCTCCTCAGGGACCCTTCCCCAATGGTGCCCCACCCCTCCTGCACAGGGGTACCTCTTGCTCTGAGACTCATGGCATTCTGCTCCAACAGGCTGAGCCCTCCCACCCCAGCCATCTGTCAGGTAAATCCAACATATCAGCCATCTCCATCCCTGTCACCTCACCCCAGTTATGGGACAAAGGCTGACTGTAGCTGGGAACATGCCAAAAGAGGCCCCTCCATGAGACTCTCCTCTGGTTCAAAGGTTCATATGGGTGGTGAGAGGCTGGGAAAGGGAATAACTCCCAGCACCACAACGGGCAACTTCCTAAGCCTTCCCAGATCTATCTCTCTCCTCGGAAAAGGGAATCTGTATGGCAGGGCTGTCCCTCGGGGAGCTGTGCTCATCACCCGGATGGGCTGTGAGCTGCACCTCAGCGAAGGCTGTCCCTTGGGGAGCGGCTCCTTGCAAGGGCTTGGGGACCCCCGGCACGGCAGCGGCTCCTCCCCGCCCTGCGCACTCACATCCGAGGCGTTGGGCTGCTCCCCGGTCCGCATCAGCACCCCCGCCAGCAGCGCCGCGTCCACCGCCACCGCCGCCGCCTCCCGCACGGCCGCCGCGTCCCGCACCACGTCCTGCCAGGCCGCGGCCATGGCAGCGCTGCGGGCACAGCACAGCCTCACCGCCCGCCCCGCAGCCTGAGCCGGCCCCGGCTGCCCCCGGCCCCTGTGCCCTGAGCCCCGGCTGTGCCCAGAGCCCCGGCTGTGCCCAGCCCCTGTGCCCTGAGCCCCGGCTGTGCCCAGCCCCTGTGCCCTGAGCGCCGCTCCCTGTCCCCGGCCGCTGTGCCCTGAGCCCGGCTGTGCCCAGAGCCCCGGCTGTCCCCAGCCCCTGTGCCCTGAGCCCCGGCTGTCCCCGCTCCCTGTCCCCAGCCCCTGTGCCCTGAGCCCCGGCTGTCCCCAGCCCCCGTGCCCTGAGCCCCGGCTTCCCCGGTCCCTGGCTGTCCCCGCTCCCTGTCACCTCGCCGGCCCCCTGTCCCCAGACCGCCAGTGCACCCCGACCCTGCCCCGCGAGCCCCGGCCCCTTCCTGAGCCCCAGCCCTCGGCACATCGCTGTCCCCTGACCCCCGAGCCCGCTGTCTGTCCCAGCCCCTCACTGACCCCCGGTCCGTCCCGGCGCCCCCGGTTCCACCGCCCGGACCCGGACCCGCTCCGGCCGCTCGGCGCGGGCGCTGCGGACCGCCCCGTGATTGGACGGGCCGCGCCCCTCGCTCCGCCCCTCAGGCAGATTGGCAGCTCAATGAACCAATCAACGTGGGGAAAGCGCCCCTCGTGTGCAATGCCGCGCAGCGGGGGCGGGAGGAGGAGGAGCCGCGTCGGGAGCGCGCAGCGCGCACGCGCCGGGCTGTGTCACGGCGGTGTGACGTCATGTCGCGACATCATGAGGGCGACGAGGGCGCTGGCGCTGCTCGCCCGTGTCTGGCTCTGCAGCTCGTGCAATCCGCCCGCTGCGTGCAGGGGCTGCTCGGGGCCAGAGCCGCTGGGAGCCCAGAGCCATGGAAGGGGTTGGCGCAATGTTCGTAGAGGCCCTTTCCAACATCAGCGGTCCCGTAATTCCGTGCGAGCACCTTCACCGCCATTGTTGCCCTCGTGGGAGCTGAATTCACCCTGGGCAGGCGGGGCAGGACAGAGCAACTGCGGACCCGCCTTAGGAAGGGAAAGGACTTTGGAATATCGTTATGTTTTCCGTTTCTTGCCCTGTTCCTCACCCAGGGGCCTCTGCTGCGCTGCCCCGGCCGGGCCTGGGAAGGGCTGGCCGAGGGTTCGCGGTGCAGCCCCAGGGCTGATGTTCCCTGTAGTTCCCTTGGAGCTGTCCCGTGCTCCCGGTGTCCCCAGGGCATGTCCCGGCCTTGTGCCGCGGCAGGGAGGTGCTCCCAGGTTCTCAGCAGTGTTCGGGGTGCCCTGGGGCACAGTGCTGAGGTTTTTCTGGCCCTGTGGCTGTGGGTTTGTGCTCTCTGCCCTCGTGTCACACAGAGCCAAGGCTGGGGATCTTCTGGGCCTCTTCACCTGAGGACACCTGGGAAGGAGTAGGCCTCAACCCTTTCATGTACTTACAGGACATTCATTTCCCAGCAACAGGGCTTGAAATGACGGTGTGGGAAATCGAGAGGGTTAATTTTCTATTAGGAACAAGCAAAATTTAGATCTAAATAAACCTGTGCAGGTCCTTTCTACTTTTTTATTTCAATGTGCAAAGGAACTGTCCTAACTTTGTCTGCCCTCTGAATAAGTGTAATGAAATGGAACAACCTTGTGTTGGTACCTCCAACAGTGTAAAAAGAAACAAGATTTGTTGTCATCACAAGGCAAACATTTTGTGCATCCAGTGAAATAACAGAATGACTTGGGCATTTTCACAGCTCATTAAGGACAGAACTGTGAGGCTCCAACCAAAGCAGCAGGGCTGGAGTCAGTTTGTGACCTGTGCTAGGAACATTTGAAGCCATGGATGGCTGGTGAGGAGATGGGGTATGATGCTCATGTGCAGCCAAGGGAGCAAGAGCTGGACAGCAGCCTCACATCTGCATCCCAACAGAAGCCAGCCCTGTGCCCTGGCAGCCAGAGCCCCCCTGTGCCAGGCTCACCCCACACGCGGGCAGCGAGGGGACCCTGCCTCTCTGCTCCCCTCTCAGCACAGCCCACCTGTGGGGCTGCCTGCAGCTCTGGGGCTCCCACAGGAGAAGGACAGGGAACTGCTGGAGTTCCAGAGGAGGCCACGAAGTTCCTGAGGGGAACTTCCCGACAGGGAAAGGCTGAGAAAGTTGGGGCTGTTGAGGCTGGAGAAGAGAAGGTTGTGTAGAGACCTCCCAGCACCTTCCCAGTGAGTGAAGGGGCTACAGGGAAGCGGGAGGGGACTCTTCCTCAGGAACTGCAGTGACAGGACAAGGGGGAAAGGGATGAAACTAAAAGAGAGTAGGTTTAGATTTGATGATGGGAGGAAATTGTTTGCTGTGAGGGTGTTGGGCTCTGGCACAGGCTGTGCAGAGAGGCTGAGGATGCCCCATCCCTGGGAACATTCAAGGTCAGGTTCCATAGGCCCTGAGCAACCTGAGCTGGTGGGAGGTTGCTCAGGTTGGAATGAGATGATCTTTAGGGTCCTTCTAAGTGTAATCATTCAAGGATTTGATCATTTTACAATCCCTATCCACCAGTGTGGAGCAGCCCTGGAATTCTGGTGATACCACAGCTCCCAGAGTGTTCCAGCTGGCACTGCCAGCCAGGAGCTGGGAATGAGCAAAGCACCCTTCACCTGCTACCAGTGGTCACTTGTCACCTGCTCCCTGATATGCCCATCAGTTCTGAGCTGTTCCTGCTGTCTGGATTTTCCCTGCTGTCTGGACTGAAGCACCAATCCCAGCAGGATGTGCACTCCTGTCCCAGTGAAGGGGCATTGTCATTCCAGGCAGGGGGGCACCCTCTGACTGCCCGGGCAGGCTGGAGCAAAGTGGTGCTGGTGTGGAACAGAGACCCCACTGTGAGGTTTGGCTTCCTGCTGCAGCCTGACAGATGCAGAAGAGGAGATGGAAGCAGATATGGTGGTAGATAATGAAGAAATTATAGAGGTGGATGTGGAAGAGTTTGTTGAGGATCTGGAGGTTGATATCGAGGAAGAAATGGAGGACATGGAGGTTGATGAGGAAGATGAGGAGGAGCCCATGGTCCTGGGATGAAGATGGAGCCCCAGCAGCACAGGCAGGTGCTGGCCATGCCCTGCCCACAGGCAGGATGAGTCCCCTGCTGCCAGGCTGGGGCTGGGCTGGGTGGCCCTGCTCAGGGACACGGTGCCCAGGGGCTCTGGATTGTGGTGGCACAAGCACCACCCCGACCCGCCCTGTGCCTGCTTTGGGCCACGCCAGCCCCATCCCAGCGCCCGGGGCCCGGCTCCCAGCCCAGCTGGGCTCAGTGCTGGCAGCAGAGTCCCACTGTGCCAGCGTGTGCCAGCCTGGGGACACAGGGAACAGCCCTCAGGGCCGGGCTGGGATGGCCTCGTGCTGCTTCCCTCTCTTCCAGAACTGACAGAGATGCTGGCTGTGGAAATCTTTGTTTTGTACATATGTTTTATAGTCTGTTCTTTGAGAGTTTCCTGTAAATACGAATATTATTATTTCATAGAGCCTTCTGTAAATATGTTTCAAAGGTTGTTATTTCATTGGGCCTTATGTAAATGCATTTTGAAGATTCTTATTTCTTAGACCCATCTGTAAATACATTATATAGAATGTTGTTATAATGATTCTTGTAATGTAAATAAGTTTATTGGTTTTACTGCTCTTCTGTAAATACATCGTCCTTGTTTGTCACAGCTCTCTTTGCATTTGCTTTGGGCACAAGCAGCGTTTGCAGAGTTGTGGTTTCCACTTTCTCTGGGTTCCTGGGGCTGGAGGTCCTTGGGGGTCCCTGGGCACCCGGGGGCTGGGGATCCCTGTGCACACAGGGTCCCACTGATGCCACTCCCGGAACTGGGCAGTGTTCGTGTTCCTGGACTGCTGCAGAGAGGAGTCCCCAAGAGAAAAGCTGTCACCAGCAGAGAGGGGCCTCTGACAGCAGCGGCCCCTGCAGCGATGCCACCAAAGCAGGCAGGAAACATTTCACCACCCTTCCTTCTGGAGCCACAGGGACTTCTGGGCTGAGCCCATCAGGCCACAGAGATACAAAATCCACATTCACGCTCTAAAGGTCATGACAGCCTCGAGAATTGAAGCTGCACGGGACCAATGATAAAGGCTTGGAAAAGACCCCCCACAGTGCACCCGTTCTTTACTGACCTGGAGCTTTCCCGAGGCATTACTCCTGCAGGTGACCTCGTGGCCAGACCACAGGACTTGGTGACCTCTGGCCTTCCCAAGGCTTTTCTTCTGCAGGTGCCCTTGAGGGCAGACCGTGGCATTCGCTGACCACGGTCCTTGACGAGGAGTCTCCTGTCCTTGTGGCTGGAGCCCTGGAGACCAGAGTGCAGGACTTGCTGTCCTGCAACCTTGACAAGACTTCACTCTTGCAGGTGCCTTCAAGGCACAACTGCAGCACCCTGCAGAGCCCAAAGGAGTCCCTGCGACAGGCGGCCATCATGTTCATCAGTGAGCCACCAGCCTGGGCTGCCCTTCCCCGCCCCGCTACAGCTCAGCCTCAGCCCCGGCCCCGGCCCCGGCAGCGCCATCCGTGCCCGGCACCTCGGAGTCCCGCCTGCCCTCGGCGCTGCTGCCGCCCTCTCGCAGCCGTGCCCTGGGGCGGCAGCATGCGGCACGGGCCCGGCCCGAGCCCTGCCGGGGCCAGGAGGGCGTGTGGCCCCAGGGCCGGCAGCGCCGCTGGCAGGGAGCTGTGCCGCTGGCGCCGTGACAGGCTCTGTGCTCTCAGGGATGGCCGGGCGGCACCTCAGGGGCCACAAGCGAGAGCTCCGGCACATCTGTCAGGGTGAGTGAGGGCAGAGGGCTGCCAGCCCCGGCTGCGCTGCCGGGGGCAGCTGCAATTCCTGCCCCGCTGCCGCCGAGGCCTCTGCTCCCTGTGCGCAGCAGGGCTGGCGTGGCCGGAGCACACGCACCCATCTCAGGCCCACGTGGGG
>JAYDZK010000070.1:2763070-2775404 GCA_034509185.1 Euphonia xanthogaster | reverse complement strand
ACCTGTGGGTGAACAATCTCCAAACACATTCCACATGAGCACAACACAGGAGAAGCAAATGGGATAAGAATTGTTTTCCTTTTCTCTGAGGCTTCTCAGCTTCCCAGGAGAAAATCCTGGGCGAAGGAATTTTTCCAGAGAATGTGAGTGCCACAAGCACCTTCTGGGCTACAACTTCCCTCACAAATCCTCTCCCAGGCCCAGTTTTCAGAGCTGGATTCCAATGGCTCTTCACACCCTTCTCAGAACCTGCTGTGCTGGGACCATCTCTGGTGTCAGCAGCTCCCTCCTGCATGCCTGAGCTTCTCCCTGTCACTGCTGAGTCAGGAATGGATAAGTGACACAGACTCCAGGTCAGAAGGGTAGCAGGCTAGAAGCTCCCAGCTTGTTGGATCCCCTTCTTTTATACCCTGGTCTGATACAGGTGAACCTGATTGGTCATTTAATCAACACATTTCACATGATTGGCTAATTAAGAAGACACCTTTTGGTAAATATGAGAAAGACAACTTATAACAAAACACCACCTGCAGATAGTTTACCATTTGTTTACCATTCTTTCTCTCTGCCTCCCTAAAACTTCCCAGCCCAATTAATGGGAAAGCTTCCCTGGCTTTCTCTCTCTCTGACCATCACATCCACATCTCCCTGCCTCTGCAGCTCCCCAGCTGTGTTCTCCTGTCCTCCTTGCCCAGCCCAGCTTGGCCAATTCCCCCCTTTTGGCCGGGATGTGGCAGGAATGCAGCTCAGGCAGCCAGGCTGTGCTGGCTCTGGTCTCCCAGCTCAGCTCCCAGCCACAGGGACCCGTGACAGGGGGGGCTGGTGTGGGTTCTGAGCCCCAGGATCCATCCTGAGTGCTCTCAGACCGTGCTCTCTGCCCTCCTGCTGGGCTCAAAGCCCCTCACAGCCTCACATCTCTGCTGACAGCACCCCGAGGTGACCCTGTCCCTCTGCAGCTCCTCGCTCCAGACCAGCCTGACCAGCAGTAACTGACCCTCCCTCTCCTTCCACATAATCACAGAATGCCCAGGTTGGAAGAGACCTCCAGGATCATGGAGTCCAACCCAGCCCCAAGCCCTCAGCTAAACCCTGGCCCCCAGTGCCACATCCAGGCTTTGTTAAACACACCCAGGCATGGGGACTCCACCACCTCCCTGGGCAGCCATTCCAATGTTACAGCATTAAAAATTCCAATGTTACAGCATTAAAAATTCCAGTGTTACAGCATTAAAAATGCAGCTTACTGTCTCCACCTGACAGAGCACCCCAATCTGGGGCCAGAGCAGCCCAAAGTGTGCAGATGAAGCAGAAAAGGAGCTGTTTTTGTGTAAATACACTGTTTAATCTGCTGGGTCTTACTGAAATGAGTGAGTGGAAGATTACCTTGGTCTTCTCAAACTGGGGGATAAATCCTGAACTTTATGGCTCTAACTGGAATATGGTTGGTGCTAGTTTTGCCAGAAAAGTTGATTTTAAAAATGAAAGGGGCACCAAGAGGCATCTGGCACCCACTCCTTCTCGTGGGTTCATCTGCCTTGGAGAGCATCCATTGCTCCCTCTAAAATCCAACAACACTTTTTGTTTTGCTGGAACACCCCAAGCTATCACAGACATTATTTTCTGAGGTTTTTGGGTTTTTTTAGTGTGAAGTCTGAGTGATGCACAGCAGTATGTCCAAACCCCACCAGAGAGCCACAGTTGGTGTCAGCCAGGGCAGTGTTGATTTTATTCTCTTTGTGAAGGACACCTACAACCATTTCCAAAAGGAGATCAAATCCCAATGGGAACAGCTCTGAATCTGGAGGAACTTCATTCCTGCACCAGAAATTGCTTTTGGCCCTTCATTATCAGACTAACTTGCTCCCCCTGCTTAATTAAGCCCTGAACCCCATACAGATGTAACTTGACTCTGCCTTGATTCCCAGCATGTTTTAGGACTCTGGGGCAGAAATTTGCATAGATTATAGAATCCTGGAATGGTTTGGGTTGGAAAGGACCTTAAAGCCCCTTTCATTCCACCCCCTGCCATGGGCAGGGACACCTTCCACTATCCCAGGGTGCTCAGAGCTCCATCCAACCTGGCCGGGAACACTTCAGAGACTGAGCATCCATTTTCCAGATCCAGATGTCACTGGGTGTCTTGGTGGACTACAGAACCTTGTACCCCTAAAGGAACAGCCCCCCCAGCCCAGGGGAACAAGCTCCTCAGGGCAGACAGTCACCACCAGCTGGCAGTGGGGACATTTCCAGGTCCTGTAGGATAGCAGGAAAGGGGGATGTGTGTGCACCCAAGATGTGTGTGTCCTTACCTTCTCCATATTTGCATCCAGCAGTTAATTAACAGCCATTAAAGCTCTGCAAACATTTAAACAGACTTTAAATAGCCATGAAAACACAATTGCCATGGAAAGCATGCCCATGGAATTAATGTAATTAAGTGCCAATTCCAGAGCCTATGCAGGTGCACACACGGCTCCCCTGGCCCCTCCTGCCTGCACAAACTCACTCCAGAATCCCTCACTCCTGAATTCCTCATTCCAGAATCCCTCACTCCTGAATTCCTCACTCCAGAATCCCTCACTCCTGAATTCCTCACTCCAGAATTCCTCACTCCAGAGTCCCTCACTCCTGAATTCCTCATTCCACAGTTCTGGAGGGATGGCTCAGTGGTGGCAGCCAGCCCAGGCTGGGGGCTGGGGGGTCACCACAGCAGCAGTTCCCTGTCCCTCATGGATCAAGGTCAGGGATGTCCCTCCTCTCCCAGTCCACTGGCTGCCACCTGTCACTGTCATTTTCTGAAAAATCCCCTTGCCAGGATTTCCTCTCCTGGGAACCTCAGAAGCCTCAGAGAAAAAGGAAAAACAATATTATCTCATTTTTCTCTCCTGTGTTTTGCTGCTTTAGAATGTGGTTGGAGATTGTTTATCCAACATGTGAATTGTTTGATTGGTTTCATGTGAATTGTTTTTACTTTATGACCAATCACAGTCAGGCTGTGTCAGGACTCTGGAAGCAGTCACGAGTTTTTCATTAATATCTTGTTAAGCCTTCTGTCTGTATCCTTTCTCTATTCTTTAGTATAGTATTCTTTAATATAATTTAATATAATAGAATAATAAATTAGCCTTCTAAGAACACGGAGTCAGCTTCTCAGTTCCTCCTTCATCCTGGGGACCCCAAAAATACCACAGTCACCCCCCCTGGTTCCCACTCCTTTCCCCTGTGTTGCTTCCTCCTCAGTCAGGAGTTGGTGATTTCCTGCTCCTGTCCTCCTTGGTGAGGACTCCAGGCTGCTCCACAGGGTTTCAAAGCCCCAAATCCTGGGAAAAAACCTGCCTGGCTTAGTAGTCTCTCTTTAAATGAGGGTAGCTTATTGATGCCTCCAATATCTGCATCACAAAAGGGGGAAATTCCAGATTTTTTCAACATCTCTCAGGTAAAATACACTCTACATTTTTTTTTTTAGTAGACACTCTCCAATTCAGAGAAATGCAGAGCTGGGACTGGAGCATTCCCAACGCTGTACACAGAGAGAAAACCTGGACAGTAACACAGTGACACGTGCTTAACCTCACAACAGGTGGTGTTGCCCAGACTGTTCTTTCCAAAGGCAAAAATCCAGGAGAAAAAGCAAATGCAGGGAAGTGCTGGTGTGACTGTGCCCTCAAGGGACAGCCCTGAGCCAGAGAAACACCAAGGACAGCAGGAAAATCTTTTCCAGCAGCACATCCCTGTGTGGGAATGGCTGGCCCCACTGCTCCTGTCACTGCAGGTGCACTCAGGGCTCCTGCTTGTCCAACTTGCCAAAATCCCTTGGTGCAAGGTTGCTGAACCTCCCCTGTCACAGACATACATTCTGAAAAATCCTTTCGTTAGGATCTTTTCTCCTGAGAAGCTGGGAAGCTTCAGCTTCTCCATGTTTTGCTGCTTTGGAATGGGATTTGCAGAATTGTTTACCCAGCATGGGAAATTGTTTTTACTTGATGACCAATGACAGCCACCTGTGTCGAAGCTGTGAGCAGCCACAAGATTTTATTATTCATTCTTTTCTATTCCTTTCAAGCCTTCTGATGAAACCCTTTCTTCTATTCTTTTAGTATAGTTTTAGTGTATAATTTTCTTTTAATATAATATATATCATAAATTAATAAATCAGCCTTCTGAGAACTTGGAGTCGAGATTCTCATCTCTCACCTCATCCTGGGACCCCTGCAAACACCACCACAATCCCCCAGCAGGAGGAACTTGTGCTCATCACTAACCTGGCTTAAGTTCAGACACAAGACCCAGGGGACAACAGCATCAGCTTTAACTAGCTCGAGTGAAATAAATTCAAGCCTAAATCTCATTGTTAGTCATCTGGATCATCCAATTCCCCTCAGCTCTGCAGATGAATCAATCTCCCAAAGCCCCTGTAACCTCTGGCAGGGAGGGTAAGAAGGTCTGGAGAGCTCTCTCGTGCCATTATCCCTTTGAATCTGTCTGGGATTAGAGGAACCTCTCCAATAATACTTCTGAGCACTCTGTCTCTGCACTAAGCCCTCTGCTATTTTCTCACACACGTGTTTATTTGTTTAGTCCTCTAAATTCAGAACACAAACTTCTGCCTTGGCTCATCCTGTGTCCCCATCCCTGGGACATGGCCGTGACAGAGTCCTGCAGGGGAGCAGAGCCAGGAGCTCTGCTGGGGCTCCATCCTGCCCCTCTGACAGATTGCTGGGCTCAAAATAAAACCCAACCCAGCCCTGCAGAGCAGCTCCTGTGCCCAGGGTACCACATTTCCTGATTAAGACAAGAAATGGCTCTGAGCAGTCTGTTCCAATGCCAGAATTTCCCTTTTTTTTTGCATGGAGCACATGGTAGCCCCCAGCCCTGCCCTTCCCACCCTCCCTCCCCAGTGCCTCTGCCTGTGCAGGGCACCAGGGTCTGCCTGGGGCAGGCAGAGGAGAGCCAGGCCATGGACCTGAGCCAGAGAGGAGGCTTGGCTGGACACTCATTAGCCTGTGTGTACATCCTAATTAATCGTTCCAGGTGTGAATAATTAATAATAGCTAATGGTGTGTCTCCCAGCAGAGGAGTCTCTACATTCCCTGGATCTGACCATGCCTCCCCCACACTCCAGCTGGTACCCAGAGTTATTCCAGAATAATCTGAGTCTTCCCAAAGCACCAGACAGGCAGCTCTGGTTTCCATCCCCCAGCTGGTCATGGGCTTCCATCCAAATCTTGATAAATCTGTCCTGTAGCAACAGGACAAGGAGCTCTAAACTGAACCAGGGTTGCTTTAGACAAGGAAGAAGAAGGTTTCTGCAGCGAGGCTGGTGAGGCCTGGCACAGGTTGCCCAGAAGGCAGAGGATTCCCCATCCTTGGGAACAGTCAAGGTCAGGTAGCTCTGAGCAACCTCACAAATTGAATTTAGCTCTGCCCACTGCAAGGGGCTGGGTGAAGATGGCTCTAAAGGTTCCTCCCAAACCATTCTGTTGTTCCAAATCTCCTGCATTTCTTGCTGGATGGGGGTGCAGCACAAGTGCAACTTGTCCCTCCTCTGGAGAATCCTCACTGGGGCCACAGGAATAATCCCACCCTCCCAAGGTTAACTAGGTAAAAGAACAACATGCAGAGGGTTATTTCATTACAACCTCAGTCATTTGTGTCATTAACAATGGAAAATGACACCTCATTAGCCTTTGAGGAGGGGAAAGGTGCAGAAGTCTGTTGAAGGCACACACCAAGGAGCAGCAGCCTTTCAAAAGGCAGCAGTGTTTAGCACAATCCATTTGAAGCTGAGCTATCTGAGACGTGCAATGTTGTTTTACAAAACTCCAAATGAGTATTCCTGTGATTGTAAAACACATCAGGATCTTTGTTCTGCCTTTAATCTGTCAGTTCACCTTCACGAATTTAATGAACTCGTCTAGGTTACAAAATGTTTTATTCAAGACAAATGCTGATGTTATCATTTAAGATGGAAATCCTAAACTAATAGAAGCTGAAGTTGATAATAAAACAGCAATTAATCCACATTGAGAGTAACAAAAATTAACAAACTGCTGTTCAAATATTTATAGCAGGAAAGTTCTGTTCCTTGCTCATTGATGTTGGCTGACTTTGAAAGCACAACCTCAGCTCCTGTCAGAAGCTGCCTGGCATTGGCTGTGACAGAAACAGCCCCAGTGACAGCAGCCCCCACTTCCAGGGGGAATCCTGGAATATCCTGAGCTGGGAGGGACCCACAGGATCACCCAGGGCAGCCCCAGCCCTGCCCAGACTCCCCAGCAGCCCCACCCTGGGCATCCCTGGCAGCCCCTGGAGCTCCGGCAGCCTCGGGGCCGTGCCCATTCCCTGGGCAGCCTGGGCAGTGCCAGCACCCTCTGGGGAAGAGCCTTTCCCTCATCTCCAGCCTGACCCTCCCCTGGCACAGCTCCAGCCGTTCCCTGGGTCCTGTTCCTGGTCAGAGAGCAGAGATCAGAGCCTGTCCCCTCACTGCCCCTCAGGAGGGACTTAGAGACTTCTAGGGAGGGTTATTTCACTTACCAGCCACCAAGAGCATGGGAGCACGGACTCTGTGTGTTTGTGTCCAGCTCAGCTGCTGTGCTGGGGTCCTCAGGAAAGCCCAGAGCCCAAAAGCCATAGGACAGAGCCTTGTTTAGGGACAGGGGGTGGTTCATAGGGGAAAGCTGCTGTCTGCAGTCCAGACTAGAGACTGGATACCTGGAACCAGATATTTGCTGCAGTTTTGACACAGAAAAGCCCATCTTGGCTGATGTGCCATAGTGAGGTGAGTTCTCCTGTCATGATGTGAGGAAATGCAGGAATATTCCTCCCTCCTGGGTCTTGAGAAAGGTCCAAGCTGAGCAGATCCCATAAGGAGCTCCCACGCCTGTTGCCACTCCACTTTGAACAATTGTCCCCTGCCATGAGATGGACTGAGCTCAATCTTGTGTGAGGGTTGATGACCCAGAGTAGTGGGGAGGCTTCCCACGGAGAGAGGGAGAAGGTGCAAGAGGGATGGAGATAGCAGGGGGCTGGGCTGGGATTGCCCCAGGAACTGGTTGTGTGGGCTTTGTCTGTATGTGCAGGACAACACCCACCCAACCCCCTCCAAAAATCTCCCAAATCTGCTCCAGATCTCACAGCAGGTGAAAACTGGTGTAAAACCAGAGCAGCTGGGGCACTGCAGGGCCAGACCATGCCCACAGTGTCAGAACTGCAGCCCAGCTCTGGTTCTGATCAGCCTCTGCCCCTCCTTTGCAGCTCCAAGGCAGCTGCTGGTCATGATTTCCAAAGGCTGCTGTGTTCCAGGGTCTGTCCTGGCAGGCCAGCTGCAATTAAGGTGCTATTAAGTATTCAGATGAACAGGGCAAGATTCTCTTTACCCTCATTGTTTTGAAGTGCATTGCCAAAACCTCACTGGAGGCTCACACAGTACTGTAATTTTGCAGTGTTCAGTACAACCTTCATTCCTTCAAGATGTCTTAGAAAACCCCCAGAACCTCAAAGCTGAAAAATTCAAGGCCAACAAACAAAACCCCTCCAATTTTCCCAGTCTCCAGACCTCACTCTCTCCATGCCTGTGTGTTGCCTTGCTTGCTAAATCTATGCAATAATTTCTCATGCCACATCTCTTCCAGGTACTTTCTCATTCCTGATATTCATTTTGGAGGCTCCCTGTGTGGTGGGTCAGCCACCAACATGCCTGTGCTGCCCAGGGCAAGGTGGGAGCCACTGCAGGAGGGTGCTCATGGCAGCAGCAGCTTTGTGTGTGTGTTCATGGAGGGCTGCCAACCAAAGGATGGGTCCAGCACTGTGCCCAGGGAGGGACATCCAGGCAGCACCATGGTGGGAAGAGCTGTGAGATGAGGGGATCCAGTGCTAACCCCATCCTAAACCCCACAGGAGCACCTTACCTTTGGGATGCCAGCAGCAGCATTGCTGCTGCCCCCATCTCCTGCTCACTTCGAGGGGGCTGTGCTGGGCTGGTGGCTGCTGTCTCTGTCACCCTGGTGGGACAGGGCTGGGGGGCCTCAGGGCTTTGCCTTGGAGGGGGCCTTGCATGGGCAGGCTGAGCTGGAGGGATGTGAGCAGTCTGGCAGCACTGGCCTGTCACCTCCTGCCTCAGTGCAAGCAGACATTCCCACTCCATGGAAATATGCCTGAAATAGCCCCTCTGCAGATTGTCTTTATCTAATCAGCTGCCTTTGCACCCCCCTCCAGTGCATTTCAGGGAGCTGATAGTGGGGATATGTTAAGTGTGGAAACCTCTAGTGAGCTGCCCGACGCGGAGAGTAATTCTCCTTCCTGCTGCTTATCAGAGCCTGCTAATGGGAAACATTCCTCCTGAGGGTCAGGGAGCAGCCAGGGGATTTCTCTGGAGAGGGTGGCTGAGCCCCTGGCACCGTCCTGGCTCTCCAGGGCTGGGTAGGAGCTGGTCTGACCACAAAACGTTCATGGAAGGGGCAGCTCTGCTGTCTGGTGCTGGTGGTGCCCTGTCCCATGGCTTGTCCAGCCCTCGGGGGCTTGGCTGAGGAGCCCCCCCTCCTTTTCCATCTTATCATGGGGCACCAACACCAAGCACAGAGCCCAGGGGGAAGAGCAGAGGTGTCTCTGTGGTCAGGGGAGATGATCTCACTGCTGAGGGTGGGCATGCAGGGCTGGGGAGTCATTTGGGCACACTGTTCACTCTAGGCTAGAGCCACCTGGAGAAAACTCCCCTCTGCTCAGGCTGAAGCCATGAGCTCCTCGTTGTGCCCATGGGATTTTGTGGGAGGTCCATAGGATCCTACTGCCCTGTCCCACCTGCCTGAGCAGGGCACAGCTCAGGCCTTGCCGGCCATACAAGGATGAGCTTCCCACCATCCAGAAAAACCACATCACAAACGCCAGTGCCAAAACCACCCAAACCTGGCAGGAGAACCCTTCAGCAGCTGCTGGAGTGACCAATTCACATTTCCCCTTCTACAGATCTGCTTGGCCTTTGATGGACCCTGCTGGAACCTCTTCAAAGAGGGAGAGGAACCAGGGCGAACAGAAGGAACGGCAGGAGGAATCTCCGAAAATAAAATCGCTTTAAAGATAAGGCAGGGGAGGGGGTGAGCAGAGTGTGGGGCGGGTACATGCCCTGAGAAGAATGTGTGAGGCTGGGCCAGCTGGTGGGGCTGGGCCAAGGGCTCATCCCACTGCCAGGGCGCTTGTGGCAAAGGTACTTGGCACAGGACCCACCAAAGCCTTGGGTCCCTCCAGGGAGTGGGTGGAAACCTGACTCTGAGCCCAGGACAGAGGCAGAAGACCACCAGGATAACCTCAGAGCACTCTGTGGTCCTCCAGAGCCTGTGGCTCTTTGGGTTGCTTGAACTCTGCCATCTTGGCAAGATTGACCATGCCATGGTCAAGAGGGACCTCAGGACTGGTGTCCCCATGGTCTCACCTGGGGGGTTGCAGCAGATGCGTTGGTGGAGTCCAGCTCTGCACCAGCTGCTCATAAATGCAGATGAGGACCTGCACTCCTGAACACTAACCTGCTGAGGAGTGCCCACGTGGGACATGGGGATGGGGCCCTGCACCCCATTTTATCCTGGTGTACCCAAAGGCCTTGTTCATGCTGCAGATTCACCTCCATGGGAGCATTATTCCCCTCCATGGGAGCATTTCAGTTCTTGGGGGAGTCTGGCACCATGCAAAGCACTGACATTACTGCCCGTGAAGGCAACATCAACCCATCCCTGAGCCCAGCCATCCTCCCTCTGGGGCTCAGCCCACAGGGGATGGCTCTGCAGTCCTCCTCTGTGTTTGGAGGTTTTCTCAAACTGTTGTTTCATGTCCTTACTTGCTATGCTATTGTAACTTTTTCAGCCTGCAGACTATACAGCTGTAGCTGCTTCTCTGTTCTTTCTGTTTCTAAAGCCTGCTTTTCCAGCTTTCTGAAAATCTTACCTTTACTATTTCCCACATTCCTTTACCCCATGAATCTCTCAGACATCTCTCCAAAGCAGAGTGGGAGGGCAGGGATCTTTCTGTTGGGGGTGCAGAGAGGATGGCACTGGGAACCCAGACTGGGGGCGTGTAGCAGCAAACCTGTGTGCTGGATGGAAAGACTGACTATGGCTGGGGCTTGCGTTCAGGGCAGGTGCTGGGGCTGCAAAAATCTCTCTGCAGCCTCGGCTGTGTGCCCAGGCTGAAGCCACATGCCCAAAGCAGCCTCTGGTGCTGCTATTCTGGCTGTGACAGAGCCTGTGCCACATCCAGCCTGGGCACAGCACTGCACAGCTGATCCTTAACCACTCCCTGCCTCAGTTTCCCCCACTGTCAGGAGGCTGCAGCAGCCCCAAGTTACTCTGGGGTGTGACAGGTGCTGAATGGGGAATATCAAACCCTGCAGCCACGGGCCCTGGTTCTCCAGGGTAGAAACCTCAGTGCACTTTGGATGCCAGCAGCTAAATGGCTTTTCCTTGAGCTGCCACAGCCCCAGGGTGTGCTGTTCCCATCTTGGGCAGCCCATGGTGGTGCTGCCAGGATGGAGGTGTGCTCCAGGCTGTGATCACCGTGCTGCACACAGCACCTTTGGGTTCTGTCTGGGTAAAATGGTGTGCAGGAAACCCAGCAACCTCTCTGTTGAGAGATTATGAACTTGGCCTAGCCACAAAACCAGCTCCCATGGCAAGGTGAGGAGTTCAGGGAGCAGAACCTGGAGGATCAAGCCCCAGGGTCCTTGCCCTTCTGGACAGTCTGTCTGGGAGAAGCTAAACCAGAGCTGAGTGAGAAGGTGGGATGTTCCAGCTGGAAAAGGCAGCAGCCACACACATCCCACCAAGCAGCAGCTCTCCTGGCATGGTGGGAGGCAGAAGCAATGGGATCGAGCGCTCAGGTGCAGGAGGAACTGGCAGAGCTCTCATTCTGCAGCTCCCCACTGGAGCAGGCAGAGCAGGCTGGGAGAGCTGTGCTGCCTTCCCAAGCTGCAGTCTCTCACTCTGCCTTTGTACTCGCCTGACAATACAGGAATAAAAATAACCAGGCTGCATTTGCAGAGAGATAAAAGTGAAGTTTGCCTTTTGTGTCTGTCCGGGCAGTGGGACAGCAGCACCAATGGAGCTGTGTGGACATGACACATGGGAATTTCTGACATATCTTTTCCCACTCTGACCTTGACAGACACAATAAAAAGGGGCTTTGCAGCATGCACAGAGCCACTCAGTCCTAGCACCAAGGTCAGTAATACAGAGCATGTCTGTGTGCACGCGTGTCCCCTGTACTAACCCGCTTCACCCCTGCAGGGTGGCTGATCCCAGAGGACAGGGGCTGGCTCTCCTGGCACAGGGCAGGGTGGGACAGACCTGGATCATGAGCATTTTTGCTGAGGACTGTGTGTTTTGCCAAGTTGTGGCTCCATCCGTGATGGCTGCGGAGTTCCAGAGCTCTGCAGGGTGGCACTGCATTAGATGGATATTAAGAAGCACAGTCATAAAAGTGCTTTTCCAAGCAGCTGCCACAGCAGCCTTCTAGAAGGGTCTTCCCTGGGATAATACACCCAGCCTTGCCTTTATCTTGCTGCAGTATCGCTCAGCAGAACAGCCCTGGGTCTCTGTGCAGGGCACCCGGGCTCCAGCGGGTCTGTAGAGCTGGGCTGGGTTTTAGCAGAGCTTATCAAGGAAAGGGCTGTTATTGACAATCTCACCTAAAGTGGGAATGTGGATTTTGACACCAAAGCGATTCCGGATCACACAGCTGGGACTTCCAGTGGGGGGATGACAGCATCAGAAGGGAAAGTATCAGTAATTGTCTCATTAATATAATTTTTATCAGCTAGCATTGTTGCTGCTGTCTTCTCTCACTCGCTAAAATCAAAAGCTTGTTTGGTGACCGTGTCACTCGTGGTTCTCAACCCAGCAGTGGGCACTGTCCCCATGCACTGACCCCTTGTCCTTCCCTCCTTTTCAGCGCTCAGGTGGCTTTCACTCTTCCTTTGCTGCTGCCACGTCTCCCTCAGATGGACAAGATGTCTCTGCTGGACATGAGCGAGTTTGGGGAGGCTGCTCCGTACCTCCGGAAAAGCTACACGGAGCAGCTGAAGCTTCAGACCATCCCGTTCGACGGTAAGAGAGAGCCCCGGGCTGCCGAGCCCAGCCCGGGTGTGTCCATGAGCCGAGCACAGCCCGGGTGTGTCCCTGAGCCGGCACAGCCCAGCTGTGTCCCCGAGCCCAGCCCGGGTGTGTCCCCGAGCCCAGCCCAGGTGTGTCCCTGAGCCAAGCACAGCCCAGGTATGTCCCCGAGCCCAGCCCAGGTGTGTCCCTGAGCCGAGCACAGCACGGGTGTGTCCCCGAGCACAGCCCAGATGTGTCCC